>JADFUC010000590.1:0-572371 GCA_019722365.1 Lithospermum erythrorhizon
ATCGTGTACTTCGTTCAGTTACGTATTGCTCTGCTCTGGTGTGGACCAACTAGAGATATCATACGATTGATATTGCGACAAGAATTTGAAGGAAGTCAAATTCACGTCGTGAATTTGAGCGTTAAGGTTTTTAATTGGAATTCTTTAAAACTGTAACATGAAATCTTTACCGTTACATCATGTTAACAGTATATTATTTTATTTAATAATGTAGTAAGCGCTTTAAGATCAGTGAAATTATAATTTGTATTTATACTCATATATCCATAGTATTTTCATCGGTGGCATCATATGAACCAAATTAAGTTACTTTACATTATTTATTTAACTGTTTGTTTTATCGATTTTTTATTTGATTAATTGCTTGTTCATATGTTTAATTGATAAATATATGATGAGAATAAATCACCAAGCTCTTGATTATTGATTTACATGTGTTACAATTTATGATGATGTATTATCATATTTTGTTAACATGAATTTTGTTTCATAAATTAAAAGAGCGTTATTGGTTTTGTTTCCAAAAACGGTTTTTTGTAAGCGATGTTTCGAGAGTGTCATTTTCTAAAAACTACAAAATAATTTTTCACGGAACCTAGATAGCACGTAGAATTTCATTAAATTTCATAATTTTGGATTTTTTTTCTAAGTGCCTGCAGGATTTTGAAGTTACAGGCTGTTTAATTAATAATTTAATATGAAAAATTTATTTTAATGACGACGATTTAATTTCAGAAACTTTATGAAGTTTATGTGTTCGAATTTCATAAATTTTGAAAAATTCTAAGCCTCCAAAACGATTTTAAAGCGAATTAAATTAAATATGGCAAGAGTTAAATATGGTATTACCATAAATGACCGACTTCCGGCGACCTACGGGCGCGTCGGTGTCGGATCGAGAATATTTGAGCCACCAAAATTACTGACGGGCGGCGACCGACCGCGGCGATTGCCTTGGCGTGTCGGCTTATTTGTGCGTCATCAAACTGTCGTCAGAGCCCGTTATGGCGTGTGCCCTAATTTTGAAAACCTAATTCGAATTTATTTCTTATTTTGGTTTTTCCTAAAATTATGGGACTAGTTATATTTCGGTTATTTATTGATTATTTTCATTTTAATCACCCTGAGTAATTGTAATTAATTATGTGATGAGAATTAATTAATTTCCTTTATATTATATCTTTTAAATTAATTTAAAGCGATATAACAATTATAGTAACCATTTCACTACTTAATGTATTTTAGAATATATTTGTGATAAATATTTTCTATAATATTTATATGGTTAATAATTATTGGTAATAATTATTAATTGACATGTGTATGATAATTGAGTTTATATTAATTAATTTAATATTGTAATTACATGGATAATTAATTTGATAATTACAAACATGCATTTTAATGCCATTTAAAATATTTATTAAGTTCATTTTATATGATTTAATAAAGTTTTATATTTTGTAATGGTATTGATTGAATGAGTATATAGATATGACCCGTTTATTTATTTTTAAGATTAAGTAATGTTGTAAATGACATACGAGTCATATTTTCTTGTATTTATTTATTTATTGTTTACCCATGACTTCTGTTGTCTAAGATGGGTTAGTATAAATATTGTAGCAAGTGAAGATATTGAAGATCGTTTCACGGTGTGGTGGTACTTGAGTGGGCTTCGGTTGGATCAGGAAGTATAAAAGATGCAAAATTAGGTACGATGTTAGTATTTGATAAATACTTGTAATAGGTTGTAATAGGTTCTAGGGGTCATATATCGTATATCTTGAATAATGCGTTACTTGTTTATTTTTCATGTTGCATGTATTGCTTGATTATGTGCTAGTATCGTAGGTAAATGAAAACTTTCTAAAGTAATAATAATCTCGCCCAATTAAAATTTAAGCAAGTATCAAGCCAATTTTAAAGTTGTGCAATCAATTGCATCAATTGGGCACACCGCTGATAGGCGGGTATTCTGATGTTGCGTTTGATATGACAATGGATCATGTTGAAGTGATTTCAGCTAACGTTGTGGGCTTTTAGATGATCGATCAAGTAACACTTTGGTTTAGTGGTATGTAACGGTTTCGGAGATACAAAATGTTGGGTAGCATCTTGTAAGAGATGCTATTGTGAGAAAGAAGTTATGTAGTTTTACCCTGGTGGTTGACAACTTTACTATTATAGCGGATTCAAAATGTATCTTTGTGTTGCGTTTGAATTTAAGTATAATAGATCTTGATACTAATATATTTAAATTGAGATTTGAAGTATTAGTATTTACTTTACAATTTATTTGTAAATTTTTAGCATGATAGTTCAAAGTGCATTTATTTTATTTACTTATTCTTGTAGAATTAATATGGCTACTGCTTGTGCTAGAACTACCTTGGCTACGTTAACTCATTTAGCGTGTATGATGGTGCAAATTTTTTGAGCGATGCCGTGAGTTGAAGGTTGTCTTTAAGTTGGGCCCGGGATTGGGCGTCTTGTATAAAGAATTCCTATAAGACCTTACGAGGACAACGTGTGCGCTTTGAAGAAATATGAGTTGCATAAGAAGGACTCTCTCAATGCAAAGTGTCTTATGCTTACTCGGATGGAGCCGAAGTTTCAGGCTTTGTATGATGAGTATCACATATATGACATTTATCAGAAGCTTTTGAGTAATCGCAGGAGCGTGCAGAATATGAAATGATAAACTTTCGTGCTCGTTGTTGCCGAGGCCAAAACAGCCGGTTCTGATTGCGCACTTGAGGTGATGGATCTGGCCAAGCGATTGTATGGAATTAGCCGGGGATGCGTATAAGCCCAGTTAGAGTTCTTTATCACCATGAGACACGCTTTTAGTCGATATGTCTAGGTACATCAAGCGTATAGCGATGCAAAGGTCGTCAGAGCCACCGCCTTGAGATTCATAAACAAATAACCATTAGCGATGCTAATGAATTTTGGATATGAACAAGAATATTTCGCTTATTGTCGTTACTCTGTGATGCTTGTCCTTGAAACAGAGAAAGGGCAAGGAGTGTCTCTGCGGAATGACATACCCTTTGTGTGCTTCGAGGTCGAAGCGGCTTTGTAGGAAATTCAATCAGATAGGAAAAATCATTTTAATAACGCGAGCCTAAAGGTGTATGTTATTGAAGTTGTACAACTTCTGAATTACACTTCGTGGGTCTTTGGGCACTTGGTTGTGGTTCGTATTTATTAAGTAATATCTGGGGAACTCAAGTCAGTAGAAGACTCGAAGAGGGAAATGGATGCATGTGGGAAATGGCGAGGTTGCGGCCACTTGCCCCGGTAGGATCCGTTAGTTTAAATTTGCCCGCGGGCCTTGTTTTGAACTTATCTCGGTTCTATATACGCATTTGCGGGAATATTATTATATTCTGTTTGAATAATGATGGTTTTCATTTTCAATAGATCTAGATGAATTGGAATCTGGGAATGGGGTAGTATTTGGTACCGCTCGGCTTCAAAAAATGAATTACATCACGTTTTAGACATGATTAATGAGTCATATGCGTAAATTTAAAAGCGAATAACTATGACCGTAAACATACCTATGGCATTGCGAGACTAAGTCGCGTGCGGGGGGCGAATCAAGAAACTCCGGCTCGGTGGAATACTTGAAAGGTTTTAGATTGCTGAATCCCATACGATAAGTGTAGTCTTTACGCGCAGGAAAAATGACCAAAAGGCGCTTTCATTAACTTAAATGAAAGGACAAGTGATTCAATGGGGATCATACATGATGTGGGTAAATGAACATCTGCAAGAGGAGGTTATAAGCTGCCCGTTACATTCTGCGATGACTACTGATGAGTACGGGTTTGTGTATCACGATGAGACCTGAACACGAGTCCTTTGAGAAATTCAAGGAGTTCCAAAATATGATACAAAACGATTGAACAAGACAATAAGATTCTCGGTTTTGATAGAGGTGGAGAATATTTGAGTCACAGTTCAATGCTAAATCTTAGAGAGTGTGGTATTGTTTCCGCAACTCGCTCAGCCCCGAACGCCCGCAGCGTAATGGCGTGTCCGGCATCGAACCCTTAGCGGCACTGGTTCGATCTATGATGGCTATCGATCTGATTAATTTACGGGGATATGCACTTCTAAGCGTAACACCTTTAAAGATATCAACAGTCGACGGATAAACTCCCATGAGCGTGGTTTGGGAAGATTGAGATTGGAGTTTTCTCGAGATTTGGGGCGTGACTTCGTTAGAGATTAGCAAGATAAACTTGCGCTTGAAATCGATCAATGCTATTTCATAGGATATCCAAAGGGAAGCGATTGGTTACTCTTGCACGAGCGGGGAGAATAAAATCTTAATTCTTGAGCATTCTTGAAAAGAATATTTACTCTAGAAGGACTAGAAATAGTAATTTATGTGATGAAGCTCAAGGCGATGAAGTCAATGTTGATGCATCCCAATGCGAGGCATCGACACGCCTGAAGTGGAACGCTTCTTTCATAGAAGACCGGTTAGCGATCCTGAAGCGTGGAAGAACCCGATACGGAATCAGCCGAGGATAAGCCACGAACGAAGCGGTAATAATTGAAGCTTTCATCATTGAAAGTGACTAGCCATGCTTTACAAAAGAAGCAATGAATGAGAATGTGACAAATGGCAAATAATATGCGATAAAGATGGATTATGTACCCAGAGGTTTGGTCTTGTTGGATTTACGAATGGGGCTCGCCCTATTGAATGTAAATGGGTATTTAAGAAAGAAACATGATAAAGACGGAAGCGTTGATGTTTCAAAGCTAGACTTATAGCGAAGGTTTGAAACAAGTTCACGGGTGGTATAGCGAAAACACTCGTGAGTGGCTATCTTCATCCGGATAATCTTAGCCATTGGCGCATTTCATGACTATGAAATATGGCAAATGGATGTAAAGGCAAGCTCTGAATGGAAATTTAGAGGAAAGATGTGTCGTGCATTTAACCTCAGGCTTTATGTCCTAAAGGACCTAAGAAGGTATCACGAGTTGCAAAGTCGTTGTGGTCTTAAGTAGGCATCCCTTGAGTTGGAATGCGTTTTGATGAATCGATCAAAGAGTTGGTTCATCAAACGAAGAAGAATCTTGTGTATACAAGAAGGTAAGTGGGAGTTATGTATCGTTCATAGTCACGTATGTCGATGACATACTTATCATTGGAAACAATAGTAGAGTTATAAACTCGGTCGAGGATTGGTTGATGTAATGTTTCTCGATGAAGGACTTAGGCGGCTTGATATATACTTGGAATAAAGATCACGAGATCGAGGCAGGAAGTGATTGGACTTTGTCGGGAATCAACATGTGGTAAGTCACACTGAGTTCAACATGAGTAATTCGAAGGTAATCTCCCGTGAGACATGGAGGCTCGTGAGCCTGATGTCCCTTCTTATTGCTTTGAGATGAGCAGAATGAAGGACATACCTTGCGTTTGACTATAGGATCCATCATGTAATGCCATGTTGTGCACTAGGCTGTGTCTTATGCACTAAGTGTAACGATAAATACCAAGCTAATCCGGGTAAAAGCCAGCGGATTGTAGTGAAGTGCTTCTTGATGTATCGAGAAGAACTAAAAGGCGCTTTCTTGGTATATGGTGGAGATGAAGAGTTACTTGATGACGGTACACGGCCGCCGGTTTCAAGCGGCCGAGACAACTATCGTTCCCGATGCAGGTATGTATTTTCTCAACGGTGGAAGCGATATCTTGGAGAGTTCAAGCAGTGCATTCTTGGGTCACCCGCAATCACGAGTCTTGTCCTTGACGTCTGAAGCGCTAAAAGCATGTTGGATAAAGAAGTTAGAGTGACCCGAACTTGAAGTGTGGTACCACCCTAGCATTGAGGACCCGATGGAGTTGCTTTTGTGACCTTTGGGGCAATAAGCAAAGCTAAAGAGAACTGGCAATCATGAGAATCAGCTGCATTACTCGAAAGTATCACTTTGAATTAGAGATATGCTTGATAGAGGTGATGTCAAAAGTGTGTAAAGTAGAAGCAGGCCAATACGGCCGACCCGCTACTAAACCACTAAGTCGGGGCAAAGCGTGATGAGCATCGTGAAACATAGGTCTTAGACAGATGTCGCAGTGGTGTTAGGTTAAGTGGGAGTCAGTATGCATCTATTGTGTTATGTGAACAAATATTTGAATATCGTTGCTTCTTATATTCTAATATATTTGTTTACTTCATTTATATGTTTAAATTTACATATAATATACATGTAGTGTATCCTCGATGAGTGAAAAGTTAAAATCTCTAGGTTAGTACATGTTTCTAGGAATAACGTGAGCTGGTAGTACAGCCTCTTGGCGCAGAAACGTAGGATGGCAAGGCCTTGGTCGAGATCTTGATAGTTAGGGGCGACAAGAATCATATGACTAACATGGTGTTTTTGATTAGTGATCAAGATTGATCCGTTATCTATAGAATAGAATCGATACCGTGGGGCTGCCGATACATTAGCTGGGGAGTTGGTATGGTAAAGAAAGCGAATTCATAGAAGACTATGTATATCTACATTGTCCTATGACATTTGTTTAGAATTTTAGGTTCGTCAATTCTTAGACACAGATATATGACTATACATTATACAAGCTATGCTGACTATGATAAACGTGCATAGCGGGGATGCTCTTGACATATGTTGGGTCCTTGCGGTGAATGTAGCGATAGATGTTGATATATTAGGAGGGATTTATTAAAGTCCTTTGATATCTGAGAGATCTCGAGGGCCTCTGTGCCCAGTTAGTCTTGATTGGTTTATGGGGACGCCAAAAATTCTTATTCGGTTAAATACTCGAGTAAAGAAAGTTGTGGGAGTTTCGCTGACCGCTTAGCATGGTTAGCCTACGGTAGAGATCGGCGTGATAAAGATTGTAAGATAATCGTCCAAGGGCAAGTGGGGTGTTGGAAATCAATGAGAATTGATTCCATTTATTATGCCCGTTGCGACAATTGTGTATCAATTCATTTAGCAGTTGGGTTAAATGTGATTATCAGAACTTAGTGTTTCAACTTAGTAATTGTATATTATCAGTGTGGGTTCTCAAGATAATTTAAGGGGTTATGAGCGATTGCTAGATTTTACTCATTAATCGTTATAATAATAGTAATTGGTCAATTATTATTATTATACAACTTATACGAGAGCCTAGAAGGTGTATGTCTGATGACGTTGAGTTATATTCATGTATGAAATTAAAGAGAACTATATATTGAGGAAATGTGTTTACCCGATTCTGAGGTTCGTTTTGTGTAGAATATCAGTGAACGAGTAGAATCCATTAAATAGTTATTTGGTGGTTCGGTATTAGTATTTATCGATAACTTGAAAGATTATTGATATTGACTCGTTACTATTTAATTAAGCTTCGTTAAATAGTTCAACTCATGCCTTCATTAATATACCGAACTAATAGGTGCAAAGTCAAATAACATAACAGGTTGCTTATCGGGATTGTTTTAACTGGCCACATATAAGTAAACTTTAGGGGTATTTATGACATAAGTTTTAGAAAAGATTTTTCATAAAAAAAACCCTAAAGTAGCCGCCCCTTGGCCGAAAATTCTCCCAAGAATTTTTGGTTTTTGATTTTGTTCATCCTTGTTTACTAGCATAAATTGGTTCTTGATTCAACCTCTGCACCGAATTATTATTGGACAGCCCAGAGATATCATACGATTGATATTGCAGGAGGCTGAAGGGAAGTCAAATCGTTGTGAATTTGAGCGTTGGGTTTTTGGTGGAATTTACTCATTTATGGCTATTAAATTCATATATTGTAATTATGTGTTTTATTTAATAATATAGTAAGCGGCTTTAAGATCCTGGAATTATGGATTTGTATTTATACTCATATATCCATATTATTTTTCATCAGCGAATTTGTTCATTGGTCCTGTCGTTGGTGTGTATGATCACGTCATCGAGCAACACTTTTCGTTGTATCAGGTGAAGGGCAATTTGGTCATTTTCCCAATAGGCAAGATTCACACTTATCATATGTTTCATAATCGAAACCTTCAGGTATTCCACCGAAGTGAAGTTCGCGATGATTGCTCGTTTATGACCCTGCGCAATGACATAGGTATACGCAGGCTTTAAGTCGTTAGGCTTGTGCCCCTGTCGATGTTATGTTCTCGATTGAGGTGTAGAGAGTACAGCGTCACGGAGAAATTTATTACTTTATATCACATATTTTTTATAGAGATCCTAAATACATTGGGATCACCTTTTTGAAACGGAAGGAAAAACCCTTCATTATTCAAAATATAAAAAGAAGTAGTAATATTCTGATTTAAGCGAGGGGGTCGATAAGCATTGTTTAAATTTAGAAACAGAGCCAGGAGGCAAAATTTCAAGCGATGGATCCTACTTTGCCCGAGCTGCCCAACCTCACATCGTCCCGCTGCATTCGATCCATCTCTCTAACTTTCAGGAGTCATTTCTACTTGTACTGCCGGTTCACGCACATTAACAAATATGAGAACCACGGTCGGTGAAGCGCCTGGTAGAATTTAGAAATTATACAAATTTCGATAACATATATATACATATATAGCGTAGAAATTTTGAGTGGTCGTTAGACCATTCTTCCTATCTTTCAAGAATTTCTTGTAGGTCGACTTCCGGTGACCTGAATCTATGATAATGATACTTGTCCTCTTTACCAGCTGTTCACTGTACGGCGGTCTTGGTAACCTTAGGTTTCTAGAACACTAATTTACCATTATACTTCTTTTTAAATTTTCTTTGTTTGGACCACCAAAGCGAGAAGAAATGGAGTCTTAGTCTTCCCAGTTGTCTCGGCATTCGTGATCATCTTATGCGGTTAGTTTGAGGTAATTCAAACATGCATGTTGAAATTCATCACCATGGCCGAGAGAAGCTTCTACGTAAGGGACTTAGGATAAGGTCTAATAAGTTCTTCAGAAACATCGGAGCCCCAGACATTAGTGCGACCAAGCTATTATTTTAATGACATGTGGGCTCATGACTTTTTGTCCATTTGCCACCTTGCTAACAATGAGGCACAAACGGTGTCATATACGTCATTTAGTTTCCTTTTGGAATAACTTTCATCGAGTTCTTGGTAAATGTCATGTGCTTTCCTTATGCGATTTTGGAATGCAGGTTCCATATTGGCTATCATAAGACATTGGACATCTACAACATCAGACTTGTGCTTTTTGTGAAGCTTCTTTTCCACATTGGTGGCGGCATCATTTAAATTACCAGATGGGACCACACAGTGTTTAACACATACTCACGTTCTCATTAGCCGAGAGCAATCCTCATGTTTCGAGACCAGTCATCAAAGTTTGAGTTGTTGAGCTTGCACTTCTCAAGTGCGGCCAGCAGTTTTAGGTAGGTTAAGAGGCGTCATTTCAATTCTACAAGAATAAGTATGTGAATGACAATAGTTTAGTAATTATCAGTCGGAAACACTCACAAAATAAATTGTAAAATAATACCCGATACTCAAAATCTCACAAAATGTATTAGTATGCAGATCTCTCTTATATTGAAAATTTGCTGCGGCAACAACTGCATACATTTTGAAAAATAGCGGGAGGTTAGCAACCAATTATGTAACACGACATAACTCTTGTGTTGCTAGCATGCCTACGGATGCTACCTAACGGGTGTCACCGAGCCTTGGCGTTAGTGGAAATCAGGTTAAGCGACCAATTAAACCAACTTGTACTTGGAATGATCATTTAAAAGCCCTGATATTAGTGGAAATCGACTGACATGATCGTTGCCATACTAAATCCGCGATGCAGTACACTGCCCGTCACGGTGTGCGGGTGATCGTGATAAGTTCCGCAACTTTAAAATTGATTTGATCGAGTGCTTAAATTTTATGGTGAATTCATATTATTTGATTAATTATTTAATATGTCATATAAGCAGCATACTTTCGAAGTAATACGTCATGAAAATAAAACAAATAATACACATTTAGGAGATATGTGATATGACCCTAAAAAAATACAAATAATAAACTTATTACAACACTTATCAAGTGCAATCTTGTATTCTTCAGCTTTTGGAAACTTCCAAGCTGACATGGTGGAACGCCGTCTTGATAAAACGCGGTTGTATATTTATTTACTAACTTAACTAAACGGCCACAGCAGACTTGTAGGTAAATAAAAATAAAACTACTCGGCGGAGTCGTGTACAACGAGATAAGCAGTTCGCGGGCCGTATTTAAAAATACAACTATGTCATTTGATATATCCCGCTTTCCATTCCATTCTGATATATAATAAAATTGAAACACATAAAATATGAATTTAATATATATTAAATGGTACGAATTAAATGACTCATGAATGTCATTAAAGAGTTTAATGCTATTAAGTATGAAATAAATACGTCATTAATACATAATAAATATGTACTTAATACGCAATAAACACGCAATTAATTATATAATAAAATACAATAAACACTAATTATGAGGTTGAGATAAAACTTCTCAATCAATTCAAATTCCAAATACATGATTAACAATCATATTGAAACTTTTCTTTTTGATTATACAAATCAAAAATCAATCACATAAATATACAATTTAAATGTGATAGGAAATTAAGTGATTCTCATAATTATATTCATGAAATATATATATATATATATATATATATATATATATCTTGTGTTCAATAGTTATTACAATAACTATTTCATTTATACAACAAAATAATTATCACAATAATCATTTCATATAAAATATTATAAGATAAAACTAAGAAGGTTTTATACTTATATTTAAGCAGATTGTTCACGATTATATCGTCAAATAAATACATTTATAAAGGATAAAATAATGAAAGGGATTATTGAATTAAACTTATTATCATTAAAATTGATAATTACAATTATCATAGCAATAAATGATAATAAATACACAAAAAACCGAAATTAATATTTTAAAAACGGATTAGGGTTTTGTAACAACAAAATCCGATGAAGAATGCGACGGACGACCGGCCTCCGCCGATTCTCCGATCGACTGCAGCGCGGACCGCTGCTGGTCGCGTCCCGTCAGCGGTGGCGGAGCGTCCGTTCGGACACGGGCAGCATACGGGGGCAGCGGAGGTCGCGTTTTCATTTCAAAAAATTCAGTTTTTATTTAATTCAAATGTTTGGAAAAAAATTATTTGAAGGCCTTGAATATATACAAAAATTCTGAAATTTTTACCAGACGTTCCACACAATTTTCTTAAACATTCCAATTGGAATTTTGTCAAAAACATTTACAAAAAATTAATTATACAATAAACATTCCAGAAATCACAAAATTGTTTTGGGATACTTAAACAATCCAAAATTAAATTTTTAGAGATACTTGGTCCCCTACGGAATGTAGGCGAAGAATTAATTTGAAATTTTTAGAATATTTTAAAGCCTCAAATCTAATAAAAATATTTTGATTTTAATGAAAACATGTTTTAAAAAAAAAAAGCCCTTTCAATTCATGAAACACAAATCTAAATTCAATCATCAAAATTAACAATATGATGAACTTGAACACAGTATAGAGCATATATTTATTCATGAATCAATTTTTCATAACATATATTCATGATCAAGAATATATAATATGAAAATAAAATAAATAATGTTAAATATAACAAGGTATATATAAATGTAATGAAATTATACAACTTAAACACATGTTCTAAATGTGGAAATTGCCCAACTTGTTCATATGAATAAACAAATGCAACCAAGATCAAATAAATGTATAATAGCATTCTGAAAAACATAGCATCTGATTCGCTGCGGTATAAATACGAGAGTCTTTCTGGCTTAGCGAGGAAATGATGAGCTTTCCAATCTTAAAATCCTCCGTTGACTCAAAAACTAGAGAGAATATAGAGGGGGATGGCGGCTTTTTGGTGGAGGAGAAGATGAAATGAAATTCTTAGGTTTTTCATTTCATCTTTTCATATATAGTCCGCACGGTTTCGGTCGAAATAGGCAGCTAGTTTGATAAATAGCTAACTCGTTAAGTCGTTAACTAACTTATTACTAAACAAGTAAGTAACTTAACAAGTTACTAATAAGATTCCCTCGTTAAACCGTCAATTGAAATAGCAAATTAATTGATTCGGTTTTGTCCAATTTGTATTTTACATTATCAATGTAAAACTCTCGATTGGGTATCTCATTGATTTCAATCAACTCTCAATTTAACCATCTCGATCTAATTCCATACATTGAATATAACTCAACGTCATTATATGTGTGTGACCTTCTAGGTTCAGATAATATTAGCCGTATAATAATATAATTGACCATTATGATTATTATATCGGGTTATGTATGAGATCATGATACGGCATAACGTCTTATCGTGAAGTTCGTTTAGTAACTTACAATTACAATTTATTGAACACTTAGTTTGAAGTAATCTCGTTTAACTAAAACTAGCGAATGGTATTCTGGCAATTGTCGCCAGCAGGCGCGGTATAGAAATCAAAATTCTCGATTTCCAACAAAAGCGTTCCCGGAATAATGGCGGTGATTTGAGCATCTTGTTGCAGTGTTGAGCCTTGAATACGAAACCAAGCCTTCATTCTTCTATGACATTCGACTTGATGATGAGAATCATTGATCCACCGAAACGTCTTTTTGTCACGATGGTGTTATGCAGCATGACTATTCATGTTTTGGTGATGTTGTCAGCATGGATACGACATTTAGAACTAACAAAGAATGCTTTCCATTAGGTAAATTCCTTTCCTATTTTTAGTTTTTGTCAATTTCAGTTTTACGTAGTTGCTCTTTAATTATGTAGTGATCATAAATATTCATGTTTTTTTTTGTTTTCTTGAAGCGGCAGTTTTTGGCTTTAGCCACAATAGGCAGAGTTGTGTATTTGGTGTTGCTTTATTGCATGATCAGACGAGTGATACGTTTGAATGGCTTCTACATGTTTTTCTGAAGTGTATGCAGGATAAAAGACCAGTTACTATTTTGACGGATCAGGATGCCGCCATGAAGAAAACAATCAGTATTGTTCTACCGGATGGTTTTCACGGGTTATGTTCATGGCACATATGCCAAATGCATCTAAATGGCTCGGAAGTTTAGGCACAAAGAAGTTCTTTACATCTTTTCTCTTTCTGATCAATGAAGTTGATGATGAGTTTGAGTTCGAATACAACTAGAAGGTGATGGTCGATGAGTGTTTTGGTGGGGTTCAACATAGCTGGTTGGATTATATCTATCCGTTTAGGAAGCAATGGTCATTTGCTTTGGGTGAGATCTCACTTCATCGCCGGTTTGAAAAGCACTCAACTGAGTGAATCGTTTAATTCTTTCCTCCAGAATTATGTTAGTGTTAAATATTCCTTACCTCAGTTCTTCCACAATTTCAATCTCATGCTTGATTGAGTGCGTGACAAACTAAATAGAAGTGTTTATGAATCGATTCAGTTTTTACTTTCGATTCGTTTCAATCATTCTTCCATTGTTAACCAAGATGTTGCTGTATATACTCCTCCCATATTTAACCTCTTCCAGAAACAATACTCTCTTATTCCCGAATATTTTCTTGACCTTGATTCATACTCATTCACTTCAATGAGGAAGTTATATTCTGTTTTCAAGCATGATCCTATTGACCGTAATATTAGGCTTGATGAGCGTCAGGTTGTGATTGATCTGGAGAGTGGCGATTGGAGTTGTAGTTGTCGAATGTTTGTTCAATGGGGTATTATGTGCTGCCACATATTGAAAGCTATAGATATACTTGGTTCCTCTTGTTGTTATGCAGATTTAAGAGTAATTCCCGATAGATATTTGCTTAAGAGATGGTCAAGGAAAGCAAGGGGAGACGTAGGTACGTGGACATTACCCAAAACTGATGGCAATTGTTATTCATCATACGGTCTTCGACATCAAGCCTTTTGTTCTTCAATGATTCGTGTTTCGAGTAGGATCTGTATTGATGATGACATATTGCTTCTTTATGAAAGAAGTCAATGATGTATTGGCTCGTGTTGAGGAACGTCTTAATGTATCTTCAAATGTTCTTTGCCCGTCCTCTATGCGATCCCGTATGCAGTACAACTTCAAGTTTTCATCATGCTAGTTGCTTTCTTAATGTTTACTACTTACTCTTTTTGTTTCAACCGGTTCATAGAAGTGGCAGAAATCGGTTTAGTTGAAATACGCTAAAGGAATCGAAAAAAGCGGTCTTAACAAATCTAAAAAGTTCAAACAACAAGGAAAATTGCTATGGAGAGATTGAGAGCAAAATGTAAAAAAAGGAAGAATGGTCAACCATTGTCGACTGCAACTGAAGATGATGCCTTATTACAAAACTGATTCTTGTTTTAGAAGATGATTGTTTTATTTACCAAGCGATACTACTTGTTTGCCAACATTGATTTCTTGAGTATACTGTGCACTCAGTCGCATATTTTTTTGAATGCATGTAAATCTCAAAATATTTAATCAAATTCACAACTTCAACTATGTATTTATGTAGATTATATGTGTACTCAAACGTGTATATTTTTGAGTACACATTTATTCTCGAAATATTTAAAAATATTTAGAACTCAACTATTCATTTTATAGAGTATATGTGTACTCAAATATTTATTTATTAATTACATGTAGTCGAGATATTTATATTTTAGTACATATTATTACTCAAATAGGCTATACATTACTTATACTCTAAAAAATGCCTTTCTACATACATAAGCTTTTCCATGAATATTATTATTTTCAAATGGTTTAGTACTTGTCCACTCTTAATGGGTTTTAAAATAATTAACTACTTTCAAGACTTATTAGTTTTAATGGATATACGTGCTCATATATTTCTTAATAGAATACATATGTATACTTTTGAGTACATATGTATTCTCAAAACATTTAAAAATATTTAGAACTCAACTATTCATTTTATAGAATATATGTGTACTCAAATATTTATTTGTTGAGTACATGTGTACTCAAATATTTATATTTTGAGTACATGTGTACTCAAATAGTTATATTTTTTAGTACACTTATACTCTAAAAAATGTTAAATGCTTTTACTCTCTATAGATAAGCTTTTCCAAAGTATATCTGTACTCAAATGATTTAGTATTTATCCACTCTTAATGGATTTATATTAATTAACTAGTTTCAAGGCGTATTAGTTTTAATGGATATATGTACTCATATATTTCTTAATAGAGTACATATGTACTCTAAAAACTTCCATGCACATTGGTTGCTGGCTTCATATAAGGAATTTCCTGGAGAGTATATATGTAATCTAATATTTGTTTATGGAGTACACATGTAATATCAAACTAATAAATAACAATGACCAACTGCTGCAGAGTATATTTCATTTAAAACAAAGCGAAACATATACGACTAGCAAGTAGTTAAACAATCAGAACAAAGCAAAATGTATTCGACTAGCAAATTCATAACATTCATTACATTATTTCTACTAGAGTTTATTTCTTCTTGTTTGTTGGCTTCTTTTTTCTTGTTATTTCTTTGTCACCACCTCAATGTTGGGTCTCTCCTCAATTTCAACAACTTCTTTCTTCTCTTTTGTTGGCTTTTGCTTGTCTTGTGTTTTTTTACCACCTCAATATTGGGGCTCTCCTGGATGTGAACAACCTTGTTGGTCGTTTCCTTTTTTTTGTAGCTGCATTAATCAAATATTTGAAGTAGTCATTTTATGCACTTTTGAGTATCTCCAAACACATTGTATCACGTCCAAATTTCATAATTTTTCTCATCTGAATTTGACTTAGTGCTCGATGTCTTAATATTGGGCATTTGATTCACCGTCCGTTGAATATACGTCTTGACAAACTAGCCACATGAATTGCTACGAGTAGGTTGTTGAGGCACTGCAACTATTTTTCAAATACCATTCTAGTTTTCAATTTTTTTTTCTCATGTCGCCCCGTTTTAATATAGCAAGTATTGATCTTGAAAACGTATGTTGCGAGCTTCCTCAACCTTTCCCAAACGATTTATTTCATGTTGTTAAAGTATTGAAATTTATTTGCCTTCAAGTTTATTACAAACACCGAGAAGTGGTTGTTGTAGTGTACTGACAAAAATATCTGCAATCAAAAATCAATTCATTAAGTATTCGCTTTTTAAGTATTGTGAAAGTTGCCTTCTGATAGTAATACTTACATATTCCAACTCTTTTCTAAGGAAGTTGTCCAACTTCAGATGATTATAAGATGGTTGATCAATCATGTCTTAGCATTGATACAATCAAACTCACTAAATCATCTTTATATCGAGCGATTGTATAGTATGTCTTATTTGATGTCAAATGTAAGAAACATATTCTTCAATTTTCCAATACGAATAAAAGCTCATGAAATAATTATCACTCATTGATTAAGAAACTTACTGTCGTATTGACCATTAGACTTCAGTTTTAAGTCTTCGCTTTCCAACTTCATATATTCATGCACACAAAATAGTTATCCCTGTGAATCCATGATTCTTCTCCTCGGTGTTTTGATCGACTTTACATGTAGTTTGCCTTTCTTTATAGATCCTTGATTTGGAAAAGGATCTCCTCACTGCAAAATATATTAATATATTAGTTCTAAAAAATGTGATCATACATCTATATGTTATTTGAACGTTATGATGATTTACAGTTCTGCATTTTTATCATATCCATAATTCAACAGCTTTTTATCCATTTCAGATATCTCTGGTATGTAGATTTGGATGTTAGAATCTAGTATGAATTTCATTTGTGATAAAAAACCCAGAGATTACATACATTCGGATCCTCAAAATGATATAAATTAATCTAAAATGACTTATATGAATAAAGTACTACAGAAGTACCGGCGAGGAAGTCTATCTCAATCTTTTGAATTCCATCGTTGAAGCCTTAATGTAGTGCCTCAGTTCAGTCACGCACCGGGAGAGTTAAAATCTACATTTGCGTCTGCTAGAACATGGATGGAATTGGATGAAAAATTAAGAGAAGAATTTTCAATTCTTCCCTTGGTATTTTCGGCCATTCTAGGGAGAAAGTGGAGGCTAGCTTTTTTTTTTCATGAATCTAATCAAACCTAAATGATAAGGATCACTTATATAGTGGTCCATCATTTAGTCTAAACCTTAGGAAGGCAGTTAATGAGCCGACTCCTTTGATTTAATTTCGCAGGCGTAATAAAGGGAATAAATTTTCATTGATTTCGACATTACGAAACCCTCGATAAAGGTGTCTTTTTTAACCTTGATTCTTTTATATTTAGCGAACACCTTTTTTATGACGGGGTTCAAATTACATTCTTGTCTTTTGTGATTGTTTATCCTTCAGAATATCACATTCATACAGAAAACTTTGTGAGGGTTTCTCAGGATCTAAAACTTCCATCTCGAGACATGGTATCTTCCACCACGTTTGATCTGGTGATGCGGTGAACATACGGATCTTTTATTTCCCGATGTTAAGATGCGGGTAAATTTTGTTCGAATACACATGTACTTATTAGACATATTTCTTGAATAACATACTCTAAAATTGTTAAACACTTTTACCATATATACATAAGCTTTTCTAAGTATATATGTACATAAATAGTTATATTTTGAGTAGACTTATATACTCTCAAAAATAGTTAAACAC
This sequence comes from Lithospermum erythrorhizon, assembly GCA_019722365.1. Lineage (NCBI taxonomy): Eukaryota > Viridiplantae > Streptophyta > Magnoliopsida > Boraginales > Boraginaceae > Lithospermum > Lithospermum erythrorhizon. The sequence goes on from JADFUC010000590.1 coordinate 17,681, forward strand.
TTTACACTATATGCATAACTTTTTGAGTATGTGTCTTGAAATAGTTATATTTTGGTACTTATACTCTAAAAAATTAGTAAATCTTTTACAACATATCACATACTTCAGAATATGTGCTCAAATAATTATATTAATCACAAATTGAGAATTCAAATCACAAATATCGGTTTCAGAATAAAAAATTAGCATGCATTTACTAATTTATAGTCGAAATTAAGTATAAATCTCAATTTTGCTAATTTTAGACTTAGAACCTAATTGAAATTGAATCTGGAAATATATGTTCGAGAATAACAAAATTAACATGCATTTACTAATTTATAGCGAAATTAAGTATAAACCTGTTTGTTAATTTTATTTTCAAAACCTAAAATGCGAAATAATAAACAAAAATCGACATATATTCGGTTTTGATTGATCTTCTCTTAGATTTATTTTACGTGTTATTGTTGATTTTTCTTTATAATTTTCTTGATTTTGATGAGAACAAATTCAGTGAAATTTGTTCTGAGAGAAAGTAGAGAGTAAAAAGGAAGAGAGTGATGAGAGAGTGGAAAGTGTAAATGGGGTGGGTGGTAATTTTTTTGTCCCGTTTTGTTATTAATTGGGAGGTTGCTATTCAATTACATGAGGTGTGTCGATGGTGTGTTTGCCAAGTTCGCAGTAATTTGTGTTTGCATGTATGGATGCCCATATTTTAAGCCTTATCATAGGTGGTCGAGCCGCCAGAGCATTCACGAGAAGCCTCAAGTCTCATTTTCCTTTAAAATAAAGATTAGAACTAACAAAAATTCTACATTTTCAGTGTCCTTAATCTTGGGTTGGCCGCTCAAGGATCCAATATACACACACCCAAATAGTGTTTTTAGCACTAAAATGACTATTTTACCCTGAGCATAATTTCTATAACTATCACACTTACAAATAGAGGGGCAAAATAGTCATTTCAACTCCAAACACTTACTGTTTAACAGCTCAGCCCTTGGGACTCCTCCAAACTCCCTATCCTTCATTTTACTCTTCCACTTTCAACTTCTCTCTCCTTACACCTCTTTCCAACGGTGAGCTGCCTCTCTTCTTCTTCTTTTTCCTTTTGTTTTTGTCTGTTTCAAGCATATTTGAATATTGGACGATATTCCAATCTTTCGTGACTCAGTTGGGAATTTTTAACATGGTCAGCCGAATTGAAATTTTCAAGATGGGATTTTTTTTTTTCAGTTTCAAGCTTAACTTCATGAGATTAGTTGGGACTCTGGGAGCTCATGTATCCTTCTATGGAATTGGTTTTTATATTCACATTGAAATATCTATGCAATTACCATTCATGGCTCATGACCTATCTATAGTTTGACGATTTACAAGAAATAAAATTTGCCGACTTTAGATTGTCTATTATGTTTTGATTGGAATTTTTATCAATAGAAATGATTTTTTTTATTGGTGAAGGAGTAATAAAAAGGATTTCATTTTTATTAATCAAGTGTCAATTTTTGAAAAAGAGGAATGGAGTGTTGTAGACGACACCAAATTTTATTTATTATTTTTAATTAAATTTAATTTATTTGGATATTAAAATAATTAAATAAAGACCAAATCTGTGATACATGTGTTGATTAGTGTTTCATCGAGCCTCAGGTAAAATCGAACACGTGTAAATTAAAGTTAACGATATTTTAGCAGCGCAGAAATTAGGTAAAGTGGTGAAATTAAGTTTTATCATTATTAAAAATCTAATTATACATCTCGTGACATTAAATATTGTTTCCTAAATTTCACAGTTAAAATAATAAATTGGAGGAAAAAATCGAATCTGAAATAGAGTTTTAATAGCGGATTGAAAATGAAGCTTGAGTGAAAAAAGTAAAAAGGAAATAGGGTAAAGGACCCTTTGAAGTTTGAACAAGAAATGAATTCTTGCCGGTGCTCCAAGGTCGGCGGTGCAATTGTTTAACAATATTATTTTATTATTAAATTTAAATCTGATAAGAAGAAAGTCAGGTAGGCTTTATAAACCCTCTTGTGAATTGAGGCAAATCCCACTGAACACAATAAAATATAACAGAATATATAACTGTAAGAGCTTATTTCCGGAAGATGTTTAATAGAAACTTTAAGATTGTTTATTCTTTATTAGGAAAATAAATTAACGTTGTCGTCTTGATCATAATGCAACAGGTCTTTTAAATTGAAGAAACAGAAAAACACAAAAGTTCTTCGTCTCGTCACCAAAATAGAGCGCCTAAAAATAAAAGCAGTTGAAGTTCTCCACAAAAACTAATGAGAATCGATCATTCGAATCTGCATCAAATCAAATAAACTTGACATGATTAATTTATAAATGCCTAGCCAGTAAATCATAGGTAGGATATAAAACTGCATGCTTAATAAAATTTGTCGGAAACTTCGAGATGGGCTGTAGAGCGTCATAGCAGCGATCTGAAACATATCTCTTGATAGTAATAGAGACACAGCTCAGGGATAAGATGATGCTTTTGAACTTCGATCCCTAGCTATGCGAGATCAAGGCTGTGGCGCTGGCTGAGACACGTAGCCAAATCGAGTCTAAGTCCTTGACTGGAGTCTATAGACCCAGATCGAGTCAGTGACCATGCGGTTATATGCTACTAAAGAACAATTTGAGACCGTATCAGTCGGCGACCCGACTCTGGTAAGTCTTGTCAAACACAGGATCGCTTGGTCCAGGACTTTTATCGAGCTTAGGATCACGTAAAGAGGTCACAGCATAAATCTAACCCGTAGTAAGCGCTTCAGCAGACTCAATCCAAATCGAGTCATACAGCTCGAGTGATCCATCTCAGCGATCGTGATAGTGCCCATGGCTCAAAATCTCAGCATCTCGATAATGCTCCAGCGTCTCAATCAGCAATCCGTTTAGAAACAATAATTAGTAGTCGAACGCTGTCGATTGATAAATTGTTTTGTCACAGATAGATTTTTCCAAATGAGTTTTATTGTATTGGTACGCATACTCATAAATAACAAAATATTTCTAGTTGTTACAGGTGTTATTGAAATAGAGTGTATATGGTTTATATTTAACAAATCATCAACACCAAATTTTTATATTGACTTTGCTCCAAATGAACCGTCGTTTGATTGTAGTGAACAAACGCCCAACAAACATGACCATGCTCGAGCTATGTCTGGCGGCTGAAGTCGGCTAATCCGTTACCGGCTTCAGTACATTGACTCGATGAACCCATATGATAGTTAAGTGGGTACAAATTCAAGGTTGTGCTCGTTTGAAATATCCGTCTCGCATGATATTCAAAATATAAAAATATTATATGTTCAATAACAACAAATAAAAAGAAATAACATTATTCAAAAGTTATTATACTTTATAAATAATTATATTTGTTACCTAATCATTATTTAGAATGAATAATGTCTAAACTTAATTAAAGAGTGAGAAATTTGGTGATATACACCTTAAGGTGCATAGTTGAGGGGTGAAATGACTATTTCCCCCTCCCCCATTTACAAGTATAGTAATTAGGAAGTTTCATCAAGAGTAAAATTGTCATTTCACTAAAAAAAACTATTTGGGTGTGTGTATAGTGTTGCCCGGCTGAGGGCATTTATTCAATTAAGTGAAATGTAGTGGCCAAATTCAAACACAAACCATTTTTCCTTGTTCCTTAAGCACGAAGCAGAGAAGATCGGAGGTGGCTTGACTTCCGTTCTTTTGTCTTCTGATTCACGCCACACGGTATCATGACAAGCCCCTTTCATCATTCCTTTTATTTACAACAGACAATTCAGTTCAAATTTCTAGCAAATGTTTTCTAAAATATTTAAAGATTCAATCGTTGTTAGGTTTTTAGTCTTGAATACTTGTGGAAATGGGGACGTGTAGTTTTCTCAAAGATTTAAAAATTAACAAAGATTTTTGAAGCTTGTGCTGATTAAGCCGTGTACTCGATGAGTCGGGTAGTACCCAAGTCATTATCTTAACAGGTCGAGTCGGGTACTAAAGTTCCGCTCATTACCTTAACGAGTCGAATCGGGTACTTCAATACCGGGTTGGACTCGTTTGCAACTAGTTATGGTTAGATGAGCAATGGCCCAAATAACATTGAAGCAATAACAATTTCTAATACTCATTTTAAATTCATTGTTAAAATACCACCATCACCTGCTAAATGACTCTGATAGTCCTTTAAAACCTAACACTCTTTACATGCTTACATTATCGTTTTAATATGATTCACGCGCATTTGTCGCGCTATAATGCTTCTGTGACCCCACATACATATTTAATTCACACCACTTGTCAACTACACTCGCGTGCCCCCGACCATTCGTTATCCCCAGACCCACGGTTTGTGGCGGATGCGGGTTCTTTGGGATGGAGGTAAGAGGACAGTGTTTGGTTGTGGTTGGTAATAGCGTGTATTGGAGAAGAAGATGACAAATGATGGTAGATTTTGAAGGAAATAATTTAGTCAGTTCACTAGATAAGGGTGGTATTCTTGTAAAGAATTTAAAATGAATATCAAAGATTAAAAGAGATGATTCACTGTAGCCAATTTTCTCTAGATGAACGTCCAACAAACTTTTTTGCTTCAATCACGGTACTATTGCCGATTTCGACCTTCTATTTGATGGGCTACCAAAACAGACTGAGCGTAACTTACATGAGCCTTACTAGAGATGGACTGTTAAACTAGGCTAGCAGATCAAGGGACATCCACGTCTAATGAAATACTTCCTCCATAGTTAAAAGTTGATTTTTCAATGATTAAAATAAAAGAAATTTTTATCATAATTAACTCATGCAACTTATATTTAAATTAAAGTTACAATGTTAATATCTACTCCATATATAATTGAGGAAAGGGAGAATTGTAAGTTACATTTCATGAATTCCCACATTCTCACACTTTGAAGCCCCACATTGTTTTTTAAATTTGACTTCTCCAAGAAAAAGCTTTAACTACTCTCAAATGATTCATATATTGCAACAACTGCTCCTATATTTATTCTTTAACCACTGCACACAATCTCTTTAGCATTAAACATTCCAGATAAAAAAATAATGATTGAAGAACAATAAAAATGATCATCTATAGAAAAAATAAAGGAATATGAACATCCTTTATTCATTTCTTGATTGATAAAGTCCTTTGATTTAACTTGATAGTACTATTCTCTTAGGATCACTAGACAAGACATGTTATGTATACGACCTTTTGGTTACCAACAAGAATCTTTTTCACTAGACCATTCGATTAAAAAAGTCCTATCTATTATATAGGTTATATAATTTAATAGTATTATGTCAATTATATAAAACGAATTCACACAGATTGAACTGTGCACAAAAAACTAGTTAAAGTAAGGTGACAATACGATATTTTGATTGTTTTTTCAATAAAATATTACTCCCTCAGTCCATAAAAAATTGTACATTTTGCTTTTCATAGTAACGTATTAACAAATTTTACGTTCTTTATTGAAACCCTATACTTTGATTTTAATCAAAATTTTCAAATAAATAGTAAAATATGTTAAAAATATTACATTTAATATATTTTTCAGAAAAAAAATATAACACACCAAAAGCTGTTTGAGTTAAAATTTGAAAATTCAATTCATAAAATTCAAAATGTGACTATTTTTCAGGGATAGATGAAGTATATAACATATTGAAAAAGTAGTTAATATACGTTACAATTATAAATTGAACGATTTTTTAGCGATGTATTAGGAGTACATGGGTTGTCGGTTTTCCATGTACATGGTTAAACGTGTCTATCCCGAACCCGAGCCGGACGGTCCGTGCCTTAGAATCGACAGGGCCGGCCCGTGTCACCCGATTCAGGCCGGTTCTTAGCAACAGGGCAGGCTAACTCGTTAAAGAATTACTTGAAACAGTAGGTTCAGGCCGCTGGATCGGGGCGACATGGTACCGTTACTGCGTTTATGCTATTCACGTTTTTTTCTTCATTAAATATCACGCGTTTATATTTAACGGTGCAGTTCTTGCAAAATCTAAAAATCGATGAATGATAGACGAATTGAACAAATAAAGTTTATAATGAAATAACAATTTATTAATAGTTTTAATTGGTAGTTTATGATCTGATACCTTTTTCGCAACCAGCGAAATGCCTTTAAGCAGACCGCGAATACGATCTGATAGGTTACAAGGTCGCATGGGTTATGTCGTAACGTTAGCGAAGTCCAAACTAAATCGATTGAAGAAGCATGATATGTTTAGTCACTTGATCCTCGAACTTTATCCTTTCATGATGAAACTTGAACTACGTAGTTACCGTAGGTTATGTTGTAGCGTTAGCAAATTCCGCCCCGTCGCCCGGAAAACATGATGTGTTTAGTCGCGTCCTCGAACCTTCCATTTTCAATTTGACAACATGGGCTCGTCGTACGATAGCTACCTTACGCTCACCTTGTACAAATAGTTGACACACATGACAGCGAGAGGTAGCTGGCGCTTTCGTCAGGATGAGTTTGTGATGGCATGAAAAATCTCTTTATATGGTACTCATGCAGGTGCTTTCCGTCGATGCATAGTGAATAATATGCTAAAAACAAGCGTAAATTGACTAAGTTGATAGTTGTGATTATCAGTATAAAGAAAAATGATCTGTTATAAATCAAAGAAAAATTGTAGCGACCCGCCCAGTCGGCCGCCTGAGTGAGAATCATTATAATCCACGAACTTGATCGCCATGCGATGGGCGACTCGGTTTAAGAACTCTGGCGTTTGATCAAAAATTGATTTACAATTAAAATTCTAGAAAAAACGAGTTTTTAAAATTTACAATCCATCGAGGGTGATATCAACAACCAACTCCATATATATCTGACATATCTAAAAAACTTGATATCTTGGCGGTAAATACCGTATCTTTGAATACAAAATAATTAGGCAAGGCTAAGAGTACGAAAATGAATAAATATGTATATACCAGGGACTACTAATAAGGTCATATCATGAAAATTTCAAGGAAGGTCTCGGGCATAACATGTCAGATATAATACAAAGTCTCAAAAACCTGCGTCGCGAATAGATCACGAAGCTTCAGCGACTATAACTTCTAGTCATCAAATCATCATCTACATATCTCGCAACTATACTAGCCTCTAATCATATATGCTCCATCGAAAATCTACCTACAGGAATGAATGCATCAGTAATAAGCATTTCTTATCTTAGTAGTATAAGGCCAAGCAATCTTGTGACCGAAGGGGTCATGAATAATCGCTTTCGCTCTTATGCAGTATAAGGCCAAACCAGCACTTATACGTGGTATAAGGCCAAACCCTTGATTGCTCGTGAGTACAAGGCCAAACCGCACTTATCTCTTAGGAAGGATAAGGCCAAGCCATGATTATGCCTTAGTATGGGCCAAGCCGCTTATACCCAGTGTATAAGGCCAAGCCTTAACTTATACCGTAGTATAAGGTAAACCCTTATCTTGAAGTATAAGGCCAAACCGCACCATAAGTAGTATAAGGCCAATGGGGAATCACATATCATGCAAGGAAGGAGGAGTCGCACAACCTGATCGTCCAACTATAGGGTCATATTCTAATACTCGAAGTCACACCGAAAGTCACAGCATGCTCAACAGCGCCTCGAGCAACTAACTACTACATTCCCCGAACAATATCCATGTAGCGACTAAAGCGTCTACTTAATCAAAAATCCAATCGAGCTGGCAAGGCCACGAAATCTGAGAGAAATACCGACAAGGCCACGGAACACGAAATGCCAACAAAGCCCACCCAGGCACACAAGAAAGCGTAAGTTGAGAGTTGGCCCCATTACATCATAAACCAAATCTTAGCGCCCTGAAATACAATCACATAATCATATCATGGCTCGCCTGAATGAATCACACATAATCATTACAACAATGACATGTTTCACATAATTTAAAATAGAAATAATAAAAATGCTTTTAGTGAATAAGTACTTCGCCTCACGCTAGTATGTAACGTCCGGCCCGGCCTTGTAGGAATCGTTAATGGAATTTGATGGGCCAGCCTCGCGAGCCACCACAAGTCTTTCCGGCGTTTTTGTCCTCACTCACGTCTTGAAATCCTGAGTGGGTGCGCCCCGTCGAAATTACCCGAATTCGAGCCACGACTTGCGTTGGGTGCTTATGAGATGAGCAGAAAGAAGATGCATCTTGGTGATATGAGTAGTACCAATCAAATCTTATCAAACATATCGCACGCGCACAACGCACATTTTGCGGTGGGTATTACAACCTCCCCGGCAAATACTTCAGCGTCCTCGTTGAGCAGCGTAAATCATGGCCATTGCCGTCCGTGTGAGATTACAGAGGTGGGCACCTCTTGTTGGAAATCAATGAGTGATTCCATTTTATTGTGCGGATGCGATAGTATCAATTCATTTACCGGTTAGGGTTAAATGATTACTCAGAACTTAGTGTTCAGCTTGTAATTGTATATTACTAGTGTGGGTTCTCGCATAATTTAAGGGGGTTATGGCGATTTCTAGATGCTACTTCGTGTCGTTATAATAATGGTGGTCAATTATTATTATTATACAACTACTAATATCCCAGAGCCTAGAAAGGTACATGTGTCTGATGACGTTGATTTATATTTAAATGTATGAAATTAAAAGAGACTATATAATTGAAATGTATTTACCAGTCTGAGGACATTTTTGTGTAGAATATCAAATTGAACAAATAGAATCAATTAAATAGTTATTTAATTGGTTAGAAATATTTCTAGTGTTATGTCGATAACTTGAAAGATTATTGATATTGGCTCGTGCCATTTAATTAGTTTAATTAAATAGTTCGACTCGTGCTGACTTCATTAGTGTCTTGCGAACTAATAGAGTTAACGAGTCAAGCATCTTAGCAGGTTGCTTATGGGGCTTGTTTAACCTAGCCTATATATGAGCTTTAAGGTTTTCATCATAAGTTTTTAAAATTTTTTATCGCGAAAACCCTAAAGTAGCCGCCCACTTTGGCGAAGTCTCCCAGAATTTTGGGGTTTTAGTTTGTTCATCCTTGTTTACTAAGCGTAAATTAGTTCTTGATTGACCCCTCTGGTGTGGATTGACTAGAGATGTAAATGCGATTGATATTCTGACAAGGAGGCTGAAGAATCAAATTCAAGTTGTGAATTTGGGCGTGTGGAACTTTAGTGGAATTTACTCATTACTTGATGTAAGTACTACGTTTATTCATATATTGTAAATATATGTTTTGTATTTAAATAATGTAGTATCAAGCTTTAAGATCATTTGGGAATTATGGATTTGTATTTATCTTTAAATATATCCGTAGTATTTTCCATCCTTTCTGGCGCCGAAGGTGGCTCCGCCCTCAGCGTAGCACTGCGCCCGCGTAGCACTTAGTTCTCACGGTTCGGATGGCTCGCTCGATACCGTACGTAACGCCATTTCGGCGGGTGCAATGCGTTAATGGAATTTGATGGGTGACGCGAACCATGATGCTTTCCGGCCGCGTTTTCACGCTCGCGTGCTGTTGGCGATGGGTGCCCCGTCAGGAAATTGCCAGGTCGGCGCGTTGTTGGGTTAGCATGAGATGAGCTTCGAAAGATGCATCTTGGTGATATGAGTAGTACGTCAAATCTTATCAACATGTCGCGCTACCTTTACAGCATTTTTCGCGGTCGGGTATTACAAGTTACCAAAAATCCTAAGCAGCTTACAATCGATGCTTGCCCACTCGCGTCGATACAACAAAACACCCAGAAATCTGATCAGCCTCTTCTTATCTTTGCGTTACAGAAGATACATTGCAATTTCCCAAGTGGAGCAGTTAGCCCAAGCATTCATGAAGCCGAATAAGACAACGAAATAACGACCCATTGGACCACCAACCCAATCGCCCCCATACATAATTTCCCACGTTATCACTTTAACATTTCAAATCAACTTATAAGTCATCTTATTTAACCACCGAGTCATAAATAGCAGCCTCTTGGCTCACGAAATCTCGGTGCTCAACACCAATCGCTCTCGACTTAACCCCCTGCAATGGGTGCCAAATGGATTACAACCTTCTGACAACTTCTGATAGGTCACGAGTAAGCCCCCCACGTTTAAAGTCTTATAAAAGTCGCAGAGAAAAGATCAACTAACCTAGGAAAAAGTCAACTGTCACCATAAACCTCAAACAACATCTTGAATCATAGTGCTTGCTTATATTCGTCATCACTTACCCACATAACAAACTTGAAACACAATTAAATTCAATTTAGCAAAATCGACTATGTGAAAACCCATGAAATATCTAGATTTGAACTTTCTTTACCTTAATTCAAAAGAAGATGATGAGGGGAAGATATTCAACCAACGATCTTTGAGTTTGAACAACAATCGAAGAAATGGAAAAGAATTTCAAGGGGAGGGAGGGATTCTCGACTGACTCGAAGAAGAAGAAGAAGAAGAAAGAAGATTTTTGTTGTGAGATGATGTGTTGGATAAGGATGAAATATATTTAAATAACGAGTCCCATAGGTTTCGGTTAATTTATAGAACTTTCGTCTTAAATCACCGGTAGGCGAATTCGAATGTAAATTTTAATGACGTAAAGCTACTTACTCGTATAATCTTGAGTACTGATGCGTCGATCTTTATTAGAAGTATTTCATACTATCAAGATCCTACCACAGACCGATTTTTTTTTAACGTGGGTTATTACAAAAATGCTACGGAAACTTTAAAATACAAGCGGTACCATGTTGCGATTAAGCGGTACAACGTTAGTAACGGCTGACGATACTTGACTATTTTGTCATAGCGTGGTAACATTAGTACAAAAGCGATTTACGCGTTAGTTTCAGCGGCTAGTTTTTTATGAATACCGTGATGCCAGTTTTGTATTAAATATTCCTGCGTTTAGTCCCAATGACTAGTTACCGGCTATTTTGTACTAAGCGGGGTACCGTTTCATCAACGGTACACGTTTATTCCACTTAAAGGCCCAGTGTTAAAAAAAATAAGGCTTGTCATGGAGGAGAGTACATAAAGGGAAGCGGCTTACCTTCTTTCATTTCTCGACTACATGATCATTTGGAAGCGATCTGAAAGCAATATGGCAATCTCGACACCTTGATTCATTTTCACAACTCCACCAATCACTTTCTAAGCAATTATAATACTCGTACTTGTTTTTTTTATTGAGAAGTCCTAAGTTGTCGAAGTCTAAGAGGATTATTTCTCGAGTGTAGGCTTTGTTAGATTTTGCAATCTGGTATCTTCGTTGCTCCGTCTCAGGTTGTATTATCTATCAACTTTTTTAAATTGTGATATTTGTTCTTCTAAATTAATGGTATGAAAACATAGTGTAGTAATGAAGGGAAAAACTACCCGTTATTAACTCTCGATCTAGTCTTCTGAGATACTACTAATGAAAGGAAAAGGAAAACTTCTTGGATTTCGCAACATTTTGAGGCCGACCGTATAAATCAAAAAGCAACTTGTTTAACTTGTAGGAAAATTTTATCGTAGGCGGGTAGGAGTAAAGGAGGAGCAGAATTAAGAAGTCTTGCTAGAGCAGCTTATTAGGTCGTAAGATCACTAAGGATGGTGGTGTGGGAGGTGGTATACAAGGAACAATTAATTCCCCGAACCCATTGGCGTTTCTTTTAATGATTTGGCTTATAGGATGGAAAGTATAAATTTTTTAATAAATAGTTCTTGCGCTTTTAATCATTATGATGGATGGCGTTTAAATTAAATGGATTGAAAATAAGTTAATCATAGAACTAAGCATCCCAGGTACTCTTTTGAGGGCTGTCTTTAAATATTTTAAAAATGAAAGAACTCTTCAAGGTGAAATTCTTTCGACTTTCCCTTATAAAATGTGTTTGACTAGTTATATTGGTGTCTTTGAGGATTTTGATATAATGTGTGTAACATGTCATTGGATTGATAAAGAATTAGTCTTACAAAGGAGAATTGTATATTTTAGATCAATTGTTAAACATAACAATATTCAAATTTCGAAAGGTATACTCGTATGTGCCGAAGATTACAAATGTTTGAATAAGATTGCTTCAATTTCATTTGATAATGCGATCGCTAATAACGTTTGATTGAAAAACTAATATGTCAATTAAATCAAATTTTAGTGAACTTTTTCATGTTAGATTATGTCAAATCCTTCAATTAGTTACTAAAAATAAAATAAAATTATTTGAAGTAGGTTTATTTTACCAATTAAATGAACCGTTAATTTAGTTGTTAATGGCGGGGTAAGAAAACATGAATATATAAAAAATTGTTGAGACTTCATGTAGTAGTATAGGAAATTAATTTTGGATGTTGAAACTAGATGGAACTCGACTTATGATCTACTAGTTCATGCATATATGTATAAGGGAAGAAATCATAAAATTTTATGAAAGCATACTCAGGTTGATAGATATTATATTCCTCATATATAATAATTGGAAATATTGTTATGAATTACTTAAGTTTCTAGAGCAGAATTAAAGATTATACTAAAAAGAATTTCAACTCAATATCGTCAAAACATTCATCTTTCTTTAGAATGTGTTGTTAATTTAATCGTCGTATGAGTAAGCAATAGAGATAGTATATTGTTAAAGATATGGTTAAGAATATGGAAGAAAAGTTCTTAAAATATTTTAAATTATATACGCGTGCATATGCAATTGGTGCAATATGGATCTAACCATAATTAGAAATTTTCATTACTACATAGAAATGCATTATTATGATGGTTTAGAGAATACTTTAATCGAACTTGTAAATTATGATAGGAAGAAATATAAAGATGGGATGAAACTTGTTGTATACCGTATAACAAGTACCCAATCGAAGACATCTTGTGGTATGACCGCCTCACATAGTGTACAAAGTTTAAATGTGCCTGTGGCGAGAGTTAAAATACAGTCAACATAATCACCTTAGAAATGCTTTACAATTACGAATGGCAAATAATCCACTTCCTCATGAACCAAAATGATTTAACTGATATTTAATTACTAACTTTGAATTGAGTCACTATAATGATAGTAATCCTTTTGATATATTAAAATGGTGGAAGCGGCAAAACTTAGATTTCCGGTATTGTCTAAGATGACAAAAGAAATATTTCACATACATGTCTACAATAGCTGAGTGAATTCGCATTTAGCATGGCGAAAGCCTGATACACTCGAGAGCCTTCCCGAAACACAAGCTCGGCTGATTGAAGTATGTGTTTGTATCGAAGGATTGAATGACATGAACATAGGATCTGAACAAAGACACACTCATGGAAGAAAATCAAAAATACATGTCTGACGCTCTTAGTTATATTGAGGAGAAAAGCAGCCATGATAGGCGATCATCGACTTCGACAGCAAGTCAGATAGATGGTTATGATAATTATTAGATTTGTATAATTTATATTCTTGGGAAAAGAGTCAGAAGGAACTTCATGTAAGCTACGGCCGCAGTATAAAGCTGAGCAGTGTAGCCAATAAAATGTTGATTTGTTTCATGTTTGACTTTAATTAAAAAAATTACAAGTGTATATATTTTTAATACCTTCTATGCCATTAAAGCGTCCTACCACCTCCTCCTCACTTGATTCGCATTTTATTGAAGTGTGGTACCGTTATTAAATGCATGATGCTGCGTCTAAGTCAATAAATTGAGCATTTAACTTTCTCGTGAAAGTTAAATGTCCATAGATTGAATATATAACGTCCGCCGGGTGGATATACATCTTAGTTGATCTTAATGATATACGTTTAAGTCCCAAAGAACCAACTTTTAACTTGCTCTCTGGTAAAACTTGGTACCGTTGGTTGGATCTGGCTTGTTACCACGTTTATATCAAATAAGGTTTGATGAGGCACGATTTTTAACTAACATAATTAAACTTTCAAAATACAAATTCAACTTCTATCTTTCAAATTGACATCCGAATCACAAATTCAACTTCTATCTCGCAAATTCAACCCACATTTACTAACTTATTGTTGATTTGAGTAGAATTTTAAAATGGCACAAAAAAATCACAAAAAAAGGGCAATCATCCACCTGAGGTTATGAGGAGGCACAAGGTCCACTTGAGGGACACAACCAGAGAGGGCTAGACATGGGCACGTTGAGGAGAAGAAAGAACGGAAACAGAACCCACAACCAGTAATTTCTTGTTCCGTTATCTAAATAATTTAATCTTAGTAAATTTTGCCGTTTAATAGTGAATAATATTGAATATAGTTGTGCAATTCTATAAGTCACATGAGAATGAATCGTAAAGCGAAATATAGATAATGGTAACACTATGATAGAACTTTACTTTTAATGTGAATGGTGTAGAAAGGATAGGCTTAGAAGATTTGACAACCTTATTTAGTATGACTAGGCATGAGGCATTAAGTTGTGTTGAGGATTATCAATGAGGGGGTGGTATGCGGTGGCGTATTGGACAAGTAGATTGTGCTGAGTTAAGCAATAATCGTAAGTCGTCGATCTCAGTTAGTTTACAAGTACAATTTAAATGGGGTGGGAAGAAGTTTGTGTGTCGAAAGTGGTTCAATTTTATTTCCCAACTAGTCGAAACCACAAAACTTAAGCTAGCATTAAATGTTGGCTATTTGGGCTCTCTTGAATGAGGAGAAGGTTCTTATCATATTATCTAGAACATTTTCTATCATAAAAATAAGGCACCACAATATGACACGATCCTATACTATTTGTTGGTGAATGTTAAAGGAGTCCCTATTTTAGAATGTCGTAAGCTTGATGTTAGGAAGGACTCGATGATAGGAAAATCCTCAATGGCTAAATTTGAAGTGTATTTGTGGGATAAGGCGTTGCGTTCTAAGTGGGATATTCTGACGATATGAGTTAGTGAGAGCAAAGTTTGGAAATACAACGGATGTAAAAACTTGATCGGCGATAGGGTGGTGCAATCTTAGGAAGGGGAGATCACATCCGTTTCTCAAGTAATCCTTTTCGCAATGACCGGCGGGCCGTTGTTGGCCTGCAGGATTCACAGTTGATCTTTGGAAAGTTGGCAGCGGAACATATTATTGAAGAATGAGGAGAAGCGAGGATAGCGGCGGAGAATGTCGGGTTGTGCCGCAGTCGATGTGAGAACAGGAGGAGAGGATGTTCAAGATGACATCGATGAGGATCCGTATAGATTGAGATCACATGACACGATGCGGAAGAGATGTTTCACATTTAAGCTCCTTTCCGCGCCGCCAGCAACCCTTATTGAGGCTTCGGGATGATGCCCGCTCTTCGCGCGCGGCGGCCCTGCGAAGAAGAAAGTGAAAAAGCATGAATGAATGTGTTTATGTTTTCGTAATATGATGTAAAGGTTATTGAACAATGTTTCGTTTATGCTTTGATGTTTGAGCGATTTCTTTTTTGTGTTATGTTTGCACTTTGTTAGTTTAAATAAAACTTGGTTGTCGTGCGTTCGGTATGTTTATGTTACTATGTTATGTTTGAACTAGGTTTATTAAATCGTTTTAAATATGGATTTCTTCGATAAGTTTGTTATGTTGTGAATGTCTTTAAGTATGTTTTTAATATTAATTTATGTTGTCTTGAGTGTTGTCAGCTTTGTGGTTTTTTAATTAGGAAAACAATGGTAAATGCTTTGCATTAACGGGTTTATGCTCTTTTTCTGGCTGGCTTGATGCGGATTTACGTTGGAGCGATGCAGCGACATCTCAGTTATGGCGTGCTTACGGTATTAGCATTGAAGTGCGGATTAATAATAAGCGATCTTGCGTTGTAAAAGTCACAAGGGTCTCGAAATAGGTAGGCAGTCATCAAATTTTGGATGGTGCAGGCAGGGCTGGCTAAATCAGGCACAGGGCCCAATCCATGGCCACAGTTGGTCCTGCTTAAAGGACCAAGGTGCTCGTTGAGCACAGTGAGGCAGGGGCCAAAGGTCGAGGAAGCAGAATAAGTGTCTGGGGCACGACTGACTTGGTAGGACCAGTTTGTTAATACCTCTACACAGGGACACTGTGAGGAAAGTTGGCCCAAATACAAATTGCATGAACTACTGACTGTTGTCAGGCTTTTTAAATGTTCATGTGGCCCGATATGAGGCCCTACATATCCCACCCAAGGCCCGTTATTTATTGTTTGGACCCCATCTACTTTCCTTCCATTAAAAGACATTTGACAATGCGGCTAGTAGAAAGCTAGTTGCAACTTGCATATTCAATGTATTGTGCTTTGTTGGCCATTGAGGCAGTGACCATCAAGAAAAAGTCTATATGAATTATGAAGTGACCCATTTCATTTATTTCCATGTTTTTTGAAAATCATTGTCCCCTCTTATCCTCAATGATCTTCCCGAGTGTTGATAGTGTATATTTTTTCAACCAGAGTAATTATAAATTAGGAGTATTATTTTTTACAATCTGAGGCATGTATTCACAATATACAATTTTGTCTTTTTTTTTACTGCTACATCAAATAACTTTATTTGAATACAATTATAACTTAAATATAATTGGCTCAGCAAAATGAAAAACATGAAATCTTATATAATAGTATTTGAAAGCTATGGCAGTTCTGATCATACACCACATTATGAACATACCACTAATCTTGTTATCAACAACCGATAGGTTAATAGGTTAATGGCATATGATCAGAACTTCAAATCACTTGATCTATAAAGCCGTAGTTATTAATAGTTATCAATACAAATTTAAACCAAAATCTGATTATATACCACAAACCTATTTAACCATCCATTATACTTCATTACCCTATGTTTGACCTTATTCAATCCTTTGTCTTTCTTGATTGATTTGTTTTTGCTTAGCTTATTCAATAGGAAATTCCTAAGAACATCAGTTGTTTCATGGAAGGTTCATCTGACCTTTGGTTAATCTGCATAAGCATTGTCAAAAGGCGGAAATGTTTAAAACTATAGACATGGGAAATGTCGTTTTCAAACTAATTAATCTTAATATTTACGGAGTATATACATAGTTTAAAGGGATGGCAATTATTGCACTGCATACATAAGAAATCCAACACCATAAGTTTCACCTCACTCATTCAAGCTTTCATATCCACATTTTATAATATCAAAAAGTTTACACCAATCACCATGATGAAAAAGTTTCACTTAGGGAAGGCTGAATCGGCTTCAGCTACGTCTATATTGAGCAGCTTTTAAGGTAGCGTGACTAGTTGAGCTCGGCGAGGCTAACTCGATAGGCTTCGATTATATGACTATTATTATATACTATTTAAATAAAAGTATAAAACAAATACTCTAATTAGTTTTTGATGATTTGAATTTATTGTGAAGGACAAATGTATTGTTATAATAACCTTTTTTGTTATAATCTAGTTAAGGTCCGATTTATTTATTGACAATTAATGTTCATCTATTATTTTTTATCGTTCATCGGCTTTAAAATTTGAAATTTAATCGGTGAAATTTGAAATTTCGAAGTTATTTCGGTGGTAATCAATGACCGACCCGAGCCTTAAACTCGTTTAGTAACTGACAGAAGCGAAAAGTCAGAAACAGGCTGGCGCATAGATAACAACTCTATCTATATATAGGTATACTTGGACATAGAGTAATACATAAGCTTAGCCATTATTCTAACATACAAACAAATTAGTCTAATACAGTACCACTTATCCTGGACACAATAATATCTTGCCATGAAGCAATTCGTGCGACACCACGATCTCATCGATAAAATTAAGGTTCAGCTTCCAACTAATCTACATAATTTCATTGGTTTTGCTCTTCCATGGACTCATCAGGAAAGTGAGATCAGCACTATCCAATCAATGTAGAATTCATGCGATATATCCGTCCTTCATAGTCATATGAGTCAGATCCAAGACCCGACGACAAGCTATAAGTAGTTAAAGGAATTGGCGTAATACAGCTAGATCAGATATGTATTTATAGACGACACACAAATAAATCAGTACTTACACATTATTACGACATTATATAAAATGAAAATATTATTGATCACGCTAAATATATCTTTTTGAACTAGATGTAAATTATGGAATATAACTGAAATACAAATAAATCAGTACTTACACATTATTATGACAATATTCTTCGAATTATTAATTATGGTACATTTTGCTTGAGGCCTTGAATTATATATGTACATGTTTGTCCATCATAATATTTTTTTTAACGATATTAATTACAAATTACAAAATATAACATTTTAATCGAATAATAGTGGGGGCTGAGCCTAGAATAGATGCCTTCAATTCGTCTTCTAGTAGTACAGTAATAAGAAGGAGATACTTAGCACGACAACACCGTCCTCTTTAATAGAAGCTTGATTAGATATTCTTGAAGCTGATAAGCGAATTAATTAAGTATTGTTTACCAAAGATTAGAGATATAAATTATTAAAGATGTATATTTTTAATTTTATTTTTCTATATAAAAGTGAAGATAGAATTGTGAAAACACAAATTTATTTAGTGTGTAATTATATATGGTCATTAGTCAACAAGTTCGATACTCCATTACTCCTAACGTTTTGCAAATCTAGCTATTTGGTCAACGAAAGAAAATCTAGCTATTTGGTGAGCAAATTCTAACAATTTTTGTATCTTTGAAAAAAATATTATAAAATAATTAAGGACACGGCTTTATAGTTTATAGTTTATAGTACATCTCCGCATTGCTTTAATTTGTTTGAACATAATAACTATACTCATAATCAAGTATTCAACAAGCCACCAACTTCATTCAACTAATGATTAACAGGCTGTAAAATGGATAAGCTCAACATTCAAGTGAAAACTTGGCTGCACATTGGTATGTTATAACCACAAAAAAAATTGTTACTAAGTTAACAGACTAGTGAACAGACATTTCTCACCTCATGGTTACATTTGGTGACTGATAAAGAATGTTATAAAAAGAATGAATGTTAATGAATCAATTAAGTGGGAGTTGGTCAAGAGAGAATATAATGATTTATTATTGTCTAATAATCAAACATTCAAATTTAAGGATTTACCAAAGTATGCAAAAGAAGACTTCAAAGAAAAAGGTCAAGTCGGTGTGAATTAGGAATGTTACTGGTGTTAGAAAATAAGAGATCAAAGCAAATTTAAACTTCGCATCAGCCGTCGGATGAAAATTCAATGGCTACATACCTGGCCAAGTTAAAGCACCAGCTAAGATGGAAATAGAAGGACTTAACTATGGAGGAAGAAGTCATGAAGCTAGAGCCATGAAACTTTGGAGTTTTAAATGAAAACTAAGTGGATTCGACTTATCCACACTAACGACCTAAAAACTATACAATTAGGTTAAGCGATAGTTGATTGAGTTGTAAATGGGTTGGACCATTTAAATTACTAGATCAACATTTTCAAATATGAAGTGAATATTGGAGATATGAGATAAGTTTCAAATGAGTGATTGCTGGTTGTGTGCAACATAATCGGATATTTGGTGCCAAAGTTGATAGGTAATCGGTGCCATGTGTTAAATTTTCTATGCATTTTGTTCATTTTCTAGATCGATGGTAAGCATTACAAGAAGTTACAACATTTTATGACATCCTAGGGATATTTGATTCTTTTAGAACCTTTAAAACTATCCTATTGAATTTTACTATTTTCAGCTTTATAATAGCCCAAGTATATATATGTTCTAGATTAGGACTACGAGCCAATACATGGATTCGTTATTGACCTTTAATTTGTAAAAATAATTTTTATCTATTAAAAAAACTCTTGTAAACTTGTAATAGAATGTTATCGAAAGTTGTGTCTGGGTGTTTTAAATACTCCGTAATAAACAGTATTTGAGCTTCAAAGAGAGTTTTATAACAAAGAAACGTACCGTTAAGAAAATTTTGAGAGCAAGAGTCATGTAAATGATTTATTCTGATTAATTAAATTTGTATTTGTAGGGGGACGTATACATTGACGGTGAACAAGCATGCACTATAGTTACCGTGTTGCTTAAAGTTTGCACTTACTTTTATTCTTTATTGTTTTTCCGAAATAAGTGTTAATATCTTGAAGATATTCTAGAATTTAATATCCAATCAATTGAGGGAGAGTGATAGAGTAAGGGACTAATGGAGTAGTTCACGAGTCCATCTAAATATTGGGCCAAATTAATTAGATTTAATATCTTGGAGATACTTTAGGGTTATGTTGAATGTACACACAATTATATTTTATATTGAAACAATTCATAATCATCAATATATTCATATCCATTTCAATATATTATATTATTCTGTCATTATTATCAATCAATGAATTGTTGGAATGCTTAATACTAATGTATCCAAGTACAGATGATGAACAAAGTAGTCTACTTTAGATTTAGCCTCTATTTCTAGAGTAAAATTTATCATGCATATACAAACAAAGACGATAAAAAACAATGTTAGTTAATGATAAAATGAAAGATAATTAGTGAGGAATAATGAAGATATAGCACTACAGTATATGCATATGTCGGAGCACAAAAGGAAACGTTAGACATTATTTCAAGTCCGCGAAATTGTTCTATATATGTAATGTTATCAAAGGTTTGATGATTAATTAGAAAATATAATACTCACCTCTACTCTATCATATGATCCCACTTTATTATTATGGCCCCTTTGCGTCACTTAATTGCAAATATGATGTAACATACCTAATCTCTGTTGCAACAACGGAACTTTATATCAAATTTATTTTTGTAGCACAACTATAATAATTAATCATTTAGACTTAGAAAAACAAACAAAAGTGTCGTTCATCATTACAACTATTTGTGCTTCAGCATTGTGGGTGAAACCATGTGGAGTTGTGTTAATTAGATAACCACTCGATTTTACTATGTCCATTATCATCCATATTGAGTGTTGATTTTAGATAAACTTATTATGAACGGTCTTTTATTATTTAACATATTAATTTAAATATATATGGAATAAGGTCACCTTCAGCAGAGGTCAAATGTCACCACTACAAAATATAAGAAAATACCACTAATTTTAAAGAATAAGATATGTGTAAGTATAATGTTTCCTCTTAACGTTGAAAAAGTAATATGGGACGAACTAACACTTTAAATTACGTATGTAACTGTTGTGTTAAAAATTCTACAAGTTCCATTCAAAAATCAATTTGCAAATAAACTAGAAAAGATATCTTCTGAATTTTAAAAAAAGATAAACACCATGCTTAAGAATTTCTTTTAAGCCCTTAAGTCTAAGATTTACATTATATTATTATATATTGAGATGTAGATGTATCTTATCAAAATTACCGATGAACTAATTTTACAATGACTATGCTACTCTCCCGCATTTGTATAATTACTAGTTGGTGGTGCGAATCAAATGGCAGGCGAGCATTTTAATTGATTGTTGTTTGAAGTATTTTAACAAAAAAAATCAAATCGTCAAAGGTGGGCTTTAACTATTTAACTTTTAGCGAAAAAAGATCGAAAAAAGCATTCTGAATGATGGTGCCGATTGATAATGAATAGAAGATGTGGAGTGAATGAAAGAAAAATGGGCGGAATAGAATTTAATTATGTTTTTAATAAATTTTGAAATGCAACTTTCGATATGCAATCTTAGGCTAAAGGGAAAAAAAAGGGGGCAGGGGGTGGGAAATTCACGCTTCAAGTGATATGAAGGCAAACTTCGGGTCTGTCAGCATGCATGACTCGCTTTTATCTTCACCATACAAACAAAACCAAGAAAGCGGGTCAATAGTAATGTTAGTAATATTCTTAGTATCAATCAGGTGTTTTTCTTCACATAGCAATGTTTTATTAACTTGAAGAAATGTATGATGCAGACATGAAGATAAAAGAGAGATGAATGGAAACAGATTGAATAATAAAATGATAGAGGCCGAGACGGGTAACAATAAAAAATTAGAGGTCGAGACAGGTAGTTGGGTAAATCTTGGCACAAAATTTAATTTATCTTTATTAAAATTTGAAGGTCTGACTTTTAATGCCAAAGTCTGACCCTCTGAAGCTAAAAAAGAAAAAAAAAATGGTACGCTTGCGAAATATGTGGCAATTCATGTCAATCAGGTGTTTTTCTTACGTATAGCTAATCTTTTATTAACGAAATGTTTGATACGATAATAAAATGATAGAGGCCAAGACATGTAACAATAAAAATTAGAGACCGATGCAGATAATTGGGGAGATAAAATTTAATTATATTTTGCCGAGGAAAGTAATTGGGTAAAAGTAGACAAAATTTAATTATATTTTTAATAAAAATTTGAAGGTACAACTTTTCGATTAATGCGAGTCTGACCACCATGACTATAAGAAAAGGAAAAAAAAAATCGACCACCTACCGCCAAATATGGCGACACTCACGTGGAAGACAGTAGTCCTCTTTTATATTACCTTTAATATACTCGCCGTCCTAAAAATTATCATTTTTGAATTTTAATATATAATTCATTTTTTTTAATTTTAAACTCGAAAAGAACTTTAATGTGTTATATATTTGTTTGAAAATAGTTGATATGTACTACTAGTCTGAGCAAAGCGGCGAGTTCGGAGCCCAGCGCCAAATATAATATCGGTTCTTCGGTCGCGTGTGGGAGTGAGTACTCGGCCCAAATTATTTAAATTAGATTAAGTAAATGGCGTCGGTTCAGATTCGGTATAGCGTCGGGGATGAATAAAATTTTAAAAGTAAATTGAAATATAAAATAAAATGGACCCCGCGCCGAACCGAAGCGAAAATTTGATTATCTTTGACTTTTGGCTTCGGTTTAGCGTCGAGTAGTTTTAATATATTAACTGTTAAAAATAATTGTAAAATTAAAAAAAAATTATACTACCCATCGCTTACAGCGCCATTGTTACTCGTTTAATTGAAGCGTTCCCCGTTACAACGTTTCATTTCATTATCCTACCCGCCCAACGCGGCGGCCCCGATCATTTGCTCTTAGTGATCGGCCTCTGCTTACTCTCCCGGTCCATTCGAAAAGCCCATGTCTCGATCCGAAATGCCCCGAACCGCTACTCTGGTCCTAAACGCCCTTTGAAGGGTTAGAATAGTCACTTGAGGAAACCCCCATGACCTCGCCACAATTACGGTTAGTTTATTTTTTGGTTTTTGTTTTACTTTAATTTGAATGTTTAATATTAGTTATTAATTAGAATTATTAATTAGATTGTTTAATGAGTTTGAATTATTAATTAGATTTGTTATTTAGTTTGAATTATTAATTAGATTGTATGTTGATGTTGAATTATTAATTAGATTGTTTATTTAGTTTTAATTATTAATTAGATTTGTTATTTAGTTTGAATTATTAATTAGATTTGTTATTTAGTTTGAATTATTAATTAGATTGTTGATTGAGTTTGAATTAGTAATTACATTGTTTATTGTGTTTTAATCCGAATCAAATTATTGAATGAGTAATCCGAATTAGATTATTGAATGTTATATGTAGATTGAACGTGATATGTGCATTTAATTTTATAGTTTAGTATATTCAATTTAGTTTCATACTTTAGTTTAGTTTAATTTAGTTTTTAGATTTTCAATTATTGAATGTTAGATGTAGTTTAGTTTAGTTTAGTTTAAATGTAATATGTAGATTGAATGTTATATGTCGATTGAATGTGATATATTCACTTTAGTTTCACTTTAGTTTCAATTTAGTCTTTTTTTTAGTTATTGAACTTTATGGTTTAAACTGGTTTAATTTAGTTTTATGATTGAATTAGTTTATAATGTATAAACTTTAAAATTGAATTATATAATTGATTGAATTAGTTATAAACTTTATGATGACTTTAAGTTGAACATTGAATTGAATTAGTTAGTTATAAGATTAAATTATATAATTGATTGTATTTGAATTGATAGTTTAAATTATTTATAGAATTTCAGTGAGTGAGTTGGAATTGATAGTTTGTTGAAGTTTGAATCATTACTTTGAATTGATAAATTGTTGAAGTTTGAATCATTACTTTGAATTGATAATTTGAATTGATAAAGTGTTGAAGTTTGAATCATTACATTGAATTGATAATTTGAATTGATAGTTTGAATTACTTATAAACATTGAGTGTTTGAATTAGTTATAGACTTGAGTGATTGAATTGATAGTTGGAATTTATTGTTTGAATTGATAGTTTGAGTTTATTATTTGAATTAATAGTTTGAATTGACAGTTCGGATTAGTTATAGATTTTGAGTGATTGAGTTTGAAATAGATTATGTTTTAGTTAGGATTATGTCTTGTCGAAATGTTGTTATGAATGTTTTCTATATCTGAATTTTTTTCCTAATTTGATTGTCTTGTCCGTGCATCGAGAAGACCGAAGCGAATGATCGTGCACCTCGAGCTACCAAAAGGCCGAGGGTTACGCATCCTGGTATTAGTATAGAGCCAGATGGTCAAGTTCCCTCTTTATGTAGGCCGCGGCTCCCAAACTTAGCCTCGATGTGCGTTTGTTACACTTGGAAGCGAAGGCAGCGGTTCGGCGTCCTACCCTTAGTCGACATTGAGGATCCTACTACGACTGGTGGTAGTGTTTCGAGAAGACTCCCGAGGCAGCGTCGTCCCTATTACTACTCGTGAGCGATTCGGATGACTTCGAGAGAGGGTGAAACTGCGGGGTCGGGAGTCGGACGCTGTGGCGGCGGCAGCTAATGCTGCGTCTGTATGAGGAGATGACCATCAATTCGGCGTACTCCCAGTGGCAAAAAGATGGAGGCGATGGTCTACTACAACTCGTAAGTTTGTTAATATTGTCTAAACTGATTGAATTAGTTATATTTTTTATTTATGTTTTCTAACTTTTTTCTTTATTTTAGATTGTTGGTGATGAAGAGTTAATAGGTTTTCACACAACAAATCGGTAGTCTTTATCCGATTCGGCGATTATGACAACATCGACGGCGATGTGAAGGATGAAATCTGGACTGCATTCCTTGTAAGTATATAAAATTTGGTTGGATTTAAAAGTTTTTAAAATATTTTTAGTAAGTAAAAGTCTAATTAAATTTTGTTTATTTGTCTTTTCGGAAAGAATCACGATATTGTGAATGCGACTCAAAATTTTTTTCAAGAGAGTGCGAGAAAGAAGTGCGAAACTTCTTGTGAAAAGAAAAAGAAGGAAAGCTCTCTCGAGTACGAGAGCGAGATTCTTCTACTTGTTGATGTGATGTGATGGAGGAGCTCGGGCGGAAGTGCGAGGAGGAGGAGGAGGAGGAGGCTAGAGCCTGTCGAGGCAGTTGTACGGTTAAGGAGAGTAAAAGAGGTTGTAGCGAGGAGATAAATCGGATGAGGCGAAGGTATCGGCGTAGGTATCTTTAAACTGGGGCCCATTCTGTGGAAGCATGCCGCCGTTAGCCTTGATCGCTCTTACGGGGAAGGCTCTTGTGACTAGTTTGTTAGCCCCGGATGGAGAGGATCTATGATTCGATTCGCGCCATACTAGCCCAGGAGAACTTTAGATGTGCGCCAACGTGCCCGCCCGGCCTTAGGAGACCCCGTCCCAGACCCGAGGCCGCCCCAGACAGTATTCTTGGAAGCTTGATATGTAGTTTAGTATTACTGTGTAACGAATGAACAATTATAAGTTATTGTTATGTAGTTTGTGTTAATTAGTACTATGTATTAGATGAACAAGTATTTATGTTGTGTTAATATATGTTGTTATGTGTTTTAGGTTAATATATGTGTGTTGTATTTTGTTGTTGGTGGGTTGTGTTGATTGGTGCGAGGTTGGGTAGTGATGAGCGTGGTATGCTTGCGTGATTTTTTCTAGATTCAACGGGGAGTGGAGGCAGTGCAGTCGGTCTGGCGTCAGTGCTGTTTTCTTTGCAGTTGGTGTCGGTATAGCGTCGGTCTTTGTTTGAGTATAAGAACTGGAGTCGGGGTGGCGTCGGGATCTACATTTGGAGTCGGTTTGGCGTCGGTCTGATTATGTCTGACGTCGTGTATTTAAAAAAAATTGATCCTTGTTATTTTTAAAGTGTTGTAACCCTATTCCCATATGGTATCTATATTTTTATTCTCAAAAATTTATTTTTGATAATGTTCTACGATATATTACATTCCCTCCATTTCATAATAAATTATTGTTTAGATGAAAAGTGTTTTACTAAGGAATTGTGAAAAACTACATTGAGATCGTAAAAATCTACATTGGAAATGTAAAAATCTATATTGGAATTGTAAAAAAGTACATTGAAATTGTAAACAATCAACTATTATGAAAAAATAAAAAAATTCTAGATAATCATCTATTTTGATAGGAAGGGAGTATATTATAAGACAATCATAACTAATAATATGAATTAGATTATATATATTATCGTACATCATGTACTAGAATTATAATATATACATAAACTATAATTACATTATATACATTTATCGTATATTATAGGATGATCGTATATTCACTATTGAATTAGCGCATTAATATAAATGAGAGTTTGTAACTTTATACTTTATATGTGATATGTCGGAAAACGTAACATTTCATATTGAATCAATCAATTGCCACTAATTCACTACATATAACTTCATTTATAAATATTGTATATCCTATTATAATCTTGAATCATAAATGAAACGAACAACAAAATAAGATTTCATATAAAAAAATTTGGCGTCGGTTTAGCGTGGGACCGTCGCTTGATGTTGCTATAAATACAACATTCGAGGAAATAAAGCAGGAAAAACCATACTTTTCCCATTCAATAAAACTCTTCATTTCCGATCGAGAAAAGGTACAATAGAACTTTACAAATGTTGATAACTGTAATTTTTCATTGTTAATTGTTTAAATATCCAACTATATATTAATTATTGTTTATTTTAGATAGTAATAGTGTAAATATTCAAAACTAATTATTGCTGATTTGTTAATAGATGTCATTCACAGAAGAAACAATTGGTTCTCGATATTTTCTTAAGATTGTGTTGGAGCCTAGTTAGATGGAGTCTCAAATAACATTGTCTTATGCGTTGTGTTTCTTAATTTGAATATTTTGACTATATTAATTTGATGTATATTTGATTAACAGAGGGCCATATGCGTTCTGGGAAGAACTAACATCAAAACTTGGAGTTATTGTATTTCTTAGATGGGTGGTGTCTTTTAAGAACATAGAAGCGTGACGGCCGGCGAGTTTGTATTTTTCGAGATTGATCTCGAGCATTAGTCATGAAAATGGCATGATATGATGATATTTGATCGAACATGACAATGGCGTCTTCGATGTGATGATATTTGGTGTCGATATGTGCCGTCGTCTTTAAGATTATGTATTTCAATATTGTGTTTAAGTTTTAATTGTACGAACGACTTTCTAATTTGGTGTTTCAATATTGTGTTTAACAATATGTATTGTGTTATGTTTTGATCTTAAATATTGTATTCAGATTTATTGTTTAATATTGTGTTTCAATATACTTGGTCGGTTTGAAGCCTACGTGTCGACACCTTGAAGATGCGGTGGCGTTGAATAAGCGTTAGTATGACGTAAACCGGCAGCTTTTCTTTGTGACTCGACCTTGTCTGGCCTTGATCAGGCTGAGTGTATGCACTTATGCTTGAAACCTAATAGAAACGAAAGCAGAATGTAAGCCTAAAAATACCACTCCACCAAAAACACCTCCTCTGCCAAAAAGCATTCTGACCAACTTTATCCTAAATTGAATATGTTATCCTAAATTGAATATTTCGCTGATGTTAGTGTTAATTTAACACTTGATTACTCACTTTATATAAGATAGGGGATTAAGGTATGTCTCATTCTTTTTCAATATATTTGGGGAAAATAGCTTAGTATTTCATACGAAGTGTGCATGAATTTATAATTTTTTCAATGTTTATGTTGAATTTAGGTAAAAAATATCACCAGATGGATTCTTGGATGTATATGTCGTTATCGTCATGATGGGTATTGGAAATATGAATATATGAGAGGTATTTATGAGTTTCTGGATGTTTCTAAAAATCATTCTTTGGCCAATGGTACTGTTGGGATAAGATGTCGTTGTAGGGGTGTCAAAATACAAATATGTGTGATAGGAATGATGTTGCGTTACATTTGATTGCTAATGGTTTTGTTGAGGGATACTCTACATGGGTGTATCATGGCGAGAATTACGCTCCTCAAAATGTTGTTTATGACGAAGGGTGTGTTGTTTATGATGAAGGGTTAGGGACTTCTTAGGTAATACTAAGTTTCGGGAGAATCGATATGCATTGGTTTAATGGTTTAGAAACTACGTCTTTGGTGAGATAGCCGTTGATTTGGGGTACTCACAGTGACCCAGCCGCGCGAGGTTAGAGAAGAACCAAATCGCCGGTGAAAGCATACTCACGACTTGTTGGCGGTTATAAACCAACCGTTATGGGATGGTTGTACCTAATTCTGAAGTTATCCATGACAACTTCGGTTGGTTAGCTTGAAGTCACGAGTCATGAATATCATGAGAATATTTCCAGGTGGGTTTACATAATCAAGCGTTCTTGGCTCCCGATAATGGGGAGAAGCATCTTGAATGATTTCTATGAGGCAAAAAAGATTGTTGACTCCTCATTAACTGCTCAGCCAGGCTCATGCATGTGTCAATAATTGCATGTTTTTTTACAAAGAGAATGAAATGTTAGACTCGTGCCGGTTTTGTGGGGAGAGTAGATACGAGCCAAGAAGGATGGGACAATGCAAGTCTATTGTTCGAAATGTTTTGGTGTCTTTACCAGGTCATGCAAACGGTTGTATATGTCGAGGAAAAACGGTGACAACATGACATGGCACCATCGGACTCGGATAAAGGATGGATGGATGGCTTCGCCCCGGCCGGAAGGTCTTTGCGTGGAAAGCACCTTGATCTGGCAATATCCAGGCTTTGATAGAAGCCCAGAAATGTTCGCATCGGTTTGTGTTCGATGGTGATAATCCCAAAATTAGTGGGCGATCCGGGGATCATGTGGTCGTCGCCCGGTGATAGCCACTGAGTAGGAAGAATGTTGGTGGACCACGAGGGACCTCGGTGTCAAATCACTTTTCTTGTATGCGTGCACAAGGCAAGAATGAGTCGAGGCCGAGAGATCGAGACCCGATGGCCCTCGCTTTGGTAGGGTTCGCAGGGATGCGATAGAGTCGATTGGGAGTTTGAACCTCGTTGTTACGATGGGCAATCATCATGGCGAGCCACGAGAATGGTAGGGATTCATTGTGGAATGGCGAGATGGGGCCTCTGATGGAATAATAGGCCGACCCAGCGTGTCCTGCAATTTTGGCGGTGAGTATCGCCCATTCTTTGAAATTGAAGTTCCCCATGGCGATATGGGACCGGAGAGATGCGAAGGCGAGAAGAAGAGGCACTCTGGTGCTATCAGCCTCGACCCGAAGGATAGGCCCGATGGAGGTGGAGCAGCATCACGAGTTAAGGGGCCAGGGCCGGAATGTTACGTGGAGATGCTTAGAGGAGAGCCTGAAGGCGACCGGAGATTCGGGCGTCAGTTCAATGAGAGGGAGGCCAGAAGAAGGTTTCGGGATAGGCCGACAGGATAGAACAGAGGCCGTGCTCGTGGGTCCTCGGGGAATACGAGGATGTCTTCGCGTGGGGCAAGAGGATATGCCGGTGAACCCGGCTTTATCGGTTCACCGTTGTATATTGACCCTTCTTCTGGCTTGATTAAGCAAAGAAGCGCTTTTCTTTCGGAGGAGAAGGGGAAGCCGTCCCGTGGCTGACTTTCTTGGGGAGGCAAATACAATCGAAGGCTCTTGTTTTCCTTTGGGCGGCCAACGTGAATGCTGGTCCCAAAACCTAATGGGACACGAGGCGGATGTGTCACCGGACTAGCGGCGTCGAGGCACTCCCCAGTTTTATCCGTTGCGGAGCATTGATGGGCTGGTTGATTGGCGGGGTACAATGTGGTGGTTTGGATGCATTAGGGGGGATACTACCGAGATATTTATGGGTGAGAGGATGTGGAAAACTGCGTGTGCAAAATTTGACATTGTACTAGAAGGACATGACTTTGTCAGGATGGTCGACAAGTAAAGTGTTCTCCCAACAGTTAATTGAACATGGAAATCTACGTGGATGGCTCTTTCGTCCAGAGTTGGGAGAAATGATCGTCATTGACCAATCTCAGGAGAGCTTTGAAAGTCCACCACTGCTGACCCCTGACACAGGCCCAGGCTTGTCCTTTTTCGAAACTGAGGAGGCTAAGAATTGAGAAAGAACAATGGGAGGCGGATTCTAGAGAGTGGTGAATGCACATGCATGGGAGGTGTCTTCTTTCAGTCGGCCCAGAGGCGCGCCGAGGTATCGTTAGGCGTGGTCCCGTCGAGGATGGAGATCTGTTTGTTGAAGTATTAGCCCCAGCGGAAAAATAGCGAGGAAGTACTTGCGATGGACTTTCACTAGGTAAAGTGCTAGGGGGGGAGGCCGGGATCGGGAGGTAAATCGGGGATCGTCCAGGTATTCGGCATGAGGATGAAGGAAGGAATGCAGTTCACGGGCATTATGTGTAAGCCCATTTGTATTTTTTTAATAAATAAAAGGCTTCTTTCTCGGTAAATTGTTTAAAATGACAAGTTACATGTGGGTTAGTGTCAATTATGCTGGGTTGCGAATGACGGATGACGGAATTGACCTAAATCTATCCCAAATGTTTGAGTACGTCTGCCGCCCCGACTAATTAGAGCAAATCCACTGCGTTGGACAAGGAGGAGGTTACGGGTAAAGGGAGATGTCCCGTGTCGTCAATCATCACAAAAAGGTCGCGTCGAATTTGGCGAGAGCACGAGGAGGATGCGGAGCCTGAAATAACGAGGATCTAGCTCTTTAAGGTGGGACCACAGTCGTAAGGCTGCGAGAGATCGCTCCCACGACCCGGAGAGTGAGCCAGGCCAACATGGAGGGGTAAATGCCAAGAAAACAATGAAATAGAACTTAAAAAAAACAAAAAGCTGGAAAACTCGTGAGCCAAAGATGAAAGCAATCGATCTGAGGCGAAATTGGAAATTATTCCAAAAACACACATGAAGTTGATATGCGGGATAGCTAGAAAATCATGGGTTAGGAGGATCGGGAGAGGAGCATCATCTCTGCGAGGAGCTGAAGTGGCAAGAACCTCGGCGCTCGCCAGAAACGCTGCGCGCGCGATGGTCTACATAGAGAGGCCAGCGAAGTCTTTGGAAAAGCGAGAGAGTCACGGCCGCGTTAGAGGCTGTACCGAGGTCCTTTAGTCGTCGGTCGGCGCCCTCGAGTGGCTTAGCGACTTGCTGGTCTTTGAACTGCGTTAGTTGGTCCCTTGACTGATGCATGCGTCTGCGGCGTCAAATCTTTGCGGCGTAATGTCCCTCGCCCATGGCGGCATCCTGCCACCGTCATAGAGTCCTACCCCAGGATGTACACCCCTCAGCGTGGCTCACGCGGCCTCGATGCATGACAGCCCGTACCTCGTGTATTATAGTATGCTTTCGTGACGGGTTCTTGAGGCAGTGCGGGGCCTCGCGAGCATACTCTTAACTAGAGCGTTGAGTTCACTTCCAATTGACCGGCTCGGGAAAGACTTAGCCGTTCGCTAGAATAGAAGCTCTTGTAGGCGAAGGCCACCCATGGAGACGAAAGAACTGGTCAATTTAGGGAGATCGAGGGGTTACAAAGAGAGGCAAAGGAGGAAGCGAGAAAGAGATGTGCACTTATCTCCTAGTGAAAAGGGAGGAGGAAATCGGTACTGAGTGGTTAGGAGCGGCCGAGGGGATGAGGAGGAGGTGTGCTCTGACCTCTTGGGCTGTGACGGCGATGGCTAGCTAGAAAGACCCCCAATCCTCTTTTCGGAGAGGAAGAAACGCCTAGTAGTTGGGCTTAGCTCTGAAATTTGGGGTTAGAACTGGAAGGAAGCCGAGAAAGAGTTTAGGAAGGCGACAAGCAGACACCGCTGATCCTCAGGTTCCCGAAACAATGGTGGCCAAGTGTTGACCACCGGCTTCCTGAAAGTGCCGGGACACGAGTGCTCGAGGCTGAGATACGGCTGCGAGAGGGAGATGTGGATGAGAGGTGTCCTGCAGGCTCGGTGCGTCTTGGTTCGCTATACTTGGGGGCTCAGCGGCGTCTGGCGATTTGGCATAGGCGCGCGCGGCCAGGCGGGCGAGCATGGCAGCAACCCGAGTAATAAGCAGCAACGATTCCAGCAAAGGAGGTGAATCGAGGAAGGTGAGTACCTTCTTGGGAGATGACTCGTTGTATCTCCTCAGCTGGCTTTATACTTGGTATGGGGAACAGCGACTATGATAAGCGAAAGTCGAGACTTATGGACACAGGGGAGGAAGAATATCGAAGACATGGTAAAACTCACACTTAGGGAGTTTGTGCAGGCTTGGATTGTAGGTGCGGATGATAGAGGAAGCGGTCGTGGTCGGGCCTGTGAGGAGACCCTCGGTGCCTCGAGGCCCCAGATCGGCATCGGTTGTGGGAAAGAGTCTCCCAGGCCTTCGGCGTATGGTGATTTAGTGTAGAAATGCGGGGGCGTAGGGGGCTTTATCGCATGAGTGGAGAAGCCGTGTGCATCCACGCTTATGCTTAGCGGAAACGAGGGAGAGCGCCATGGGACTTTGGGTGAGCCACGAAGCGAGGACACCTTAGAGCCCAAACACTTTGAGTCTCAAAGCAGAAGACTCAGTGTCAGCTCGCGCTTGGATGATGAGCTAGCAAAACCGCCCGTTTCCGACACAATGGTGAAGTAAAAGGAAACACGTCCTCTACAGGTGCTTGGCCAGGAGAAGGAGGTGAGAAAGAATTTGAATTTTGAAGGTGTCCTTGTAGGCCAAAATAGCAGTAAAACCCAGCAATGGATATCCACATATTGAGGTAAGCTAGGCAAGACAACACATATGAATAGCAACTTTCCACATGTATGGGTGAGCAGGCGCGTGCCGTTACTTTCGGCTTGACGATGAGGTCACTTGCTTGAAGTAGGGCTTGTACGATGAGTGGGCTCGGGCGTAGAAGCATCGCGAGGAGGGGCAACATAATGGGACCTCGGGTCCACCGGAGTCCCTACCGGGCTTCGCTACCATACCGATGGATGTCGACTCTTCTTGTCTTGGCTTTTTAATGGGGACGAGAAGCGAAGGGGCTTTGAGGCCCGAGTGACTTTGGAAAGGCACGAAGACTGTACCGGATAAAGCATTTAGAAAGTGGAGGTGGGCCGGATGAAGAGCATAGCGGAACTTTGGAAGGAACTTTTTTTTGTGGCGGAAGAAGGAAAGGTGAAGGGTTTTTCTGCAATTGATTTGGGGGGAAATGAGTAAAAGGGGGATATGAAGGGTCTCAACCGTTTCTTATAGTGGGAAGGCATTTAGGTGGGAAAGAGGCTAAGGCGTATGCGGTGTGAAAAGAATTAAAAGACCACGCTCATGAGGATCCGACCCATAGAAAATGTGAGGGTCGGCAAATGATTATCCCAAAATTAATTGGCGATCCGGGATCGGTCGGCAAGATTGGGATGCGATAATGGCTCGGGACGAAGAAACCGAATAAATGGACTGAACAAATGTGGGCTAGAATGTGAAGGCTTGACTTAAGTGGGCTAAGTTGTCCAGCTCGGTAAGGAAAGAAGAACCGTTGAAACAGCGAAGCTTGATCAACAAATTAAGGTGGTAATAAAGTGGATTAATTCTTGAGGCCATGAGCGTATCATTAATCGATATCTGACTTGAAATGCTTAATCAAAGCAACTGTAAAATGGCGAGAAATTGCATCAAGTAAGTTGACTTTATACGAATACTACACTTTCAAAAGCCCAAAAAAGCTCTTTCGATCAGATTCTTGACTTGATAGTTGGAGTATTTCAGGCCGATGCTTTTGTTTGCAAGAACTCGTTGTAGCGTATCAAAAGCTCGACGAAGGTTGTGATCGGCTAGCTTAGAAACCGGACCGGATCATCGAGATGGTTTAGTCCTTTTGGCAAGTTTAGTATTTAGTATTCCTCTTGGTGATAAATACATGTATATAATTTACTCTTTGGAATTGTCTAAAGGAGCCATATATGTTCTTATCTCAGTATACCGGGGCAAAAAATCCATGGAGAAATATTGATGTTTTACCGGACCCTTGATTGATGAGTTGAAGGAGTTGTGGAATATATGTATTGAGACATTTGATGCATCATGTGAATAAAATTTTAACATGAGGTTGCTTTGATGTGGGCGATTAGCGATTTCTAAGCGGAATGTTATCTAGTTGGAGCGCCACGTGGGAGGTTAGCTTTATCCATATTGTATGGAAAAGCGCACTTTTATTAGAAGAATATAGGAAACATTTTTGGTTTGATTGTCACCGTCTTTCTTACCTCTTGGACATCCGTTTAGAATGCCGATGCATTTGTAAAGGGCGAACTTATCGCGTTTACCTTTAGAAAGGAAGCGACTTGATGAAGCCAATATATTTGCAGATGTGTATAGGTTAGATCGATAATGTTGATCAAAGCAAATATTCAAAACATAGGACAGAGGTATAATGTTAAATACAACTAGTGCAAAGTTGAGTTATTGAATTAGACACACAAATCGGGCAAACATCGACTTACATTACCTGCGGAGAGAACAATAGTGAAAATGAATTCATCTCTTGTAATGGATGTGCGGGAAAGAGCGGAGCAAATGAAACGGAATCTTCTTGACATTGAACTCATTGTTGAATGAGTTGCATATCTTTGGATGTTGGTGGGGCAATCGAAACCAAAGATCTTATACTTTAAACATTGTGCGATAGAAAGAGCTCGGAAAGGTTGTCAGTTTAATTACCCGATGGATACTCTTGAGCATATCGGATATTGCAAAAATATGAACTTTAATTTGCCTAAAAGTCGATCACATACTATTGTGCATGATTGCCTACATAACACTCAGTCATCTCGCCTTGTCCATATGAAGCAAATCATAAGTGTTATTTCTTCGCGATATGTGTGACAACTAAATGTGGAACATTTGGAGGAGCTTGGGCATAACATTGTTGAGATAATTTGCAAGATGGAGAAAGATATTCCTTTTAGTTTTGATATAATAGAAGCACCCTCACAGATACATTTGAAGTATGTAACTTTAAATGGAGGTCCCCGTCTTGATATAGATGGATGTACTTTCGAATCGTGAGTATTTAAATTTATTATTATTTTATTTATTTTATATGTTTAAATCATCAACTAATCTTTAGTGTTTGTAGATATTTAGGGATTGAAAAGAAATTGGTAAGGCAAAGGCACGTGTTGAAGTGTCGATATCTTCCAGGCATTTGATCAAGGGTTTGTTTGCATTGATATTGCTTCGGAAGAATAGAAACCAACTTAAATCGACGAGGCAAGATGTGCAGACAGCAGGATGACCCAAGCTTCGTTTGGCGTTGTTTTGTTACCCGGGGCGTGGCACGTTGTAATAAAACATAGATACCGAATGGATGAACTATCTGGAAACCTTTGCTTTCGTATGTATATTCTGATACACACGAAGTACAAGAAACTCTTGAGTAAGTGTATATTTAGAATTTAAGTGAATCAATTTGTATGTGGAATAATACTTAACTAAACATATAACATTTTGTTGTAGGCTCTACCATGATTGGCTTCATGAGTTGGATCTCGATGCGACAGAGGTACAAAGAAATCGTGACGTGACCAATAATGGAGTTGGTTCAGATTACGAGTCGGACTACCTCGATCGCAATGATGACGATGAGGAATGCTATTTTGGAAAAAAATGATAGTGAAAACTCCTCGTAAGACGATTAGTAATCAAATATTTTAATTTATAAGTTTCTCATGTAATAATTGACAACTTTGTAATAAACTTCGTATTAAAATGTACAATGAATGTATTAGTGTACTTTGTATTTATTGTGTATTGATATTGTGTTACTTATAATGGAGACAATAGTGTTTAATATTATTAAATATGTAAAGGAAGTTTAGTTTGCAAAACTGTTTTTTTCCTCTGATTCGGCTTTGGCGATAGGTGGAGTCAGGATGGCGTTCGTCCGTAAATACTATTACAGGCTTGACGGTATGGCGTCAAAGTAAAATTTTAGATTCCGCGAAGTTTAGAGTGTGGAAAATTCAAATTTTTTATTTCGATAACATGAATTGGTGAAATTTTAAGATTAGTATATATCTCACATTTTCATTTCAATTTTCTCCCAAAAAATCCTCTTTATACATTGTATTGTGTACTAACTAATTTATTTTATTTTGTAGGTAATTCAAATAGGTCAATTTAGAAAGAATTATTAATTACTTTTGACTTCTTTATTTTGTAGGTGAATTCAATTTCTAATATTTTTTTATTATCTTATTTTTTGTAGAAAGTGGTTGAATCAAAGACTTCAAAAAGATAATTATTACATCTTTTATTTTTTATTTTTGTTATTATTATTAATAATGTAGTTTGATAAATGTATGTAATTATTTTTGTTACTTTTGTTGTAGGAAAATAATAGATTCAAGTTTCGAAGAGGTAATTTGTTTTTTTTTTGTTTTCGGATGTTTGATGTTTATATTAATTAATGTTTGATGTTTATATGAATTAATGTTTGATGTTTATATGAATTAAATGTTTGTATTTATCTCACTTAAATTTGAGTGCTTGGAGGTTTCTTTTTTCTTGATATTTAAGGGTTCTTTACTTTTATGAGTAAACTTCTATTTTATCCACAACCCAAATCATACTCCTTGGGAAGTGTACGTGGCGAAGGGAGGTGGTGGAGAGATGATGAGATGCAGATAAGGATGAGCATTGGGCGGGTTTGGTGAAAGGTGGCTGCCTGTCCTTAGGGGCATATTTCGGCTTTAGAGTATGTTTTTAGATTTCTTTTAGGGGTATTTTTGGTATTTTAGATAAAATTAGTCAAACCTCCATGTTAATTTGAAATTTTTTAAAAACAGCTTTCCGTTGAATTTTATCTGAGGGGAGTATTTGTTATATAAATTGTATGTTTTTGTAATATGAATTTGGTCTTTGATGTTTTTATATTTGTTTGTATGATTTGGATGAATTGAAAAAATGGAATGGCAGCAGTTGTCATATATTATTGCAGCAGACCAGAGGCGGTTGTTTTTCTCCAAAAATAGCGAAGTAATAGAATTGGGCGTCGGGTGGTATTTATAACTATTGGTTTAAAGGTTTTTCTTAGGTAGTATGTGGTTTGTCAGTGTCGCTATTAATACGTATTACAATGGTGGTAGTATTTTTGAGCATCTTTCTTAAGCATTAATTTTGATTGAAATCAAGTTTTGAATGTCGAAAAAGAAAAAGATTGTAAAATTTATTATCTTTGTCATGAAAAAGTTAAAACATGATCTTTGGGGATGGAGACAATATTTTATTTTATTATAAAATAAACCTGAATTATCTTGAATTACACACATGGTTTAATTTTCGGTTATGTCGCTTCATCTTATCTATTTTACGGCGTGATTCTTTACAGTATTGTTCTTTTCGGCATAGTCTGAACCACTCTAAATGACTATAATGCACGCCTATTTTAAAGTATAGTGATTAAGGAAATTTGATTAAGAGACCAACAGTCATTCGTCACTCCCAAATTCACTATTATGATAGTGTATATATATTGTTCCAACAGCTTTATCAGCAATTAAACTAACTTTATCTAATTAAAAAAAGCTAAGCATGGGATCTGCGTTTAAAAATATTTTATATAATTAAATAAAGCTCAAGCCAAATGCACTACCCTGCCTGCTTTCTCAGTTTGTTGAAGAAGCTGATCAATCGCTTCATATAACAAAAGCCCAGAAATAAGCCAAATTAGTTGCACAGAGAAAAGAGCTCCCAAAACTTGAAGGAGGTGGAATCCAAAAGACTGTCGCTTTGTTGCTTCCCATCCTGACACCCACACCACGAACAGAGAAATGGAGAATCCAACGATATCACTTAGCAAATGATATTATTAGATCAGTAAGAACAGAAAGGCTATTAGATTTGATTCACAACCATGACCACTGTATAGAATATTATAAGATCACGAAGCTTTCTTGTGGATCTTGATCTCTCTGCTTGATCAAAATTGTCAAATTTGTTTTTGTCAGAGATTTGCTTGCATTGATGGTTGAAGAGGGCATATTTCCAGCAGCTATTTGAGATTTACGAGGTTGGCTTCCTCGCGACATGATAGAAATATGCCGGGGATGCAGGTGCGGGGGTGTGCTGGGGTGCGGCTGTGGTGGTTAGGAGCAGGGGTGTAAGTACGGGGTGGGAAAGAAGATGAACGGGAGGAAAGTTTAGAGGGAAGGCGTGGGGTGGGGTGGAGGTAGAGTATAGGGTGAGGTGTGTCAAAAATAAAAGTTGGTGGATATTTTATTTTAATTACGTAAAATATTTTAATTGTATTTTTATATTTTAATTTGATATTAAGGATAAAATAATCATTTAGAGTTCAAAAACTATGTCAGAAAAAAATAATAATATAAGGACCATATTATAAAAGAACATATAATATAAAAATCTAACTGAAAATTAGCCTTTATCATTTAACAACTAGTATAATTATACGTTCCTGTATATATTGTACGCCGAAGATTTCTAGCTAACAAAAGCGCTAGCAAATTGAATATTTTAGTACAGTTGTATCCATATATGCATGTAGTTTAATTTCGTATTAAGTCAGCAATGATGCAAATTGCAAAGTGTTGGGGTTATGAATTTGGGTTTCATATGGGACTATGATTTTTTTTTTTTGATTCTTTTTAATTTTTTTTTAAATTATCGATTATAATAGAAATTTGATAAATTAATACTCAATTATTTATTAAATTCTCTAAGATAATACTTTTTGCCCGTCCCAACTTGAAGATAATATGTTAAATTAATAATTCGTATTTTTTTCATTCCTTTTTTATTTTTTAAAGATTGTCAATTGACAAAAACGTCTCTAAAATAAGTTACATGTTGCTCACATGACCAACTTAACGGTTAGTTAATGGAAAACTTGATGGCGGAGGCAATTAGGATACATTTTAAAAGAAAGGTGATCGACTAGGACACCTTAAAATATAGGTGATCGACTGTTAATATTATATAAATACAAATAATCGCTCTTATCATTAACCCTTCTTTTTAACTAAATCAATTGATATTTATTCATAAACGATAGAATTATTATTAGTAATTCCGGATTAAAAAGGAGAACACAATGTAGAAAAATGGTCTTCTACGAAGTTGACTTATGGCACTAATTCCCAGAGTTATTGAGCCTCCAGAAGTTGTTGAAGTTTGGAGATGAAGCCGAAGCATGCAAGCCAGAAAGATAAGTCCACCTGCAATAACAGTAATGAGACACATCAAAGTACTCATTATTTACAGTTGTTACCACGTGTCATAAGATTCCTAAAATGCTCAACTTTCCACTCACTCTGTTAATCTGTGACTTCACCAACTATGGTTCTTGTCGTTAATTTTGAATCTTTCACCAGTGCCCAACAATAGTGACAAACTATGACTTGGAGATAATTTTTCATTTGTTGTTTTCAATTCATCTTTATACCCCGTATGGAAATATATAGTATTTCCTAAGGTATAAAATGTACCATACAAAAAGTATATAAGAGTGTATCTTGTAGTCTTTTATCTTGAAAATAAATTTGATCTCTTTATATGCTTCCATTTTGATTTAATTGAAAAATATGTATTCAATAAATAATGAGATTTCATTTCTACACTTCATTCATTCGTACTTCGTAGTACATTTTAACTTAACGTCCGTTATAATGAAAGTGTCATGTGAGATAATTTTTAAAATATGTGTAATTAAAAAGGTAATTTTAAAACATATGTAAACGAATTATGAACGTTTTGAAACATGTATGATGAAACATGACTTTTACATTTTTAATTAATATACTTTCTTCATCCCAAATTGTTTGGTAGGTTTGATATTACACGCATATTAAATTTTTTTTGAATTGAACTTACATATTTCATTTTCAAATAAAATTTGGTGAAAAGTAAATCTTGTTTTCAGATTACTTTAAATGGAAAAAACTTTCAAATAAAATAGAGTGGAGGGAATAGTAAAAATTGTTACTTTTACTAAGTACTGCTCATAGTTTCATTCCTAAAAAATTGCAAGTTTGGATTTTAATGGCTTAAATTATATTTTTAATAAGTACCATGTTTTTTGGTTATTGACATTCATGTCCTTCCTTATAAAGAAAACAGCCATTAAAAATGATGTTGATTTGAAGTTGACAATACCTTGTTTGTCCAACCAAAAATAATTTCATCTGGTTGAGCTGTATAATACTCCCCTCCTACATACTGTACCTTGTAGCCGACGATTTCACTAATAATCTCCTCCTACCTAGCCTACAAAGCCACATAGTTTACCCCCAAAATTGTAGGTCCAATAGCTTCATACTCCACAAATCTCCACTTTATAAATCCTCCTCTCTTCTCCATCTTTGAGCTCTCTTTACACCCTCATTCTTGTCCATTAAAATCTAACCTCTCTAAACATCATAAACAAAATGAAAATATCCGGAAATCACATAAATTGAATCTTTTTTACAAACCCATTTGAGTGTGTCCCAATTTTAAGTCCTAGAAGTTTAGACAAGTTATGATTTTTATACACCATGGTTTCTTGAAGATGAGTTCTCATTTTTGTCTCTAAATTTTCCTTCAAATCCTAACATACCACATATCCAAAAATCACAAAACCCCAATATATTCCAAAAACCTTAAATTTAGACACTCCCAATATATATAAAGTCCTATAAGTTTCAACTGCTCTTCAAATCCTAAGATACCCATATCCAAAAATCACAAAAATCAAATATTTTACACAAACCCATTTTAGTGTCCCAAAATAAAGTCCAATAAGTTTTAGACAAATTATAATTTGTAC
Organism: Lithospermum erythrorhizon; assembly: GCA_019722365.1. Taxonomy (NCBI): domain Eukaryota; kingdom Viridiplantae; phylum Streptophyta; class Magnoliopsida; order Boraginales; family Boraginaceae; genus Lithospermum; species Lithospermum erythrorhizon. The sequence goes on from JADFUC010000590.1 coordinate 58,602, forward strand.
ACACCATGGTTTCACTTGAAGATGCAAATTCCTACACCCACTCACACACAATTTCCAACATAAGCAATTCATCCACCTCTAGACCATACTATTACTCCCCCTCACCTAGCTACTCTTCCTCCTCAAGAATCCAACGGTCCATGGGCCGGTCCATGAGAACAATCCGGTCCAACTTATCTCAAACCGGAACCCAAAAATCCCCTAACGATTCTGGCCACTTAACCGACTCGGCTATCGATATCCGGCTCGGTGAATTATCAAAAAAACCGGAAAATAGTCCCAAAAACTCGTTAACTAATGAAGAGTTTCTCGAAATGTCTCGAGCCTTTAGCGATTTTTCGGGTTGTTCGAGTGATATTTCAGGTGAGTCCAATTTCGAGTACTAAATAATACGGACTAATTGTTTAGTGATCGTTACTAAGCAAATTAATTAAAAATTAACTCCTCACCAATATTTAAAAAACCCATGGTTACTTAGATCTAATGTATTTGATGATCCATGCTTGTCATCAATTTAGTAATAGTAACTAAGTATTATTTTTTTATTAGTAGTAACTAAATATTTTCTAGTAATTAAATATTTTATTTTCTAATAGTTAAATGTAGTTTCTTTAGCAATCTTAACTAAATATGTTCTTTATTAGTAGTAGGTAAATATTTTTTTTAGTAATGGTAACTAAATATTTTATTAATTAGTACGTCATCATTTAATTAAAAATTACTTTATTAACATAGTAATTGGATTTGGTTTTATTAATTTTCAAAGAAAGAGAGAAAAATATTATCTAATAAAAATAAGTATGGTAGGAGATGAAGAATTTTTTTAACTCCAATATAAAAAAGTTAGCATAAAGTTGCATTGAGGAGATCCTAATCTTTCTGATCCCGTGATTAATTATTTCCGTGATTAATTCTTCCGTGGTATTCCGAGTATGCCTCTTAGTGACTGTTTCACACTTTTGATAAACTAAATTATAAATTATAATAAAATATTACTCTCTCCGTCTCAAAATATAGATATGATCATTTATCTATATTGGAAATGTAAAAAGTTATATTGGAAATGTTAAAATGTACATTAAAAATACAAACAATGAACTATTATGGAAAAGTAAATTTTTTTTAAATGATATCTATTTTGAGACGGAGAGATCTATTTTGAGACCGAGGAAGTAAGTTTTTAGTAGATGATCAATTAAATTAAAATGGAATTAAATTAAGACGGAGGGAACAGTAACTAAATATTTTCTGTAGTAATAATGACTAAATGTTTTCTTTAGTAACCTAAGTCTTGGTCATTTCAGGTGAATTAGAGCGTTTAGCGAATATCCCGGACCCAAGCCCGAAACAGTGCCCGAATAACGAATCCGGGCTTGAGGAGGAAATTGTGGTTGAGCCTTGCTATGGGTTTTTAGAAAGGGAGGCTTTTTCGACCGAGATTATCGAGTGTATTTCACCCGAGGATCTTCAGCCTACTGTGAAGCTTTGTGTGGATGGGTTGAACTCGGCTTCTCTCGCAATCAAACGCTCCGCGGCTGCGAAATTACGGATTTTGGCAAAGAATCGTTCCGATAATCGGGCCCTTATTGGTGAGTCTGGTGCCATTGATGCATTGGTGCCCCTTCTTCGGTCCTCGGATCCGTTGATTCAAGAACACGCTGTTACCGCGTTGTTGAATTTGTCCCTACATGATTCCAATAAACAGATTATTGCTAGTGGTGGTGCAATCAAGTCGGTTATTTACGTGTTGAAAACAGGGACTGATACGTCTAAGCAGAATGCTGCTTGCGCGTTGCTTAGTTTGGCGCTAGTAGACGAGAACAAGCTCACGATTGGAGCTTGTGGCGCGATACCTCCATTGGTATCGTTGTTGATTAATGGCACGAATCGTGGGAAGAAGGACGCGTTGACGACGTTGTATAAGTTATGTTCGGTTAGGTTGAATAAGGAGAGGGCAGTGAGTGCTGGTGCAGTGAAGCCGTTGGTGGCGATGGTGACGGAGAACGGACCGGGTATGGCGGAGAAGGCGATGGTGGTTTTGAGTAGCTTGGCTGCGATTGAAATGGGGCAGGAGGCGATCGTTGAAGAGGGGGGGATCGCTGCGTTGGTTGAGGCGATCGAGGATGGTTCCGATAAGGGGAGGGAGTTCGCGGTGTTGACATTGTTGCAGCTGTCCATGGAGAGTTACAGGAACCGAAATTTGTTGGTGAGGGAAGGTGGGATTCCTCCATTGGTGGCTCTTTCTCAAAATGGCACACCTAAGGCCAAGCACAAGGTAAAATTGTTAATATTGATATTTGTTTCTGGACTCGGTTTTGTGGATTTTTTATGGTTAATTATGTCAATAATACGGTGATTAGTAACATCAATAAGTTGTTCTTAGTTGTTGTTAACTTGATGTTTCTTGATTATGTCCAATTTTAATGGTTTGAATTATAATTCACATCCATGTACTAAAATTGGATAGGTATTGTTATAAGTAGTTGATTTTGTGGAGAATCAGAACTTATCAATTTTATTTTGAAATCTTTCTTTAACTTTTATGAATTAAGATGCATAGTATTTGATGAAGGTAATTGATATGGTTTTGCAATTGTAAATTTTATGAAGTAAGACGCATTGTGTTATAGATAATTCATCTGGTCTTGCAATGTAACACCAAAATTTGTATATTTAGATGATGATAAGTTAGCATTGATAAGTTGATTTTGTTTAGAATCAGGGTACTTACCAATTTATTTCTAAATCTTTCTTTATGTCTTATGAATTAAGATGCAGTGTTTGTTGCATATAATCGATGTGGTTTTGCAATATGTCACCAAAGTTGGTATATTTAGATGATGAGAAGTAGAATATTGCTAAATATGTCTCATTGTTCTAGTTGTGCAGTATTACCAAAAATGGTGTCTTTAGATGATTTATTGGTAAATAATTAACTTAGGTTGTCTAATTTTGTTGGTTAGTCCATGATGATTATTAATGGTTGAACTTAAATCACTAGTTTGGTGTGGATTTTGCTTGAAGTGTTTCTTTTCATGATTACTAGGATGGAGGCATATGTATTTGAACTTGAGTGGGTTTTAGTCAAATGATAATATATCTTATGGTTGAAATGGTGAATGTAGGCCATATTCTAGCTGTCTTGTCTTGTTTTTATTTGAAAAATAGAAATCTGTTGTTTTCTAGTAGCCATCTATGTGGTTCTTGTTTTCATCACATATTGCAAATAAGAACATCAAATGCTGTCTGACCGACTTGTTACATCTAATTGTTAGACAGTAGTTTTTAGGTATGCCATTTAAGGATTAACAAACAAAACTATAAAGGTTAACCAGCGATTTTTCGGTTTTTTTTGGCAGGCGGAAACACTTCTCGAGTATCTGAGAGAACCAAGGCAAGAGGCTTCCACTTCGACACCTTAGAAGTTCAATAATAAGTACAGTAGACTTCGGGTATTTCATGTTACGCATTGGCGGATGGTGTAGGTTGAAATGCTTAGATTGCACTTGTAGCAAGATATCTGCACCAGAGAACTCATGATCATATTATAATCAAGGAGTTTAGAGTGGTATGTTTATGGTTGTTTGTACAAAATGTTTTATGGGCTTGTAATCTGTATAGTGGTTAAACTGATATTCTAGTGTTTATGACAATAGTTCTATTATATATTAAGGGGAAGCTAGATGAGAGAACCTGACTTTAGGTGTATTTTCTATCACTAATTAGGGTTTTGGTGTGATGTTTTATATACCAATTCAGTTAACTACTGTGTGGTTTTGTGGAGTAAGGTTGGATGCCTTTCTCTTTGTTTTGGCAATCAAGAATTTGGATATATATCCTAAATTGTCTGGTTGGCTGAAATTTTTTTGCTAGAAGAATTCTCAATCATCTACTATGTAATTAGGTGATAGATTGAATAGTACCTTTTTGTATTTTTTTTCTTTCATTTGTTTGTTCAAATAATTGAGTGTGAATTAAATTTTGTGAGATGTTACTTTTCTGTTTTGTTTCTTTAGATTCTTTCCACAAGAAGTTGCATTATGTGATGTGTCTTATCTTTGTTATCTTGATGGTTCCCTTTATTGAACAAGTTGCATGTGTCTTTTTCATTCTTGATGTCTAGAAGAATGGCAATTGGTGTATTCTTCTTTTCATTAGGATTGGGACACATCCAATTCAATAAAAATATTAGGTGAGCAATTTGTTGTTGAATGGGTTGGAAGATGGTGCTAGTTTAAATTGCCCACCCCACCATATTATTTTATTTAGTCATTATAGTCGGACTATTAATAGGATTCGATCAATTCATTTTCTGTTGTTAAGGTGGCAAACCGAATCACTCTTCATGATTCAAGCTTCTATTTTATCATCAATCCAATCTTGAATTTGATCAAATCCTTCTTCTGTTGTTAATAAGGTGGTGAATCGAATCAGTTTTCATGATCCAAGATTCTATTTTACCATCAATCTAATTTTCGAGTCTTTTCTTTTTGTTATGAATGAATAGATCTTTTACTTTTATGATTTAAATGTTTGGAACCTCTTGTTTGTCTTGGAGGGGAAGTAGGGTGGATAAGTAAAATTGTGATGATCTTTTCAATCTAATCTAATGAACATAAGCCAGATTCTTCAATCCTGCATCACCCAAGCATGGAAATTGGAAAGGGCTTTAATGTGTTTGAGACATAATATCTCGGCAATAAGAGGTTTAGAGTTAAGTATCAACATCCTGTCTGCTTCGTTAGGGTGTGGGTTTGAATTATAGAAGTGAAATTTATATTGAAGTGATTTAAAAAGAAAATTTAAGTCGCAATGATTGAGCATGTAAAAGTAATTTCTTTCTGAAGTGTCACAGGTTATAACGGCTTAATCGTTAAAAGGGCCTTAATGTCTCATTTCATTTTTCTAAAAAATAAAAATAGAATTACGGAGTATCTGATACGGGTGAGCAATGAGCTAGTGTAACTTGCATGTCCGTACATACACTGAAAAGAAACATATAGATAGCCAGCCAAGATCCAAAACCCCACAACTGATTTTGCATATTTTAGAAAATCTGTCTGCTCCCTTCTCTTCAGTTGTCGATATTGTGAAGCCTTAGCTGTCAATCTGTCATAGCAGCTACATTTTGTCCTCAGGTTTAGCATGGATAATTTGGATTCAGTTTTGGTTTCATGTAATTGAATGTTAGGTGATTGTTTGATTTTTTTACTCAATTATTAAAAAATAGATTAAAAGATGCTTAAGAGTAATTAAGTGATAATACGCTTCACCTTTAATCGAGAAGGTGAGAAATAAGATAGACATGATCAAGACAATAGGTTCTTTGTTTTCTAATTAGAGATTATGGATAATGGAGAAAAGTGCACTACTTATCCCAATTAGAAACAGAAAAGATAGGCAAAACTCTAGGGCAATATTAGGAATCTTTTGAATAGTTTGAAAGTGTTATAAAGTGTAGATGTTGAACTACACTAATCATGGAGGATTCTAACCAATTACAAAACTTGAATTTTTATGTAAGGAAATAAATAACTTGATACGATAGTACCATACATATAAGAAAAAATTAAAAAAAATTAGAAGGACCAACAACATAATTTAATAAAAGATTAATATAGTCCTTCTAAAAATGTTTAATAAAATTATGTTTTTCAAAAATTAAAAATGACAACTATCCACGACTGTCGTTAAACTAGTTCTCCATGTAAAGATTTTAGATGTTTTGGTCATTACCAATATTAAGATAGTAGATGTTTTGTAAATATGCTCTATCAATTTCTATAATTTTAGAAATATCCACAATTTTATCCTAGCTATTAAAGCGGGGGATGGAAAACCTCATTTGGGAATGATAACATAGTTGTTGTATCACTTGCATCCTGGGCGGCCATTTCGGTTGGTAAGGAATAGAGGTGTTAAGTGTCGGCCAGTAGCGCTTTTAAATGCGGTGTGGGTTCGGAGGTCATGCAAGAGTGGCGAGGATATCGTGAAGTGGTTTAAGCCCAAGCTCTACCGCCACTGTAGGTTGAGGCCGCATCCGCGATTCATAACTTCGTGAGGATTTCGGAGGAATGAATGCCAGTCGTAAAGCTTGTATGAGGTTCATGCCTATAGTTGTAGCACTTTTAACAGCTCAATCCTTAAGGCTTTTGGTGTTTGGCGGTGCCATTCTTTGGATTAGGAATAAGTGGGGAGTGGTTAGTGACTTAATTCTTCATTTGGTCTACCAAAGTAAAAAGGTACCATGATAAGTACTGAAGCATTAATTTAATATGACTAAAAATCATCCTTAGAGTAAACTAATGATTAATCCTTTATTTTTCTGACCTTTACCACCAAATATATCTTTCATCCAACTGAAGTAATTTGTCAATGTCTTTTAACAAAAGATTCGGGTGACAATTGTTAATCATAAAGGGAATCGATGTCACAGGTTTGTAAATTAGTTTAATTTCCAATATTTGTAGGTTATTTTTTGAATTTGATGGATGTAATAATTATCACTTTTAATTCTACGGATTGTATTATTGTTTGAAAGAATCAAAATGTCAAAATTGATGTAATAAATATTTAATCTTTTTTATGTATTAATTATCAAAAAAGAAAAAGAAAAAGGAATGAATGTTGGTAATGTTGATTCGAGACTTAAAGAAAGATATAAATTAAAATCCTCCTACTTATAAAAGTGTGAGTTGTGTTTCTTCCATTTTCATATTACTAATTACTATATTGCCCTTACTATAATATTTTCTATATATTGAAATGTTTTGAATAATTATGATAATTTGCTTTTAAGTGTTAGAGTAGAGTGAGAATTAATTTGTTGACGTACAAGGATGAATCATTTGTGAATATGAGAACAAGTTTAATGAATCATGTTGTCCGTTGCGGAGTATGAATAAGGGTTGTAATGAGTTGAAAATGAATATTATAGTTTGGTTGTCATTATGAAGTTTCTTAGTTGCTTAAGTTGTTGAGTGTTGCCTTGAAGAAGTAAGTGGAATGATGGAAATTTCGAGACCATGGAAGGAAGAAAAGATGTTTAGTTGTATGAATAAATAAATATTTAAGTGAAATGAAAATTCAATAATGATTAGTGGGTAATCCGAGGGAAAAAGAATTATTTTAAGGAAGTAGTTGTCGCCATTTGGAGGGGCTTTAGGAGAAGTGCTCGAGATGAAATAGAAAGTTTAACCTTTGTGAGAAGCATATTAAGATGATAAGACTAGTTGAAGTTGTCTCAAAAGTCTGGAATGTACCAAATCGGTTATGAATCCATTCTTTCCAAGATAATGAAACTTTGAGACTGAATATATAGTGTTGATTAATTGGATGAAACAAGGATGTTAGTTGGATCGAAATAGATTGGCCCCAAAGATTTGAGTGATAAGTGGAGAAGTGTGTGAATTATAGAACATGATTGAGGTTAGGTTGAAATGAGTAATGAATCTAGGACGATGATATTTTCAAGAAAAATATAAAGTATAAAATATGTGAGATATAAATTTGGTGATAATAGTTGGATTATCAAATGCTTAATTGATGATGCAATTTAGTTGTTGGAGCAGTCGGGGAAGAAATGAAAGGAAGTGATGATTTCTTGGGGAAGATGAATCTATTGTATGAAAAAAATGAACAAAGGAAAGACATTTATTCGAGAAAAAGATGAAATTTTAGGCTAGATGGGTTGGGTAGAGTTATAAGTATGGAATCTCATAAAGTAAGATTGAGTGATACGAATAAATGTTTTTAATAAATTATAGGGTAAATGGAGCGAGGGTACGAATTTGATTCCTTTATCAGAATAGATGACTATGACATTCAAGATGATAAGAAGAGTAAGGTGTTTGGATATATTATACGGTTGTCTGGTCAAGTAATAACATATTAAAACATTTCCAAGCTTGAAGATTGTGAGCAAATACTAAGATGTTGAAATGAAGTTAATAGATACGAAGTTGTTCTTCTTAAATATTTTAGGCGTTATCCTATGATGTTATCGTGGAGATGCCAGAATTATAAAAGTTGTAATACCACGCTTGTTAGGAGGAAGTTGGATATGATGGGAAAATTAGTGGAATTTAATGGTAGAATATCCAGAGGTCTTGGGATCCATTAATAAGAGAAGTATGATGGTTGATGTATCAAGTCATAAATGGAAGTTAGTTGTTTAAAGAATAACAGGATGGAAACTAATGATGGTGGTGCGTTGATGTTAGTTTTGAGGATTAGAATTAATGGACTACTGAGTATAGATAAAAGTTGACAAATTCCAAAGGGGCAATAGAGTATTAACAGGTATGATAGAATATATATAGTTGCACTGATAAGTCAGGAGGATAATTATGGGAATGAGCTCATAATATAATTTGTATAATGTGAGGCTTGGTAGTTTTTGAGTGTATTGTGATTTGAAAATAATTGGTAGCGTAAGGAAAATAGGGAATTAGTTGAACCGTAACTCTCAGGAGCTTAGAAATTCATATTTATGATCCTTGTTGATGGATTCGGAGAGATGCTTGATAAAGATTATAGTTGAATTGCGATGAGTAGATTTACAAATTTTCCTATAAGGTTGAATTATGGTGCGAAACATGGTACAAATTTTATGTTAAGTAAATCATAAGATTCCATGAAGTATAATGGTCATGGTGACATGAGCCAAAATGTTAACGTCGGTTGTGGTTTTGAAAAGAGTTGTTAATGATGAAGCGAGGTCAGACGTCAATTAGAATACAACAGTGAAATTCATGAATTCAAGGACGAATAGGTGAGAAATGTTATGTGTTGATCCAGTATAGACCTCAACGGAAGGCAGTGACTATTGTGTGAGGATATAAGACGTGTTGATGTGTACGACCTGAATTAACAGAGGTGATAATTTAACTAAGAAGGAAGTATTGAAAGGTGAGTTGCGACAATAAGACAAATCGAGTTGTGAGTAAATTTCGAGGACCAAAATTTATAAAGAGGGTGGATTTAAATAATCCTAATTTTTATGATTTAAGTAATAATTGAGTACTGCTCTACTTGAAACAAACTCGAACCAGACAAATGTATAACTAAGTATTGCTAAATGCTTTTTACTCATGGTTAAGAAAGGAAATGACACGCCGTCTTTGAACATCTCTTTTAGCTTCTTAGACTTTTCGTGTAATTATTTTACTTGAGGCTAAGAAAGGACACACACATATATTCCACTCCTCCTTTTTCTTCTCCCGTTAGGGCCGAACCTAAGCTGCTCTAACTTTTTTAACACAAGCAGTGTGATTATACTCTTAAATGCATGTCTTTGAAATTTCTATCAAGTTTCAAGAAGAAAAATATATAAGTATATCATTTTATTGGTTATATAACTAGTTTTATAACTATGCTAAGTTACTTTAATTAGCTAAATTCATAGAGTTCATATTTAATGATTTAAATATAAGTATGTTGGTTATAAGTTCAAATTATCTAATTAATTCTTGTTGAAGTAAGTAGTAAATTGATTATTTATAACATACATAAGCCCAAATTAGCAGAATCATATGTTGTTCTAGTTTAACTATGTAATAGATTTTGGATAGTAGTAGTATTCAATTTAGATTCTTGATATAAACTAAGCATAAGCTTGGATATAGACAAAAGTTAAAATGGGTATAGTAGTATATCATAAAATGGGATGAAATTACATAAGTTCAAGAGTAGTTCACAAATTTAGTAGTTGTTGTTAGTTAAAGTTACTAAAATAAAAGTAATTATTATTATTATGTTCTTTAGGTGTGGATATCGAGTAGTTGCTTCGGGTAGTAAAGTCGAGGATGTTGAAAGGCTTGAGGTGAGAATTTATATCCGCGTGACTTAACCTTTCATATATATTGTGTATATGTAAGTTATAGTTTTTTACTAATGAGTTATATATGTGATATGTGATGTTTGAGACTTCACGACTTTGGTATTAGCATGTATTAAAGCTAGCGACATGATCAGTTATCAAAATCGAGTTGGGATATATGATGATGTGATGATTGTTGATGTGATTTGTTGTTGAACTCTATTCCGGTTAGTTGGTACACTCCTGCGAGGGTTTAATTTGTTTCCCCATTCATTTGGAGTAAACGATGTGGCGATTTTTACTATTTTACATTCCTCGTTCTTTGGAGTAGAAACAGGTAATTGATTTTGTCCTCAGACTGGGTAAGAAGCAGCGAGTGGCGTCGTTTTTCTTCTATTAAGAGGTAGACTCCTAATAGAGGCTGGAAATAAGAAGTTGCCCATTGCTTGTGTGATATACTGGATGTTATTGACTGTGTGTGTGAGAATTTATTCGTTGGATTATTTGATATGATTAGATTATCGGATATTATTGAATTATTCTGGATTATTTGAGAGGTGGATTCTATTAAATTGTTGAGACTATATGTTTACATATGCATATATGTGTGATTAGTTATGGTTCGTTATATAAATATTCATTGAGCTTTCAGCTTACCCCTTTATTTGGGGACCCCCCAAAATTTTGTAGTTGAAGGAGGCGTTAGGTGTGCCGCCATCTTTAAGTAGCAATGAGTATGTCACGTGAAATGCAGTCGGGTGTGGGATATCCTCAACAGTCCTTCATCATAGTTTCCTCTTGTCGAGTTTTCAAAACTTATATGTTGTCTTTTAAGTCACATGTAGGCCAGTACTATTACTTTATGATGTATTTTGGAGGAATATGTCGTTGTGTGATGTTGGTTGTATTATTCAAACTTTGATGTATGATGATTATGAATGTTATCATTTTTAGTGGTGAGTCGTTGTTAGTTCGACTCAAAGATGGACAAAAGTGTTTGATTAGTATTAGTATCAAATGAATTCTTTTTTTTTTTTTTTTTTTTTTTTTTTTTTTTTTTTTTTTTTTTTTTTTTTTTTTTTTTTTTTTTTTTTTTTTTTTTTTTTTTTTTTTTTTTTTTTTTTTTTTTTTTTTTTTTTTTTTTTTTTTTTTTTTTTTTTTTTTTTTTTTTTTTTTTTTTTTTTTTTTTTTTTTTTTTTTTTTTTTTTTTTTTTTTTTTTTATATCCGTGGTGGTGACTACAGTGTTAGGAATTAGGTGGCGATTTCCAACCTCGAGGGGAGCCCCGCTGGGGCGAATTAAGATTACAATTTTTAATCTTGATAAATTGATCTCTCATACTTCCAAAAGAATTTGTATGATAATTACAATTATAAATTTTTGAATATAATCCAAAAATTCTTATTAAATAATATATCTAAAATAATTGGCAACGATACATTGTATTTACATTTTCAACAATTGAAACAAAAAAGAGTTTTAATTACATATCTAATAGTAATACTCCGTCCATCTCCGATAGATTTGTCAAGGTTTTAAATTTAAAATTTTCATATAATGACTTAAATGTTAAATTCAAATATTTTATTTACATTGTATAATTTTTTATGATAATTATCAAATAATAATATTTTTAATGTACTTTAATATTGACATTAAATTTTATTCAAATCAAAATTATGTTTATCGATGATGAAGACGTAAAAGTTTGTTAATTTGGAGCACTTAAATCAAGCATAACAATAATTTAGTATGGAGGGAGTAAAAAAATTGGATATTTTATTTTAGAAATTTAATTTTTTTATAATATATATAACATGTTAGTTTTATCTATTTTAATATAAAACTATGATGCAATAATTAATTCTGAAGCAAGATTTAATATATGAAGAAAAGGAAATTAAAAAAGCTTTCGATGTTACTATTTAATATTGATTAGTAATTAGTAAAAACTAAAATGAGTATATCATAATAATAATTATATTAAAACTTCAAATAAAGTATATTGTCATGAAATAATACTTATAATGGTTTCCTTGTTTAAAATCAATGAAATTGATTCCATGACCCAATGTATTGCGGCAAATTGTGTATCGGTCACTACCCGAGATTTGGTTAAATGGCGATTCTGCTTTGGAACTTAGTGTTCACAGCAAGTAATGGTATATTTACTGAGTGTGGGTTCTCGTGATGATAATTGGGGACTATGGTGATTGCTTTACAGATCATACTGTTCGTCGTTTATAATAATAGTAATTGTTGATTGATGTTATTATCTGACTCTGTGTTGAAGCTGAAAGGTCACCAATGCCTCTGATGATATTAGAATAATATTTCGTAGATGAAATTAAGCAGGGCTTGTATATTGAGAAATGCCATTTCCTCAATATTTATATATATTGTCAAATATATATATGTTGATGAACATCAAATTGAAGTTAAACTTGCAGTTTAATCAATTAATGATGAGATAGATGAATAACTTGATAAAATTATTCGATAGTGACTAGATTGAGCCATTTTAATCGACTTGTTAAGTTAATTAAAATAAGAACAACTCACTAGTAACTCATTTTTTAATTAGAAGTTCATAACGGTCCTGATAAGTTCGCGAGTTAAAAGCGATTTTATGAGGCTGGCTTACTTGAGTGGATTTTGGGACTTGGTATTTAAAGAGGGGATTGGGTTTTTCATGACATAAGAATCACAACCTCCACCCCCTCAAAAGAATGCCCGCCCCCTCTCTACAGAAATTGGAGATTTCACATTCGTACTGAAGCTTCATGGTTTCAAGCTCTGGAGTTCGATTCCCCTCTTGAATTTGTGTGCAATCCACAGAGGGACATCTGGTCGGTGGGCAAAGTATTGGAGAAGGTCTTGAGGGTTTTCACTTGAGGCGTGCGTGGGAGTGGATTCAATCCTCTTAGTGCAATGTAAAGTCGTATTCATACATTCATATTTTATGTTTGAATTAATTTACATTGTTTTGAGAATCGGGATGTATGAATTAGTGTAAATTCATACTAGATTCTAACATTCACTATATGAAATATAAGTCATCGATATTATGGTTTAAAAATACATTGCATGAATATGTATATTATAAAATATATAATCACTTTATTGATGAGCGTTCGATGTCTAATTGTACCCTCATCATTTATTTGAATGACTTATTGTGACCTTTTATATTAAAGTTGTTATTTATGTCAAAATTTTAAAGTTTTCATATTTCCAGTAGTAATCACATATCTTTGTTGAGGTTAACTTTAAAAAATATTACACAAGATATAATTTTATAAGGGTATGTCATCTTTAAGTATTTTCAATATAATTCATTTTGGAGTATTTAAATTGACAAGGACTATACAATAATGAAACCTTTGATTGTTTTAAATGGCTAAAATTAGAAAAATTTTGTAAAGGTCTTCATATTATTCCATTTTGTTTAAATATGATAAGGTCAATCATCAATTAAAATATGTTAAAATAAATACATAAAAATAAAATTGAATATTAAAACATTAAATCTTGTGTCAATTAGAAAAGTGATATTTTCTAATAATAAACAAAATAATACCAAGGTGTATTTTTTTAAAAGAAAAAAATATATTTTCTAACATGCATCTGTTATATAATGTGCATTCTTTTATTAAATCTTGAAATTGAATATTATGGTAACAAAACTTTTAAATCTACTATTAAAATTATATTATCAAAAAATTATAAGGGATCATATAACTATAAATAAAATGAATTATAATATAAATCAAAAGAATAATTTATAAATAGTTAATTCTTTTATTTATTATTTGATTTTAAAATATTTAAGCGTAAATAATTACGTCTGATCAGCGTCACGTTTCTTGGTTGTGAAAAGGTATTGTGCTGCCTGACCTGAACATCGAAACAGAATTGTCGGACGGTTTTGTAATTGGTTCAATCGATTTTGGACCAAACTGATCCTTCCATAATTCTTGGACCTATCAAGCTTACTGTTTTTCTGGGCCACTTATTGGTCAATTTATGTATGCATATACCCATGTAATATGGGTTTATGCCTTGTCAAGGAGTAACCAATTTTATGCTTATGTCATTATGTATAATACGGGTTTATGTTGTTTCGCTTCACTTCAAACACGTTTAATTTTGAAGTAAATTGAGAAGATGAGTGGACACAAAACGTGCTGAAAAGATTGATATGTGATGGTTTATGAGGTAAGACTACTAATCTAATTAATAATGTATCGATTTGAATTTCATTTTGAATGATACAAATTTGTATCAAAGTCAAATCGTTCGGAATAGTGAGAGCTAAATGCCATGTGGCCCAATGTGCTATGTTAAGGGGTATTATTGGTTTGTTTTGATGTAGAACGGAAAATAATGATTCATACCAAGTGCAAGCCTTCTTAATATAATAAGCCGATAAAGAAGCAGAGAAAAATAACGATCAAGAAGCAGAGAAAAGTAGCCAAGTACTTGTAAAATCCATGATATTTTCCATAGGAATGTATATTATTTTCTTAGAATTCAAGTCTTATATTTGGACACAATACATCAATCTAGTATAACATCGTACATGATTGAGACAATAATCTTATTTAGATAGTTCGATTAGAACCCAGACAATGTGATCTCCTGGAACGAGATGGCATATAGGAATTGTTCCAGGCTTAACAATAAGCAATTTAAATGCCAAATGTTGAGGATTCCATCTTGAAGTGTCAAGATGGCAAACAGCTGCAACATTAATTTGTCTTCCATTTGAACTGGCCAAAGAAACTTTATATGCTCTAGCACTAGATATGGAGTGACAATTGAAACGCGAGTTTATGACAAACTATTGATTTTTGATTTTTCATATTCTTCAAGCTTGTAATACCATAACTTTGAATTTTAACTTCTAGATCAGCTTCCATATAAGTGCTTCGACATTTCTTCCCAACCTTGAGATGATAAAATCAACCATTATTGCTTCTAATGAAGTTGCACATAAATTGTCCTCTCCGACCGTGGATAGTGTTTCACACATGTGAATTGTGTTTCTCATATCTTTTGCTTCAAGTGAGGTAGGTTGCGATAATAATAGATTAGTGGCAATTGTTATGTTTTTTTATCTCAAAGAATCTAGCTCATCAACTTTGAGAGGTAAGAAATTTGCATTGTTAGAGCTATTAATCGAATAAAAAGTCTTTTTTGTTCACAACTTCAAGTCATTTTCAGTAAAGAAAATATTTGGATGAAGCAAATTGGAACAAATATGTAGTAAAGGCACAAATCTGGATGGATCTTTTTGACACCCCAATCCTCAACCGATCCTGCAAATGTTAAAATAAAATTGTTAGTAAAAATTATGTAATATTTATGTCTATAATAATTACTTATGGAAAGCTTATATAATGAAATTGACCAGGCATTAAACGATCCTGGATTGATTTTGGCATTGTGGACTTGGTATTGGGCAGCACAGGGTTTGGCTGTGGCTGGCGTGATGATACTTAACATGTCACGAAGAAGCTGTATTTGAAATCATAAAGAGTGTCACAAAAAATTCAAATTTGATGACAAAAATTTTAATTAAGATGGAAATGTATGTTACGTTTGAGCTAAAGGAATTAATGTCACATATGGATACTCACTGTAAATATGGAAAGCACTACTTGGGACTGCATTATTCTATATTTGAGTGTGTCTGGAATGTGAAGGTCTAAATGGTTGTTTGATCTCTCTAGATGATATGAGCAACTCATAATACCCTCCTTATATAGTAATGTGATTTCAAAAGACAAGAAAATGATTCTTGCGGCCGTGGAGGTTTAAAATAAATCACATGTTCCAAATTAAGATCCCTCTTTTTGTTTCAACTTTGAATTCCATGGGCAGTATTGATAAAACTATAGAATTAAGTGACCTTTTTAACGCAATATGTCCCATTATTTCAGGAGATGGTTTCGCTTAAATAAGATAATGGGTTGGATTGACAAAATATGATGAAGTAAATATAAATTATCTATTACTTTACAATATAGATAGAGTGTATGTGAGTGTAATTTACTGAGTAAGCAGATTAGGCGTGCGTCTGCGGCAATATAATCGAATCTTTTTTAATGTTTAATTCGAAATCATTCTTAAACAAGGCCCCGGGAGGAGTGGTTGGGTAATCAATCCTCCTCTTTTTCTTAGCGATCATGGATATTAAGTGCAGGAATGTTAAGGGCATGAATAACCCACTGAAACAATATAGAATAAAATAAATGTCGTTCTTTTTGATGTATTGTGTATTTGGTAGATAATAAAGTTAAGAATAAATAATATAGATAGTGTGTTACAAAAGCGGTTTTCTACATTTGGGAGTTGTTGCACATTTCGTCTGTGATGTTGGAAGGATTTACGAGTTGTTTAAACCCCGCAAAATGTGAGGATAAGTGAGGTGACGAGTCTAATCGGCATATATTAGTATGCAAAAGTGGAATGCTCTTTGCGAGAGCCAGAAAAAATTCTTCTTGGCAACCTTGGAAGAAATGATGAAACGAAGAGGAATTTGTATGGCTTCGGTTAGTTCATGATGGCAATTGGTTGGAGGAATGTCTTAGTTGTAAGGTGAGTGACTTGATACCTTAAGATCGGTTGATGAGTGTTTGGGAAATGCTCCACGACTGAGATGCTAAAATATAGAATTCAATAGTTGTTTGAAAGATGCAAAAGTTAATTGAACACCCTACATACTTTGGGAGTATTTACTCGTAGGGTGGCAAGGCTGAGGAAAAGAGAAGTCTACTCAGTTTTGTGATAGAGTAGGTTCTGCAGTGAAAAGAATGGTTCACGTGGATGAACCTATTTGTGTATGTAGTTCTGATGTGGAGTCACGTCGGCTGTGCGATTGATGTTAATGTTTTCAAAAGCTTGCCTATTGATCGAAGCCTTTTAAGTATCGAGTTCTTGGAAGAGACATGAAAGTTTCTTTGTACATTGTGAAGGAGGTCAGAGGATGGAAGTTCATGAAAATAGTTGTTGATAAATAAATTTATTCAATAATATTTCAATTAAATTAATTAATTAAGTTCAATTTAATAATTATCGTTGGAATTTAGTTAATTAAATCATAATATTAATTAAATATTTACATGTGGCATTTATTATCAAGTATAAATTATCGAGATTGAAAATTGGATCGTGAATATAGTCAGGCCATGTGAAATGGGATCGTAATAAATAAATTATTTCTCTATATAAATGTGTAGAAAATAATTAAAGAGCTGGAATAATTATATGTTTTAAATAAATAAAAAGAAAAAGACATAATTTATCAGATCAAAATCATATAATTATTCTTTAATTAAGTTGGAAGAATAATAATCGGGAGGAGGTCCCAGTGAGACCAGCAAGGAAGTCAGTCAGCTTGAGACTACTCGAAGTCGAAGACCAATTGAAGTCAAGCCTAAGACCAATACTCAAAATGCCCATAAATAAAGGCATTCCCTGTTTCATTTAAAGAATAGAATTTTATTTGTGAAAAAGAAGACAAAAAGTAGAAGAATAAACTCTACAAATCAGAATTCTCCACTTATTGTTTAAAATTGCATTTTGAATATTAAAACATTAACATTTGAATCTTCGAATCTTCAAGTGAATCTTCAGAAGCTATTCGAATCTTCAAACATTCAAGTCTTCAAATCTTCAAACATTCAAGTTCAAGATAAATATTGACCCTTGAATTGAAATATTAACATCATATGTTCGAAGTTACAAGTATTGACAATCGAAGTTCAAGAACAATTTCAGGCTCTTGACTTGTAGGGTTCAAACAGTACACTAAGACTCTTGACTTGTAGGGTTAGGTAGATAGAGAAAAGAACAAGTAGAGGGTGTACAACAAATCATATCAATAATATTTCTTTGCAACGCTTATTTTCTTGTCTTTAATTATCATCTTTAGACCAAGAAAATTTGTTTATTAAAGAGGTAGCGTGGAATGATCTTTACCTTTCATCTGACTTCATTCAAGTAATACTTCAAAATTCCGGTATCGATGACCCCAAAGATTGATATACAAGCTACTCCACTCGACATCCCATGAAGCTCCTCAGCAGTGCTTAGGAGTTACTGCACTGCAGTAATGTCGAAGCTTCACGATAAGCAAGAGTTGAAGAATTTTCACAATGAAAGTCTAGTTACTAGTTCGGCCCCTCAAAGAGCGATTTATTAGTATCACCGGTAGTCACGGAAGCACGTGACACCCATAATCAAAGAAAGTCTTTCAGATCCTTCACTCTTTACCAACTCATCATTACCATCATGTTGATGATTAAATCTCAGCCGATAGTTTTGGCACCCAGCATCTCCTCGTCGGGTACAATCAAAGTACCCATTGCATGAAGACTACATTGATCCATTACTCTCTAATGATGACAACCTCTTGAACTTAGAAGAACAAAATTAAATTATCTCTTGCAAGACTCTCGAGGAAATGGCTAAAGTAAATCGAAGGTCAAGATGCTAAGATTTCGATGATCATGGAGAGGGTTGCGGCAACCAATGAGGGGAGGAATGCAGAACGGCGTAAGTTTGAAGGCCACTTGTCGTCCATGAATTGCTGCAGCTCAGGAAAGAACAAGTCAAATGATTCCGAGCATTAGGATCAGTAGATGAGCTCGTCCACACAATGAATCGACTTAAGGAGTTCGCCGTGGGGCCGTCGAGGAAAAGAAGGCCCAGAGGATCCCGAGCCTTCGTATGATTATGTCGAACCATATGCTCGGTAGCATTGAAATGATGAAGATGCCAAATGGTTATTAGCCACGAAACTCAATGATTTGATGGAAATGGAAACCCCAAACTGTGTTTACCGTTTCATAGAAACTTGCGATAATGCGAACCTTGACCGGTGGCTATCGGGTGGCAAATGTTCGCCTTGAGGAAATGCATTCGGTGGATTCGATGGTTGGAACCGGGTTTATCAAACAGAGTTAGCGTAGTTGGAAAATAATTCATATGATTCTATAGTAGCAAAGCGAGAACAAATGGGCAAATACCTCACATCCACTTGAGTAAACTACGGATAAGTCTTTCTTTGAGAAGAAACCTTCTCTTAAGGCTTGTTAGGCGGGGAGTGGAAAGGAATGTCAACTCACATTGAAGAGAAGAAGATTCTCAATCACTTCATACGACGACCCACCTTTGTCGAAATGATCTGTTGATCCCCAAGGTTACCCATGTTACCGAGGGTGGCGGCCAGCCCGAATAGTGACCATGATGTTGCGGTCTTTTCACCGAAGAATCACGGACGGCATCTTCTTTTTATGGAGCGACTTTCTTAAGCTTTCTTAGGCGGAGGGGCGGATAAGGTAGTAGTCGCAATCCTTTTTGGAAGTGGGTTGATTGTAGGAGTAGGAATCGTGTTGGTTGGAGGAGGAGATATGGAAGTAACCTTGGGGATCATCGATTCGCGAGGTTTTGTCTTCGTCACTATGGGCACCCGAGAGAAGAGAGAAGGGAGATCCATCAACATATCATCAAAGTCCACTAGTTGGGGTTATTTGGAAGCAGCAATATGGATGAGTTCAGCTGCAAAAGAAAAGATAACCGGTTAAGATTGTAAAGAAAAGATTACAACAAAGCAAAGGCGAAAGGTACAAAAAATCAATACCCCATGTAGGAGGAGGCTTGTCCTTATCTTCGAAACTGAACACCTTGTCGTACACTAAACCAGCCATCACCAACATGGCTTCGTCGCAAAAGGTGTACAAAGGTAATTTGTCATTCCCCTAGGGCAACACACCTCTCAACTTGCCCACCGAATCCATATCTTCGGCGGGATGGAAAGGCCCCGGGTCTCTTCCTTGGGAGTCTATATGCAAGGAACACCTTCCGACATACCCCTCGCGCATAAAACCATTTCTTATGAAGTTGGCTATCCCTAACTCTATTAGGGCGAACCCCGGCTAGGATATTTCCTTTAGCACGAGCAGAAAACTTGGTTTGGAATGATTTATGGGAAACAGAAAATAAAACAGAAAAAAGGGAGACAGTGGGTTCAATACCACACATACGACATGACACTTCAAAAATGGTCACGTTTAACCACCCACCGATCAGAAGTAATTGGCGGGGGGCTCGATTAATAGTGGTAAGGAGATCATTCACAAAAGGAGAAAACGGTAATCGCATACCAAACGAAAAAGCTTCAACATACACAGACGTGTAGTCAAGTCAGGATCCTCGGAACCCTCCTCAATACGAGGAAGGTAAAGTTGTTCTCGTAGAAAAGCGAGACGGGTGTCTACCTTAGTTATGGGGATGCAAAAATAAGATGCTATGGCATGTAACTGGTCATCCGTTAAATCAGGAGGAGTTGAGTTTTTTACAAAGGTAGGAAGACAGGCCATCATTCCTTGATAAGCCCTTTCGGCTCTCGCGGCCTCCTCCCTCGGACCTTCGACAGTGCCTTACTAGGGAATAGGGTCTATGCGTCCCACTTGGTGACGATGGGGTGCTAGGTTTGAAGGCCCCTCGACTGGGATTATGGGCATTCCCCCACTTATGGACGCTTCCTCCGGAGTAGACGAACCATAAAATTATCAGCATTATTCTCAGAATATTGAGACATCTTATCTATCAAAAGAACAAGAAGCAATTAGCGAGTGAATCGAGTCAAAGGGTAAAGGAGTAACCTTAACAGGGAGGGTCAAAATATTAGTTTTCCTCCAAAACCCTAGTCAACTTCCCGCTAACTGAGACACTACCTAGTTACCGAAGATGAACAGCCACTACTGGGTCATTGAAGACGAACGGTTGCCGAAATTTCAAAAAACAAATCCTACCCTATAATGC
The DNA here is from genome assembly GCA_019722365.1 of Lithospermum erythrorhizon. NCBI lineage: Eukaryota > Viridiplantae > Streptophyta > Magnoliopsida > Boraginales > Boraginaceae > Lithospermum > Lithospermum erythrorhizon. The sequence continues at coordinate 79,254 of JADFUC010000590.1, forward strand.
ATGAATCAGAACATAAACAACTTATCCAGAACACAATCATAGCAACATTTTACACTAAATTCCCCAAACACCCCAAGAACAAAAACGGTTCCTATTCACATACCAAATAACCTAGGAAGACTACAAAGTATTAAAAGAGAAAAATTACTTGCTAAAGTTAACAAGAACATACCTGGGAAAGAAGACGAAGTTATTAAAGATACAAATCTTAGGAGAGGGGGAAGAAGTCGAAATAACTGCTATGGAGAAGATTTGAGAAGTTAAGGAGTTTTGTATTTGAGAGAAGGTGGAAGTACAAAATTTGAAAGGGAAAGTACCTTTTTATAGAGACAGGTCCATGACATCATTAAAGTACGTCGTGATTTTCGATGCCCCTTTGTCTATAACTACCAATTGAGGAAGTGGGAAATCGGCAGATGAAGTATCTGAGTCATCCGGATGAGCCAGAGGGGCTGAGTCGTCGGGCTCCCGAGGCCGAATCGTGAGATTCGCTCTTTGGAGCATATGGACATTCTCGTTCATACACACGAAGGTCGTGGGATTCAGCCTATCGTTAAAGACAGAGCTTATTCCTTGTTCATCCATTCTTAAATTATAAAGAATGTTGATCTCAAAAGAAATAAGGGAGCAATTGATATGGGTATAAAATATCCGCTATATAAATTAATACTTATAATAACCAACACGTAGTATGGAAGTAGGGTGTCGTGATGCGTACTAGCTCGGTACCGTCTTGACCCATCTATAGTTGTCCAAGGGACCGTGTCCGTACTTTCAGTGACCAGAACACGCCCGATAAGCACTTTGTACCGTACTATAAATACGATTGCTATTTCGTTTAGTGGAGGTAATCATAAAAATTCCATCTCTTGGTACTTTTGCCTATCTTGAATTGCTACTAGCGATGGAAGTAGGGTATTACGTAGTTGGTCCCGCCTTTTCGCTTTCGGGTCTAACGGCGATTCGCGAAGATAGATTCGCTAACGAAAGGGAAAGGCTACAGCAGTGGAGATTCCCAAAATTAAGTCCCAGCGAGCCATCCTACCGAGAAGAATTTCGACTTGTCAGACTATACCATTATAATGAATCCAGAGTTGATTCGCCCAGTTACAAATATGGAACCCGAACAAAGTCATCCTCAACAAAATTTGGCGGATCAGAAAGACAAAACCGAATTAATCATTTAAGAATTTTATTAGTTACGATTTTTGGGTTCAATATTTTTTGAAAGAGACATAGAAACCAAACACCTAAAATTGAGTAGTATTTATGTATCTTCTTTAGCACAAATACATACAAGACACATTTTACCATTTGTTCCTTATTTATAAATTATATTACTCACGAACCATAAAAATATTGAAAACTATTTTGATCAAGTAATGTGAACATGTCCGAAATAGTTTTGGACTTCAAACTTAAAGTTGGAGATTTGTTTATTAGCCGAACAATCAAGCAGTTAACAGTCGGCAATTGAATGTTGTGTTTCACAGGTTGTTCAATTGAACCGTGAAATTTCTGTACTTGAGAGTTGGTAAATAAGTACAAATCGCTTTCGTTAGCTAGAGGTTGAATCCGTAGAGTAGTTCATGTTTTGAACAATTCTTCTATTAACCTCGTATGTTGTATTTTAACTTCTCATTGTGACTCTTAATTGGTAGGTATTAGTCCTGAGCCTGAATTTATATATAGGCTAATGATTTGTACTAGAGATTTTAATTATGACGGTTCATTATTTCTTTGTTATTTTTCATTAATTTTTACATTAAAAGTAGAGTATCATTATCAAATAATAGAGTGTAAAAAATAAAGAGCCTACATGTAATACGCAATAATTTTATTTATAATATAAACTATTGACAACATTTTGTAATATAAAGCTCATACCAAATCAATTCATTTTTTAATGTAATCACTCATCCATATAACATTGAGTTTTTATTATTAAACAAGAAATCGCTAATAAATAAATATTCAAGTTTTCTTGAATACTTTTGTCCAAACTCAAAAAATATATGGATTTTTCACTAAGAAATGGTAAGATTCGAGATAGAAAACATGAAGCATAAGTGTCCGAATTTTTGTCATCGTTAAAAATTTACTATATATTTGAACCACTATTTGAATGAGTGATCAACCCACAACAGTCGGGTCTGATCGAGTCTCAAGTTAGCTTCCGGGCCGGGCTCGCTAAGCGGTAAAATAGCTGATTGTAGTTAGTTGTCAATGCTTTGTTATAACCGTCAAAGTGCATAAAACCAAAAGCATTCGAGGAGAGGTTTAACGTGGTATACCAAAAAATATCTTTGAGCAATTCACGGGTAAAGTCACAGAGCGAATTTTACTATACTAAAGAAAAGCAAGGAATACAAATGAAATTTCTTTAACTCTCGTATTTGTAGATCGTAGCGCTTACTATTGAGAATAGAATAACAACACACTATTCTAGTTCTGAGAAGAATATAATTAAAGGTTACAGTATCAACTTTATAAGACAAAACTATTTAAGATATTTTTGTTTTACTACTCTCACATTGACAATTGAAGTAGGCAAAGATCTTTGGAATGTTATAGATTGATTGAGCTTTGAAAACACCTTCTAATTGTTTGATATTCATTTTGGAGAATAAGATACCTAGATTTTTTAGGCACCTACTAGCATTAATTGGGTTTTTTGAAAGTTTCTCCTTTTTTTATGGCTAATTTCAAAAATACAAGACACACGATCCTATTGATAACCTTTCAAATAGGCATTTCTTTCATTTAACACTTTTAAGTAGGCTTTGAGGTATATTTTGATCTTGAACTTTTCAAAATTATAGCTTTTGAACTTTTCGAAGATAAAATCAATTTTTAAAAAGATAATTTGGTCAACCTTGTCCAAATAACTACTTGTCCATCTAACTAACTTTCAATGACTACTTTGCGTTATCACTCGTCAGCTGCATTCAAAATTGCCACCTACCAAATTCTTGTTCTAATCACAACTCAGCTTACGGATCTACATCAAATTTCACAAAATTAGATATCAATCCAAACCTACATTACAAGAAAAAAGCACCCCCAACAAATGAACAACATGAATTAATAATCTTGCTCGGTTTAGTTCAAGCCCAAGCCATTATCGATGTACAGTCGGTCGATTCTTAGCCCAAAACAATTGGCTTTGGCTTGGTGCAATTATTTCATCATCATTTGTAATGTTTCTTCTCCTAATTCTCCAATATAACAAAACATGGTACACAATGATTAAATTAAGCTTAAATTGTTAAAATACGATGTTAAGAAGTACCATATTGTAAGAGTGGTAATTAGAAGTGGTCTTAGTTTACTTAATGGAATATTTGAAGAATGTGTGGGGTGGGGTGGGGTGGTTATTGGGTAGGGTTGGGGAGGGTCATTTAATTTATTAATTATTAAAAATTGAATCAATTAATTATTTATTATTTAAATATTGACTTTTCTAATGAATTATATCTAAAATTTTGAATTTAGCCTTGGATTTGTATGCTAAAGTGAGTTCAGGTGCCAAAAATGAATTATCTTTTAGTTTAATTTATCTTAAGATATACTTTTTCTTGATGCCTACTTGAAAACTTGAAAAGTTGAAATGTGTAGGTGCTGTTAAGGTTTTAAATGGAATAGAATACCTAGACATTATCTTTCAGTCAAAGGCTAATATTTAATGCTTTCATAATGTTCCTGGAACTTCTTGATTCACCACATAATTTTAACTTTTAATGTGTTATAAATTTGTTTGAAAAAAATATATTAATATGTGATATTTTTAATATACTTTATTATTAACAAATAATTTTTATTCAAATAAAAGTTTTGGATATTTTGTCATTATAGTTTGTTAATTTTTATCATGAAAGAAAAATGTGATAATATTTTAGGGATGGAGATAGTATTATTTTTAACCGGCACATTTTGAAAATTCCTTAAATTTATGATCGAGCAATTGTTCTAAGATGTATGAAATTAGTAAAATAATTTAAATGTGTACTTGCCAAAAAAAATTGAGATATGTTCAATTTTACGTTAACAAAATTCAGTTTTTCATGTGTTCATGTATTAAGACATGTTTCATGTGATTTGGAAATTCAGTTTTGATGGTGTTAAGACATATAGTCATGTTCCACTTGATTTTGATTTAATTTAAGTATTTTCATTAATAAAATTTAATTTTTCATCTATTAATACATATTTATGATTTTATATATTGAGTTGGTCTTGAAGGGTACTGTAATGGTAATTGGATATCTGATATGAATGACTCTGAATCCACAAGTTGATACTTAAAGGTCTAGTTTGATTCGTACCATGTGAGGGGGCAGAGAACCTTTTTTTTTTCAAATGACATAAGTGAAAACAATATTATAATGACTAATGAAAGATTTGAGCTTGAATGATCTCAATTGATGAGATCGTATTTTTATTTATAGAGTACAATGCATACAAATTCATTTACAAATCTTATCCATGAGAATCGAATCTACCCTTTATTCTCTAACAAACATATAAAATTCCAAATACATAATTTGAATATAAGAACTAATAAACAAACTTCCTAAAATGCATCATATTGTTTAGTAGAGCCGTGGGAGGCTTGGACTTGGAAAGCAACTTTATTTGTCTTGGTGGGCTTACAGCAATCCACCGATACGAGCCGGTGTAAGGGAGGCACGGATTGGATGTGCGGCATGAAATTTGGAGCTAGGAAGAGGTTTAGGTGGCGTCCATAATTGAGCGAGTTGGGGCCGATGCTTTACAATTAAATGCTTTAATTCTTTTCCTTGAAATGATAATCGATAGCAATGTGTTTGGAACGAGAGTGTAAAACAGGATTGTATGCAAGATATGTGGCTGAAATATTGTCACAAAAGGCAACTGGAACAGCAGATAATGAAACACCAAGATCCTTTAATAAGAATTGTAACCAAGTGAGCCATTTGCCCACGATATGGCAAGGGCACGATGCTTTCGGCCTGCGGTAGCTTGATCTAGAGGCGGTAGGATCTTCTTTGAGACAGAAATAATGTTGGGACCAAGGAGAACACAATACTGTGGTGGGCGTCTAGTGGTAAAAGCGGCACACTTGATCAGCTATCAGGAATATTTGATTAAAATCATTGGCGACATGATTTAGGAAAGAAATACCATAAGTCGCATTACGCTGGAATGACTAGTAGAGAATACGACTGCGGAAGCCATGGCTTGTTGGATTAATGCATAGCACAGGAAAGCAATTATAAATATCGAGGCAGTGAAAGCTAAAGTATTGCAAAGCACCAACAAGACACCTAAACTGCATGGGATCGGAAGGGGTAATCCTTTGGATGTATCATGATGAGTTGTGGTGAGATTGGAGTTTGAACATGAGTACGTTGGAGCATCCCGTATTTGTGGAAGTAAATCCATTGGTGTAATCTTCAGTGCAGAGATAGAAATAGACCGGTGAATCATAGTCAACCCGTGCCAAGAAAGTATTTCAACACAACCAAGATCATTAAGACTAAAAGTAGCATTTGCTTGGAAATGAACTTGGTTAATAAGATAGATGATGATCCGGTAAGTATAATATCATCTCACGTAAAGCGAAATTAGATAACATACGTATTGAAATGAACAAACTAGAATGTGGCACTTTGGAGTAAGCCACGATTAAGAAGAAAGATGAGACCTTATTGGGCCGATTTCGGTGCTTGCTTTAAACCATAAAGAGATTTAGTAGGCGGTGATGATTAGGAAAATACGGATGTTAGAAAACCTTGTGGTTCTTCATGTAAGCTTGTTCGGATAGAGTACCAATAGAGAAAAGCATTTTAACATCCAATTGCCTCCAATTCCCATTTTGTTAGAAAGTGCTTGATGAGAATAGTTCTTATTGTTGCTGGTTTAGTCACAATCAAATTAACGTTTGATCAAAAATCAATGCCTTTATTTGTTGTTTTGAACCCCTTGAGCTTGACAAGGCGTCTTTATATCTATCAATGGTACCATTAGCCTTTACCTTAACTCTAAACACCCACTTAGAACCAATTAAATTATGGTCGGAACTAGGATGAACTAAAGTCCACGTATGATTATGAACCAAAGCATTATACTCATCAGACATTGCTTGTCTCCAATGGGGATATTTAGATGCATCAGTGTAGGAAGAAGGAACATAATGAATCCCGGAGGATAAGTAGAGCGGTGAGAAAAGTGGTGCTTTTGGGCTTAACAATGCCATTTTTTAATCTAGTAACCATTGGATGGGAAGAAGGTTGAGGACTAGATATAGCGGGCGAAGGTAAAGAAGTGTTAGGGGATGGAAGAGGAGATGAGACCGAAGGAGTAGATGAATTTGATGGAGATAAGTTAACACAAGGAGATGACAAAGATCTGGACGGAGAAACAATATTAGTCTTGGATGAACTGGAAGGAATATTTTCAGCGGGAGGAGTAAGTGAAGTAGAAGTTGGGGAGTGAATTGTTGGGAGTAGAATGGAACGAGATAATGGAGTAATATGGCTAGGAGGACTGGGGAAGGAACCTGAGCTTAACTGAGAGAAATCATAATTGGAGGGAAAGATAAGAGAATTTGATTTAGAGAAGAAATGAAGAAAATGAGAGTAAGGGAAGATAGATTCATCAAACGAGACATGCCTTGATACAATAACTCTGTTACTTTCCGGATTAAAGCATCGATGACCTTTGTGAATAGGAGAAGGTCCTAAATAAATACAAGGAAGAGCTCTAGGATTGTATTTCGGAGTCATTTGCTTGGTAATATTAGGATAACAAAGGCATCCAAATGTCACACGAGCATCTTGTGATGCGGTAGTTCATGAAAAGAAGTTGAAAAAGGAGTTTTAAATCAAGTGTTGTAGAAGGTAACCTATTTATGATAAACCTTTGCATAATGTAAGAGTCCGAGAAAATGAGCAATTTAGGTGGAAATAATAAACACCTTAGTTTTCAACTATGTGTCCTATGCTTTTTCTACGTTTTGTTAGGGGTCTGGACATGAATAACGAAACAAAATGCCATTGTCTTTCAAATAAGGTTCCAATTTTCCGAATTCCCACCTGTCGGCTTGAAAAGTAACCGGTGAAACTTGAAAACATTTTATCATCATATGAAATTGTTTAAAAATAGTTAGAGAATGAATTTTTCTTTTAAAAGGTACACCCAAGTATATCATGTGTATGCATCTATGAAAGGATGTAATACTTCAATCTAGGAAATGATAAAGATTAAATTCCCAAAGATCGAGAAAATACCTACTAGTGAAATGGCTTTAAACGTCCTTTATTGATGGATAAAAACGGCGATTTAATATTAGTACCCAAGCGACATACACATTGCATAGTGAATCATATGAGGAATTACATTGAATAAGCTTATGTTTTGCTAAAATAGATAACACAGAACTACTAGGATGCCAGGCCTTTGATGCCCGAGCTTTGAAAGGAGTTAAGCGGAAAAAGGCTGAGAAGAAAAGCTATGGTGATGAAGCTTTATTAGTAGAGAGCCTTGATTAGGTGAGCTTAGAAGGAACTTCATGGTCATCGTCCTTCACAAGAGAAATTAGAATGAAATAACACAAACAACTATTATCGGCACATAGTTTTTAGATTGAAAGAAAGATTTTTTCTTAAGTGAGGAACAAAAAGGAACATTTAGGAGCTTGAGATTGGAGATAGTAGTCGACGATTATGGTGACTTGGTAAATCACCATTTCAGCATAACTTTTTATTGATCCGACTAAGGTGTTACAAGTGGAGTAAAGACATGTTACATCTCATATGGCGAAGTGCCACTATCAGCAGGTACCAAAGCCTACATCATTAGAATCCTCGATATGCATAGCAATGAGATTTGTGAAGTTTGGTAGAGGTAAACTTATGATTAAACGATCATTGCGATCCAACCTCGTGATTGAATATACCGCATACGACATTTTCTGAAGACTTAAAGCGGAGTAGAAGTGGAGCATTAGGAGATCGCCCAAAATACCATCGGACTTTGCTAGTTGAGTATTTAAGCGAGCCATTTGAGTTGAAGTATTCTTGAGGTTCTTTGGAATAACCATTTGAAAAGTAGTTTTGAAGCTTTTTTTTTATGAATTTCTCTTTGGGTTTGTTGTAATTTGCTCTATAAGCTTGAGAGTGAGAATACTTGGGTTCATTACTGGTTGCAGAATACAACAACATAGAGGAATCAACATCAGAAGATTGATGAGAATGATTAACTTGAGCATCTTCACTGATTAGTAACGGACTGAAAAGGCGGAAAAAGCAGTCTTGGAGTGCTTGCATTAATCCGCAGTGATAAAGCATTGAAGTTTGATGGGGCCAAGCAAAAGCCACAGGCAACAAGGTCACTTTCCTTGACATTTCACCATCAACGTGTAACTAGAGATATAAGGAGTGTAGTTCTTTGAAGTTGTCGTCCATGGAAAAGATTACCTTTTGGGAAATGTTGAAATTAGGCCGTAGATGCATTCGAGTAGCAGATGTATGATCTTAGAAACAATTGTTCAAGAACCCCGTACATCATAGGCTTGATTAACCAAGCATGGTGAGTGAAGTCTCATTGGTAGAGGATTCAGGTGGCATGAATCGACTGATCTTGATACATTGCATTGGATCACGTGATATATTTATTGGATGAAATTATCGAGGACTAGAATATAGTACCATCGACATGATCAAGCTTCATGAGACATAATTGTCATATGTCATCTCTACAAACATGTGATTCTTCACATTTGTAGAAACTGAAGCAACAGTGGGTAGTTTAAGTGAGGTATGTCCACTTGGAGGAGTATTTCCAGTCGTTTCGGAATTTGAAGGTACAGAAGATGAGGCCATTTGAGAAGAGAATGAAAGAAAGAAATATTGGAAGCAGTAGGTGGTGGATTAGAAACCAAAGCAATCTGATACCATGAAAGATTTGAGCTTGAATGATCTCAATTGATGAGATCGTATTTTTATTTATAGAGTACAATGCATACAAGTCAGTTTACAAATCTTATCAACAAGAATCAGATCCTACCACTATTCTCTAACAAACATGTAAAATTCAAAATACATAATTTGAATATAAAGACTAATAAACAAACTTCCTAAAATACAGCATATTGTTTAGTAGAGGCTTGCGTAGGAGAGACTTAGGCTTAACACAATTTGTCTTGGTGGGCTTATAAGGAGTACATCAAAAACACAAATTCATAAGATAAATTATCTTATTTTTCCTTTATATCAAAACAAAGTGTTTGTCCTTCTTATACTTTTCAACATCCTATCTCTATAAAGTTAATTGAAATTACTTTTTATACACTTTAAAAAACAAATTTGAGAATATTTATTTCAGAAAGAAAAAGAAATATATAACGTATACCTTTGGAAATCTATCGTGCCCAGAAATAACTAGACACTAACAAAACATATCGATAAATATTTAGGCGAAATTAAAATAAACAATGTTTTATATAAATTAGTAATTCTTATATAAAAGCACAGAAAAATAAAAATATTATGATTCTTGATCTTTTTAATCTTGTCTTTGAATCATTAAATATCTTTGCTTTGGTTGTTGCTTCCATCCAAGAGTTCTCGGCTGCGCGTAATTTTTTCATTCTTCCTTTCAAAATTTCCAACTTTTATTCAGAATTTTACTCATTTAGATATATTTATCTGATTTCACATTTAAATTTTTGAAATTTCAATATTAAGGTATGTTTGTATTGAATTTTGATTATTTATTTGCATCAATTTAGCTGTTTCATAGGTTTAATTGAATAATAATTTGAGATTAGTTTTCAATTTATCCTCTTCCTAATGAATTATATTTATTTGCCTCAGTTAAGGAATTATAATATTTTTTTCGATTTTTATGTAAGAGTACTAATTTATCGCTTGGGCGAAGCAGCGTGCATGGCGTGTGTTCCTTGATTGGCAGCTTTATGAGAAAGTTACTTGATTAAAGCAAAAAAAAGCAAATAATGAATGTAGTGAGTAGATGGCAATATAAAATTTATGAGTGAGTGAATGGGGAGCAAGGTATAGTGAGTGTGGATGCGGCATTTGCCTAAATATTTTGATTTCATATCAAATGTTTTTACCATAAATCTTTATTCCTTAATCTAATAAATATATCATTAATATAATTGAATTATTTTTAAAATATCTTCATAATATTATTTTCTTGTAATTTTATAACTTGTAACTAAATATTATTCGCAACCAAAAACTGATCTCGTAAACCTAAAACATCAATTAAAAATAATTGAAAGTTGTATTGTTTATTTGCTTGTCCTTAAATAGTTACATTTTCGTACTAAAACCTAACCCAAATCAAGAAAACATTTACATTTTTCCAGTGCTTTTCAAGCAGGATCAACAATGTCGTTAATCGTGCAGTGTAGCATTAGGTTGATTTCGAGCTAACGTTATATCGCAAGCCTTTGATCGATTAAACTACGCTGCTTGAAGTCAGGTGTGGTTTGACCAATAAATGTTGGAAAATAATGTTCGTAATGCTATACTAATGATTCGCATTTGAATTTTCTGGTATTTTGGTATTCAAGCACAATAATTCTGACATATTGATCACATTTTTTGTCCTTATTGAATCTTGTTTTCTCCCGTCTTTCTTTGTGTCTTCCCTACTTCTTCTTCATCAAAACCCAATCAAATCACAAATCCAAATTAATTCGTAATAAATAGTACTCAGAAAGGAGATTTTTTCCATTTTTGGTAGTATAATTTTTTTAATTTTTTTATGTTACTTTTTATTGCTAATTTGTTCTTATTTTATGTGAAATTTCAGCTGATTTTGATCACAAACTTATTTGGGAGATTATTAAGGGACAGACAAGGTTAAATTCATCATTTCAAGAAGTGGGTAAGCCTTAATTTTATAATTTAGTTGCTTTTATGGTAATTTCTTTTGTTCAGTGACTTTATATGTGTGATGTAAAGATTTGAAATTTATCTATGTTTCTCAGTTTTTGTATACTAACTCTATCCCTAAAAGATTGTCCAGCTTAGATTTTTTATGGTTGAATTTATAAATATTGAACTCAAGAATATTGTTATATATGTTGTATGATATTTTGAAAATAGTTCATTGCACTAACTACTCTTATTATTTATTGGTAAGTAGTAGATAGTGTTCACATTTCACTCTTGCGTTAATTCGGAAATAAACTCTCAGTTATCAGGGGTAAGGTTGCGTACTATCGTCCCCCCCTACCTCATTCAAATGGGGGACTTTTTAAAGGAATTAGGGCATGTTGATGTGATGTCGTATAATATTTTGTGAACAAATACGTAAACCGCTAGTATTTCTAATGTATCCTACTACGATTAATGTGATGATTTGGATTCAAATTTAAGTTATGTGTGTCAATTAAGGCTTAATGTTTGTGAATTTTGACACTGAAGATTAAGCAAAGAATCCTTTTTTAGATGAAGATAGTATTTTTGCTATTCGTTCAATTTACTACAATACTACCCTGTTTGGTATATATCTTAAATGGGTGAAGTAAATAAATGTTGTTGTTTCACATTTGGCGCCTTCTATGGCGTTGGCTGATAGAGTGTATTTTATGTTATTCTATCCTACTAGGAACACTTCGAGTTTCTTCAGGTCAAGTTTTTCTAGTTTTGTTGTAGTAAAAGTCAAGTTCTCGGATGTTGTGTGTTGTCTGAAGTGCTTGAAGTATTCCATTGTTTATAAGCAACTGAAAGATGGAATTATTTACTGGTGATTGCTTTCATTTATGACTCAGAAAAAGGCCTAATAACTTATCGATTTTTTTGTTGTTGTTTAGTTACTCCTTTTGAAATGTAAACTAGTTCTGGATAATAGGCTAGATTGATAAATGATAACTGTAAAATCTCATTGACAGATCACACTGATTTGGGGGCTGCGACATTGATGTTCCGAGTCGACTGAGTTGATTAGTATGCCATATTTGCACCTTCTTGTATGTTAGAATATCTTAAGCTTTCTTGCTTTTCAATTCAGTCATTAGCTTTTGGGCAGAGGGATTTAGAAGCTTTGAAGTCAGATTCTTTCCTTTCTTAGTACATGTATCAGAGGTATTCTAAAAAAAAATCGGAAGACTTTCTGCATTGTACTCCTATTTTCAGCAGATTAAACACATGTTATCATCGATAAGGCTTGTCTATATGAATGTTATTGCTTAAGGGGATAAAATAGACTTCCTTATTGGGAAGAGTAATCGATCAAAGACCCGGAACTAAATATATTACAAGGAAACACATGATTACAAGTAAGAAGGTGAAACTAGAATAACAAGCTGGCATTTTACAAAAGAAGTTTTTTCAAAGTATAATAAATCTTTGGTTTCTCAACAGTATGAAGCCTAGGTAGTAGGCAGATGGGAGACATGATTGGTATTATCTTGTGCCCCATGTTGCAATCAAGTTAAATGCTTTAATACCATTGTAATGTGTCAATAGTGGAAATCTTTTTACTAAATTTGTTTTGTCATGTGAAGAACTATACAGATTTTGAAGCGTAAATGATGATAAACTTTATATGTTTATAGATACCCGTGTTTATAGATATCCGTGACTTATAAGTATTGATCTCTCTGTTTTAAAAGGCTACTCACTACAAAATAGGAGTTTCACCTAGGTTCCCTTATCCAGAACCATCAATAACAACTTACTTCTATAATTATTTTACTCAGTTGATAGGGTAATGTTGAAAAGTCCACAACTCTCTTACCATAAAATCTGTTTATATCTTCCTTTCTGAAATAGGCAGAGAAGTATATCTATTTATATATATCTAGAAATGGAGAATCTATTTATTTGTAAGTAAATATATCTTTCTTTTGACTATCTGCTGCAATGGCCAGTAATCATTTTCCTGAAAGGTGATCTCTATCTCATACTTGAAGCTTCCATATATGTGCTGGTATTGTATATCTTACTATTATTGGGATTAGTGAGGGTGTCCTATATAAGAGCATTTGAAACTCCTATTCTGAATCCAGGTTTGAGTGTCAGTTGTTAACGACCAGTTAGGGAGGGAGCTGACTACAGTTATAAAGTATGTGAATAGTAGGTGAATGCTATGACTTCCCCACTTCTGGTGAAGTGCAACGATCAAAATCATATATCTCCTGTGGGCATTCTCTCACTGAGTAGTAGAGTTTTCTTTGTTTGTATCTTCTGATGTTTCTTCGCATTGCAGGTATCTAGCAACATCGGTCTTTTTGGAGCACTTGATTGATATTTCCTTAAGGGGCTCTCCTTGTGTTGCTGATCGTGAGGAGAGGTGCCACCAGTGTTTCTTTGGAGTTAAAACTAGCAGCATAGATTGGCCAGCATTTTCCTTCTGTTGAAGTACATTTTCTTTCCTGGAATTCCTGCCCTTACTGAGAAGATAGCCCTTTTTCATATACACTACCAACAATGACTTCCTACCGTTGCTGAGTTCTTCAAGAAGTAAAATATGGCTTTTCAATCAGGGGAGGGGCAGACTGAAGATTACCTTTTTAAAATTGTTCTGATTGGCGATTCAGCTGTTGGAAAATCAAATCTGCTTGCTAGATTTGCTAGAGATGAATTTTATTCAAACTCAAAATCAACTATTGGGGTAGAATTTCAGACCCAGAAAATGGAAATAAATGGGAAGGAAGTAAAAGCACAGATCTGGGATACAGCTGGTCAGGAGCGTTTTAGGGCTGTTACATCTGCCTATTATAGAGGTGCTGTTGGAGCTCTTCTGGTCTATGACATCAGTAGACGCCAGACTTTTGATAGCATAGGCAGATGGCTCAACGAACTTCAAAGTAAGGTTTAGAAGATTCCAGTGATATTAACTAGTCTTGCATATATTGCTTTTATCTTTTCTTTGGCAGCTTATGACGTTCATTTTGGAAATTTATGGTATGTTGTGCCTCCCCAAGGGAATTAGTCCCTCCCTGGGAATTGCCCTCTGTTCATGACTGATGTTAATGTCACGTAGAAGACCAATTACTAAAATTATAACCAGCTTCTATTTCATGCCTTTGTTTATGCATTGCATGCTAGTAACCTGTTGATTGAATCAAAGAGGGTAACGACGACCTTGATTTCCATATACCTATCCTGCATATTGCATATTTCTTTACCTTGTTCTGAAACCATCTCTTATAGTGAACATTAGCTACCTTGATTTGGCGATATGGCTAACTAGTCCCTTTGATATGATTGACAGCTCATTCAGATATGAACGTAATCACAATACTTGTTGGCAACAAATCAGACTTGAAAGATGCCAGGGAGGTTACCACAGCCGAAGGCAAAGTATTAGCTGAGGCGCAAGGTCTGTTCTTCATTGAAACTTCAGCTTTGGATTCCTCGAACGTGACTGCTGCCTTCCAGACTGTTGTCCAAGAGATCTTCAACATCTTGAGCCGAAAGGTTATTCAATCACAGGACCTTAAAACAAAGGATCCTGGATGGATGGGGAATGGAAAGACGGTTGTATTAGAGCCTGATGAAAACCAAGAAGATGGTCAAACAAAAAAAGCTGGGTGTTGTTCTTCATAGAGACTATGTTGTTTATAATGAATCATGTTTCCATTCTTGAGCTCTTGTGAAATTAGAATTTGAAACATATTCTTATGAGATTTCTCTTTTTTGTCTTTCAGTTAATTTTTATGTTTAGCAATATGCTAATACAGCAGTTTCCTGTTTAGTTGGGGTGGGGTAGAACAAAGCTGAGTTCATATTAATTAACGAGTATTTATAGATGTTATAATCTCCGATTCTGATTTAATTGGAACGCTTTAGAAATTCAAGAACATTTTTTTAGAACTTCAAGAATTATATGTTAGAATTATTGCTTTTTCAATGAAAAAGAGAGAGTAGATATATGTTGTTTTTCCATTTCTTAAAAAATGAACCCTTAACTCAAGGGTTTTATGTTATTCATGTCATTGAGTTACACGTAGGAGGTAAATAGCGGGATGTGTTTCAACTGATTAGTGTACTGATAGTTTTTTATAAATCAATTCATACGAGATTGCTTTTAGTAAGAGTCATACCCACACTGCAAAGGAAGGTTAGAGATGCCACAATAGTCTACCAACAAATATTGTTTTTCCATTTCTTGTTTTTAATGCTTGAATACTTGAAGACAATTATGCAAGAGGACTAACATGGGTAAATGACATATAGTTTTATATTAAATGTCAATTGAGTTCCTGAGTTTTTGATATTCTTATTTTAGGTTCTTGGATTAACTTTGACTTGTTTAATTATCTTTATATTCTCATGTTGTTTTATACTTAATTGTATTTCATGCTATAACTATATTTGTATGTTGAAAAATTATTTGTTAGCTTAATATTTTTGAAAAAATATTCAACTGGATAGTGTTGTTTAAGTTATTATTGCATTCTTTATTTGTTATAATTATCAATTAAAGATTCAATATTAATTATTAAATTTAATAAAATTTAAATGAAAATAACTACTCCCTCCGTCCCTATTTAGTTGATCATGTAGAAAAAAAAATTTATTCCTTTTTACTTGATCATTTACTTTTTCAATGCAATATTTTACATTGAACTTTTAACTTCTTTAATATCATTGGTTTGTCTCATAATATTCTTTAACATCATTGGTTTATAATTTTATCTCTCCTTGAAAATAGTAAAATTAATTATACTTTTAATAAAACACTTTTAAGCTATATGATCAAGTAAATAGGGACGGAGGGATTATTTTTTAGTATATAAAAATTACTCCTTAAATGTTAATGTACTTATATGGAAGGGTATAATAGTCAATAATATATTTGATTTATAACTTATCTGGAGTTTCTAAGGCTATGTTTAATTTGTAAAAGCTTTCTACTTTTACGTTTTCTTATAAAATCTTTAGAAATCAATTCTCTCTTTTTTATGATTCTTGAAATTGTGTTTAGTTAAAAAGTGCAAAAAAGTTTTCAAAAGCTAAAACTCCATAATAAGTCAATTGTATGTAGACCTTCTCCAAATATAAGAAATTATAAGAGTGTCGTTTTTAGTATGCCATACATTCACATATTATTCCATTTCAGATATCTCAACACTAGCAAAAGTATAGCAACTTATATAGATTTTGTTTCCTAGCCTTATAATGTAGTAATAGCAAGAATTGAGGCTCTTATTATTTGGTCTCCCCTAGGGTTCGAATAGAGTACTTCATAAGTGCACGGTGCACATCAAGAACGAAAACATGGAGTGAAAAACTGAAGAACTATAATTTGGAACTCTCCACTTTCATAAGAATTTAAGAAAACAGTTTATTAACTAAACAGACTTTCAGATTTATAAGAAAAATAAAACATAAAAACTAAAAATTCTCACGAACTAAACACAGCCTAAGATTTTACATGATTTCTCAAATATTTCTATGATGTTTCCGAAATGTTTCTTATTTTTATTATTTTGAAACTATATCCAAAAAAGAAACTTTGAATCATGCCCATGTAGTTCTATCCTGAAATATCTCACGGAGTAATCTAGAATTCTGCATATTGATTCATGCTGTACTTTAAGCCTACAAAAACTTTCTGTAACCATGCAGTAGAGTTTTTAAGCAGCAATTCCTGCAAGAGTTGAAAATGAGTTTTCCATGTGAGAATGTGCAGAAATCATAAGTTTAAAATTCATGACAATGGAATCAAGACTATGCGACTAGTTGCTCAACTATTAACATATAACTTCATGCATATTCATAAGCTATTTGCTGAAATCACCATTCTGTAGAGCATTGGTGCAATTATACCAAAATTCATTTAAGAAAGTAAGTTGAGTTCAATTGATCTTAACAACAGACTGAAGGCATGTAATGATACAGATTAACACATTTTCATCAAATATTCGTAGTTCAGTTAACTTCAAGAACACAATGAAGGCGAGTAAGTAATCAAACATACACATGTTTTTGCAATATAATATAGTAACTTCGTCATACAAGCCATA
Organism: Lithospermum erythrorhizon; assembly: GCA_019722365.1. Taxonomy (NCBI): domain Eukaryota; kingdom Viridiplantae; phylum Streptophyta; class Magnoliopsida; order Boraginales; family Boraginaceae; genus Lithospermum; species Lithospermum erythrorhizon. The sequence goes on from JADFUC010000590.1 coordinate 96,247, forward strand.
TAGATCTTTCTCTATTTAAATCAGAATTTGTAAGTTTCTAATCATCATTTTCCAAATAGTTTGATGGTTTAAATTCTCATTAAAAGATTTCCACTGGATTAGATCTTCTTCTAACCTACACAAAAAAATTCTACATCTTTAACATCACAAACAAATAAAATTTCCAAGGTTCGGCAATTTCTAGAGGTGAAATGTCAGCATACAAGATAACCTTAACGTATCCGAACCTAGAACAGGTATGGTTAGACCTCCATACTTTTATACCATTCAGAGGGCAAGCAAATATTATCTCAGAGAGGTTTCTGATTACGGAGGTTACATCACAAAAGTTAGATTAAGTTGGAGTATTAATTTAATAGAAGCTTAACTGCATAGAATACATACTGGTTCAAAGAGAATATATTTAGAGCAATCGCAAAACATTTCAAACAATATTCTCATCAAGAAAATCATCAGTTTAATTATAACCAGACAATCAATGCACCGACTACTAAATCACTAATAAACCATCAGGTTAGTCATGTGATTGTTCGGTAATGCAAATACAAAGATTGTCCAAGAGAATTCTAATTGCAAAAGATACAAAGAGCACAAAAATTAGGGGAAGAAGGAGGATAAAGGGAATAGGACTAACATTTTTTACCTCTATGTTCACCATTGCTAATACTATAACCAACATAGCCAACTGAGTTGTTGGGCATGATTTCTGACGTTGAGGTACCAAGGCCAAGAGTGAAGGAACCTGAAGTTTCTCCATAAAGTGAATCACCTCCATACAAGTCCTCAAAAGTGTTCTCGTGGAAATCATTTCTAGCAGCATATGATGATGCTCCTCCAATATTGTTTAGGGTGTTTCTACTAAACCCAACCCTACTTGCAAAACTGTTTTCTCCACCTCTGTAACTAATGTTGTTTCTGGTTAGAGATCCATTCCCTCCATCTTGACCTGAAACAGTAGAACCCCAAATTCCTCCTGTGTTCCCAAAAGCACTAAATGGGCGTACATTGCCACTAACAGAATTGATCAGATTGTTTGTGTTCTGAAGATTTGTGTAACTGAAGTTTCCACTACCCAAGACATTACGGCTTGAGTTATTCATGGTAGAATTGTTTCCACCACCAGAAGGGCCATATCCCAGGGGATCATTGTACCTGTTAGAATTACCACTGTATAATGTGTCATAGCCACGTCCAACACCAATAGTTGAACCAAAAGCTCCACCTCCAGCATAGTTTGAATATAACCCTGACTCCAAAGATTGTCCAAGACCATAACTAGAAGAACTAAAGGGAGGGTATCCACTCCGTCCAACAGAAAGAGCGTTAAACCTTCCATCCATTCTTGCTCCATAATTTCCTATTGAGTTTGGATGAAAATCTGGGGTGAATTCATTATGGAAACTGCTACCTCCAGTTAAACCATATGCATGGCCCCCCAATGGGCTTCGAGTTGGCCCAGGAGAAAGCTCTTTGGGAACAGCACGCTTGACCTCCACCATTTTTCCATTAAGCTCATGAAATGTTTTGACCAAGACATTGTCGACCGAGTCTTCTGAATCATAAGTGATGAATCCAAAACCTCTTGGTCTTTGTGTGTTATGGTCATACATCACCACGACGTCTATGATTGTCCCAAACTGATCAAAATAGTTCTTAAAGTCACTCTCTGTGACAGTAGATGCTAAACCTCCCACAAAGATCTTCTTTGAACGTACTGGTCCTGGTGAACTGTGAGTACTGCTAGTGTTTCTACTTAGTACATTCTGAGCATCCCTAGGAACAGCCTTCTTTGCTTCCACCTGGAAAACAAAGGTAGGTTCATTACAAATAGAACAAGTAACCAATTCTGCACAAGATACTCATTATAAATAGTTGGACATAAATGGTGGACATTAGATTATACAAAAGAAATGTTCAATCATATTTAAGGTAGAAAATACTAGCGAGGAGTCGAGGACAAATATAGGTAAGTAAACTGGCACTTTCATAGTCTTTATTAGCACTTCATGTGTAAATTGCATGATTGGCACAGAAAGATTTCCTCAGTGAACTTATTGATAGTTTGATCTGTCTAAAGAAATGTCCACTAAATACTCATCATGGTGGCTTAAGCTATATCGTTACACAATATGTTTCCAGACTCATTACTAGAAAATGAAAAAAAAATGTTCACGTAAGTACTCACAGTTCACCAATTAGATCTAATTCCAGTATCTTCTCTTTAGTAGGATAGACATATACATTACAATTGATCCGTTCACAAAGATCAATGAGGTGAAGTTTGAACCAAATGGTTTTTCTAATGAGATTAAACGATAGCAAATCTCATAATATTTTGATCCATGTGAAAGACCTGATGGGCTTGGAAGGGAGCAACAACGAGACATTTCTTTAAGAACATACAAAATGCAATATTTTGATCACAATTCATGGATAATTCAACACAAATATGAATAGGAAATAGAATGCCCAACTTACAGTTCTACCATCAATCATATGTTTTTCCTTGACAACTCTATCTGCAACAGAAGGGTCAGCGAAAACAATGAAACCAAAGCCACGAGCTCGGCCTGTGGCACGATCTTTCATGATTACAGCCTCCATTACTTCGCCATAGCTTTGAAAATACTCTTTGAGTTGATCCTCATTTGTGTCCCATGATATTCCACCAACAAACAACTTCCCATGATCCATTTCCATTCTCCAATCCTTCATCAAATCAAAAGCTCAAAAATCAGTACTATAGTCCTTTAACAATCCTTTCCACATAAAAAAATGATCATTTATCCCCCTCCCCCCTCCTCACACAATCCAAATATTATCCAAACCAATAAAGATTAATACCATAACTTGGATTTAATAAGTAGCATCACAACTTATACCACAATTTAATATACTTATACATATTACTTTTGTTAATCATGCACGTTGTGTACTATCCGAACTCCCCCATCCGGAATAGGCAGGAGCCTCTTTCGAGGCATTAGAGCATGTTGATATTGATAGTACTTCCTTTTAATCGATTCGAACATGAATATAACCATCACCATGAATTCAGATTACCAGAACAAGAAAACTCACCAATCCACAATAACCAAACAGATACAACTAAAAAAATAAAACAATGCACAATATATTGATATTCAACAGATCATCAGATATTCAACAGATCAAAAAACAACCCACCAACAATACAAAATTCAAGTAAAAGCAAGAAACATCAAATACATGACTTAAAACATTAAAAAAATACCAAAAAATAGCTTTTCAAGAAAATGAAGTTGGACAATAAAAAAATACCTTAAATAAAATATACCCAAATGAAAATTTGGAGTTTTTTGAAGATCTAAGAGGAAGCAAATATAGTAGAGGGCTTTGAAGGCCCTCTTTTTGCTCCTATGTTATTTCCTTTCGTCCTAAAGATTTCTTGTCTTTTGGTTTTGCTTTCCATTATATATGTCTGTCTGTCTTTTTTCCTAAAAAAGAACAGAAATTTTAGTTATTAATTTTAGGGTAATTATATTTTTGGTCCTTCGAGTAATTTTCTAATTGATCTCTATAATATGCATTCTTTATAATCATTAATTTTTTTATATTTTATGGATGGTCCCTATCTCCTTTTAACAACACCCATTTCTATATTATCGACATTTCTGGGGATAAGTTTAATTATTTTACTCCCTAATACTAAACTAAAATTTGTGAATACATTTTGTATATAATTAAAAATAAAACCCCATAATTTTATTCTTTAACACATCCTACCCCTTCCTGCCTCTATGTCTAAACTTTCACTAAACTTTCAATTCAACTCAATATCTTTCTTAACACCCCCTATTCTACCCCTTCATTCCCCACCCCACCCCCCATAAAATGGGGCAACACTACACACACTGTATTAAAGAATTTTTAATAAACGATACTTTAAACTCTAAATGAAATCCTCTTTCTAATTACTACCTCTCGCAAATGGGTTATAAGTAAATACTATTTCACACCCAAATTCTAAAGACTATTCAAAGGTCAAGACAAATGTAATCAAAGTTATTGAAAATAAGTTATGGTATATTAAATAAATAGATCGAGATATCATGTTCTAATTTGATTTACTTTTCCCAAATTCTATAGTCTTTATTACTTTCTATTTGACCTAATAAACATTTAAAATCTTGAAACACTAATTTACGGAGTAGATTAGAAATAAATGAAAATACAAACTCCAGCTAATCCAAAACATTGTTGAATGAATAGTGAAGAATGTTCTGAGTATCACACAGCTCATAACAAAATAGAAAATGATTGAACGATATCAACAATGATTGAACCCACAGCCCTCCTTGAGCACCCCCTGCCCCTTTTCTGACTACCCATGCCCCCTGTTTTCTTCTCTTGGTGGTGGGGAGGGGGGAGGGGTGGTGCAAATTGGGGTGATGGCGATGTGGGGGCTTCTTGTTCAATTGGGGATGTGGAGAAGATTTTTGTTGCGATTGTGTTTTGGTTGGGTGTGGGTCTGGTTTAGTGGTGGTGGTGGATAGCTTCAGTCAGTTTAGTGAAGGTGGTGGGGAAGGTGGGTGGGTTGGCTGTGAAGAAGGTGGTGATTGTTTAAGTTTAATTTGCAAGAAACGAGCTTTTATTTTAATTATATAAAATGTATTCTAAATTTTAAGAATGTCAGAAAATAGTCCTTTTACCCAAAATCTATAAGATAGACCATTACCGTTAAAAAAATGCGATGATATCATTCAGTAAAATATAAAAAGTTTGGGCCGATCACGTCAAATAATACTATAAGATAAGTAACCACTGTAGCTTGTCGATTATAGGACCAAAAATGTAATTTCAATTTTTAATTTTTTTATATATTCTTTCTTTCCAAAATTAAGGAAATTTATTTGGTACGAGTTAATTTTTCTGAAATGGTTCTGGAAATTATATAAGAGCATTAAAAATGAGACTTTATTTAAAATTGAAAGCAAATATAATTGATACTCCGTATATGATATATATATTTAAATTAATCAGAGATATTCTTTATTCAAATAGTTGGGATCAATTTTAACGGAAACGAGATTTTAGCAACTTACTGAGGGAAAGTGCTACGGTGGAACTTTTTAGGAAACACACATTCATTTAACACTTTGATTAGAAATCCAACTGCTCTGTGAAAAAATCCTAACAAAATAAATTTCCCAAAATTATTGTTGGTTTCGAAATTTGATACTTGATTTTTTGAAATGAATGAACCAACATTATTTTATGCGTGTGTTATACTTCGTGTGATATTTGGTGGAAAGAGTATATTAAATACGAGTCATTTTAATGTATTTTTAATATTGACATAATAATTCCGATTCTATAAATTTGTGTTACGAAGTTTGTTAATTTGAAAAAAAAATTGTTATTGTTGTTTTAATGCAACAAGAGTACAAAAATAAAATCCACCTGTAGTGAAATATCATGTGTTTTATCAAGTCGAAGAGATCGAATCGCTCAAAATACGAAATTCCCTAAATGTTTGGTTTAATAATTTGTGAGATGTCTAGCTTACTTTTGCTCGGGATTGAACCAATATAAGCCTACGAGTTCTGGGCCGATTCAGCCTGACTCGAGTTGGTTTGAACCGATACGCCGCTTCTATCACCGAACCGGTACTTGGCCCCGACTTCGATACGGTCCGAGCCGGTTTTAGCATCGCATTTCGGTCAAGGCGCTTTCGACCTGGACGGTGGATCTCGGACTTCGCTTTCTCCGGTTTATTTTAGACTCGGTTTAACTTAATGCAAGTGTTTACAAGGGATTTGGTGCCGATAGCGAACTCACCTTCAGTTGTGATATGATAGACTTTGTAGCTTAAGAGGCTGGCCAGGTTTGCGCGGGATTTGATTTGAGCTTTTGGAAGAAGGCTGCTTCTAGCTTCAAGGCTGAAATACGAGAAATTGACCATAAAATATCCGTCAACAATTTAGACAGACAACCGATTTACTCATTCAAATTATATATATATATATATATATATATATAAGTTCACATCTTAATTGTTGCATAGCTAAGATTTTAACATTTTAACGTATCACATTAAAAGTGCTACGACTTCTGGCCATTGTGTCCACTGTAATCTATATATTAAATATAATATTCGGTTAATATTATTTAATATATTACTCTTGTCAATTCGTCCTAAGAGGTCACACACAAACAGTAAATCGAACTATTTAATAAATGTATTATAAACTTCCCGAGTATGTTGAATCACAAGAAGATTGGACGGAAAAATCAAATCCTCAGACTCGATTTTACCTCGGTTGGGGCGGTGGAAGAGATGGGATTCTGAGGAGTTTATATCTCCTCAAAATTCTCAAGTATTTTCCTATTTAAGTGGCACAATTAAACACAACAAAAACAATTAGTTCATATATATATATATAAGAGTTTTTTTTCTTGTATTATCTGGCGGTGAAATAAAGCATCTGCACAAATCATCATAAATATATGACTCCATTCTTTGTCTGTGAATATAATCTCAAATTTGATAATAACGCTACTCATTCTAGAGAAAGAGGGTGTCTTTATCCAAAGAATGTCAAGGCTACAATAATGTTCATATTCTTTGGATTTCTGGTATGAAATCAAAGCTCTTTTCTCCACCAACCTAACATCTACCCCTTCCCCTTTAAAGAAAAATAAAGTTTTTCTTCATTCGATTCCTAATATTTAGTAAATGTGAAGAGAACAAGAATCTGTCAAAAAGGACGATCTTAGAGTTACTCCGCTTGATGAGTATTGCAGCAATTCAATTCCTGTACAACTGACAGTAATTCCACCAAAAGCACACACTTATAATAATTTTGTTTATTATTTCAGCACGTAAGAAGCAAGATTCCGGGATCCGCATCCGTTAAGTTTAGAACTTGGATGTTACGGTAAGCATCACCAACAATGGCCTCAAAGCTGTGTTACGTGATTACAATTATGTAAACAAACATGAAAACATTTTTTTACTAAAATTTGGATTGTTTTACATGTTTAGTTTGGTTTTATGATGTTTTTAATTCTTGTTAATGAATTATGTTAATAAAATAATTAAATATGATTATTTTTAAAATCTTTTAATGTGAAAAATTTTCAAATAATATTTCTGATTTTTAAGATTTTTTTTGGATTTTTCTGAATTAATTTTTATGTGAGTTTATTAATCAAACGAAACGCATCGACTCGCTTTCTCAATCGTGACGTATTAAATGACAAAGCATCGATCAGCCACGCTATCCCTTTAGTCGATGCTATGATTTATTATCACTTAGGGTCGTTGCCGTTAGTTTGTTTTCATCGAAGTCGACCGATCAAACGAGTCACTCATGCCGACCCGGTCAAACCCGCTTCGCCTGAATTCACCCGGATAAGCCTGGCACGGCATCGCCACATGGACAACGCGTGTCTCGACATCGCGGTTCCGCCACGCCGCAATGACGCGTGTAGGCTTCGGGGCAGCGGACGTTGCTTCGGGATGAAACTGCTCGACGCTTTGGGCTGAGCCTGGCCCAATACATGGTCCGACGTCCATGGGTCTAATGGGCTTCGCTTGCTGAGCCAAAACTGTTTGGTTTTCTATTTTGGTCCGCTTTGATTTATTAAATTCGTCAATCAATTTTGGCTCGATCCGCGCTAATTTTCTACTAAATCGACATTCCACATCAAATTAATCAATTAATTTAATTTCTCGATAAAAATTATTTTAAATCAATTATAATATTCACATTATAATTAGTTCTAATTAGATTAGATTAAATATTAATTGTTTTGAGAATCAGTTAAAGCTAATGGACTTAGGCCAATTAAATTCTAATTTCGATTAGATTTAATGATGATATTTCGAATTCGATGACTAGATCGAATCTAAAAAATTTGTTAGATAAATAGAGTTTCAGTTATGACAATTCTAAGGATTAGAATTCATAGCAAGTGTAAAACAAGTATTTTAGAAAATTGAGATTTATTTATAAATATTTATATTAAACACTATAATTGTGACACACTGAATTTTACACTTAGATAAATTAAATGATTTATTTTATTTGATGATTATTCTTGACATGCAAATGTGTTTAATTTTGTTGCTTCATCCATGCCATGTATGTTTTAAATATAATATTGATTATTTATCATGCATAATATAATATGATATATATTCATGGATGCTCGGACCTTTGTTATATATCATTATATTTATAAATAATAAGGCCTATAAATACTATTTTACTTAAGGCATTTTAGTTTCTTTGTATTTAAAAGAAATGATTAAAACTTAAGTATACTAATTAAATTGCTATAATTAATTATAAGCTATCAATCCAATCTTAAAAGGATACCAACAAACAAAACATTTATGGAACCAAGAAAGGTAGTCATTTCCATTAATAATTATATCACAACTTCCAATAATGTATTATATTTTCCTTACACTCATGGGTGTATTCTTTTATCTTGTTTGATCGATACACTCGATAATAATGTAGTTAATACAATATAGTAAATTCCACTCCACAAATAAGCATACCAAAATGTAAAGTTTTGAAACTGACACTTGTGCGCCGGACCTACTAGTATGATGTCACATCCGAACGCCATTCCGCGGATAATAAGCTTCCGCTCAAGAAATTAAGCTTTGCACTTTTCATTCTCGGAATTTTACGCTCGCTTTCGTCCGGGGCTTACGGTGATTTCCAATGTACAACGTGGACCCGTTGACATGACAGATTGCCAATATAGTCTAAGTTGAACTTTTGGTAATCAAAAGATTATGATAGTCGTAATAGCGTGATGGTACGCTTGCTTAAGCGTGATTTGAAACGAAATGTTATACGGTTACCGCTCATTTTAGGTTATAAGTTCTGACATACTCTTTGCTTGTTTAGTGGGATTGAAAATACTAGTATACAATTCTGTATTATCGATTATAAATATCTTAAGTGACATATGATTAAGTTGTTTTATATTTTCTATTGTAGTTCAAGATGAGTTCCCATTTCCGTGAGTATTTTTTGATCTCACATGGAAGAGATGACACTGACAAACTCATACTTTCATATATGCTCGAGGTTTTGGAGGAAGGTTCAGCCTACCTAGTTTAATCTGGCGGGCTGTATTTAACGAAAGCCCCTTAAAGTTCCGGCGATTCGGATCCCCATTTGAGACAAGCATGTTATGATCAAGATTTGGTCGATGCAATTGTGTCAAGAGCCTCATGATGTCTTCGATGTCATATCGTCAAAGGTGATAATAAAGAGTGGATTCACCTACGCCGAGTCGAGATTCTTTTATGCAGAGGCTGAAAGAGGATAGGATGCATATGCTCCAAACCTTAGTCAACATGAAAGTTGGGGAGACTACATTGTGAGATAATGAGATTGGGATGAGTTACTCCGATACTCCGTAATCCCATCTCTCCGAAGCACCATGTGATACACTCTCAGGTAATTATCTTTGTAAGGTAACCAATCATATATATTAGTATAATTTATAATTATATTTAAGAACAAGGCTGCTACACACCATGAGATAAATATATAAGTAGAATGAGGAGATGCCCCTCTGAGACTTCCAACTTTCAGCCAGTTACAAACCGCAAAGCAGCAAGATCAAAGCGGAAAGGAGACAGATGATTACACAAACTACTTCGTCGTCAAGGCGCCAAAAGAGCTTTTCCACTGATCGAGACGTGATAATATCATAGATCTATCTTGAGATGTACAAATATATTATGGATTTGAGATATTTACTTTATAATGGCAATGCTGCCGACATTAATCGCTATAACTCTACAATTTCAAATGTGCAGTCGTGAGTGTAAGATTGTTAAAAGATGGTGCGTACCAATTGAGCGTTATAAGCACTGCCACCTCGTAGACCAAATTTTATCGCTTTTGTTTTAAACCATCAAGCTTCATTACACATATTGTCTGGGCTATCTCTTGCTTTTGATCAGAATGCCTTTTTCGCTTATGTTTGACATGAATATTTTCTTATACTGGTATTTCAATTTGGTTCGTTTGTTTATTAATGCTTATATAAAAGTCACAAACTATAACAATATCTCCATTTTGTTAGTTAGAATCATCATGAATTTACTATAGTATGTATGCTCATAAGAATTCAAAGTAACTCGAATCTCATCTCCTAACACTATATGAATTATAAAAGTATAATCACATTACTGAAAGATCGTGATAGATGAATTCTTTTAATCATATACTAATGATATGATCAAAATGTGAACAAACACTAAAATTATGTCTCTGCAATTCTCATCACTTAGAATTAAATGCTAAACGCAACACATTTTGCTGCGAACCATAAATCAAGATTTCATGAAAAACACAAGCTCTCTCAATATTAGTGCAATAAATTAAGAAAATATATAAATATCTATATTTACTAATCGGCTTTAGAAATAGAAGAACAACATTTAAATAGTTCAAACGAATGGTAGTCGACTGCATAAACATTTAATACTTTTGAAATTGTTAAAAGAGATAAACGACATTGGGATGAACCGCATTCACCTAATAAAGCTCGTAATGCTATATTCTACCTCAATTCACATGAACCAAAGCATCCTAACAAAAAGGTGATGCTTTTTGTTACACACCCATGAGCACAATTTATTTATGAGCATGCAGATCCTAAAATAGTTTGAATATATCAAATATAAATTTGAAATTAGCATTATTTTATTCCAAGATAACAAGCCCACGCAGGAACAAATAATCACTAAAAAGTACAAAATGATTAATTAAATGGAAAATGTCCATAGTTACATTACTTGATTGATAAACAAATATGTCTAAGCCGCGTGATTCCTTTGTTGATAAATTTTTTCCAATTAACTCATGATGCTTTTGTGACCATCCGACCTGCCACAAGCTAAGATATTACCTATTAATGTGAATAGCTCAAAATATTTTGAATTTATTAATGAAATGAGACTGTATGGACAAAGTATGTCAAATGAGCCACCACATTTTGCAAATGGCATGTACGAGACATTCTCTAATAATAGTAGAGAACAACACACCAATTCTAGTCGGGTCAGGCACGAAGTTTCTCTATAAAAAGGATCAAAGGATAGCTCGAATCTTTCTGGAATTCATAATGACCCAATTGAATAAGCATAACATGTTGAGTTACGCTTATATTGATAATGCATTCAACCAGGGATCCAAGATGAATACCTAAAAGAAAGAATCTTTCCAAAGAAAATAATTTTCTTCTCCCACATCAGAAAGTTATCTAATGGGAAAGAAGAGCAATGAAAAAGGGATTACATTTATCAGTTACCTAAACCAACAAAGACGATTGTCGGTCTCAGTTGGACTAACATGAACTGATAAACAAAGTTATGAAAAACTTGTCCTAGTAACAAGTATAAACACAACGAATAAATTTAATATAGAAATCGAGACAACTGCCAATCTCTAGGAAGCTGTGAAAGAAGCAAGTCAGATTATAACACTCATGAGGATCTGAAAGTTGCCTAAATTAGGTGTCCCGATAGCATGGTTGTTCTAATGGCTTTATCGGGTTGTGAGAATCAAGATCTGATTGTTAAAATCCGAACATGTACTCAGAGACTGAAACTTCTCTTAATAGTTGAATATAAAAGTACATATGTACATAAAGTTGAGAACAAAGAACAACAATTAAGCTAGATACCAAGCTAATCAACCATAATGTACAGCTTGCTACAGCTAATGGTTCTTCCGTTGTCGCTTCAAGTGGTGCTAGATTTAGTGGGAGCTAGTATTTCATCTCAATATCATAAAAGATCACTATATGATAAATGTCTTCAATCAAGTTCAAGATTCAAATTTCACATCATTATTATAGGTAATGATGTTTTGAAAAATTTACACATATCGCTACTTATAAGAATAAACCTCGTTGATTCCATCATCGCAATCCAATGTTATTCCCCAAGAGGTGTTTCTCGATACGATCCAACATCTAACAAGTTAGGAAAATAAACTATCATTTCGTCCCTAGTTAGGTGTCTACTTAATGGAATCAATGATCAAATGACTAGTATGTGCTTGATCAGGTTGATCAATTTCTTGGATCAAGAGTATGATACTTAACACATGGGTTTATGAGCCTGCACAGCTTTGTTTAGTAATCGACACAACCATCGGGCAGAAGAACACGTGAAGATAGATTATTCAGATCTCAAGAAGTTTAACATACCTATGTTGAATATCATTATTAGATTATACAACCGATTTACTTATTCAAATACATATATATATATGTATGTATTAATTGTTAGACAATTAGCATTTTAGGATTTAAGGTATTAACATTAGGGGTTACGATAGCTTACTAGGGTCCGCTCGTAATCTATATATTAAATATAGTATTCGGTTAATATTATTTAATATTTTTACTCTGTCAATTGCCCTGCAAGAGGTCACACACAAACAAGAAACTAAACTATTTTAAATGTATTATAAATTTCTACATTTGATTTTACCTCGGTTGGGGAGGTGGAAAGCAGATGGGAATTTCGAGGAGTTTTATCTCCTCAAACTCTGCTGCTGCTCATTTAAGTACAATTAAACACAACAAAAAATTAATGCTCATATTTTGATTTGGTGGGCTTGTAACCAAAACTCTCTCCCAAATTTAACCTTAATAGTCGACCCCCCCTCAGAAAACAAAGTTTTCTTAATCTTTTGATTCAGGTTTATACTTAAATGTTTCAGTAAACGTACGGAAGTAGTTCTCAAGAATTTGCCGCGCGATCTATCTTAGAGATACTGAAAGTATCGCGAGCAATTCAATCTGGGTGCCAACTTGATAGACCGACAAAAAGTTACACACTTGTAGCCAATTTTGTTTTATTATTTTGTACAATCAAAGAAGATTCTGATTTGTATCCGTTAAGTTTAGAACTTGATTATACGTTGAAGAATACCAACAACTCGCATAACAACGGTCTTAGTAGCGCATCACAGATGATCGCATGGCGGGAAAGTTCCAACATTGTTGATGATACTGATCAACTAGACATGGCTTTAACAGCGTGTTTCCCTCCTAATATCCAACTATAGGGGTTGAGCGTTCTAACTTGTTCATATATCTGAAATTTGATATGTTGAATGACACTGAATTTAATTTATTATCCAAATACTTGAATAATCGTGGACTACGAGTTTAACTCGAATATTCAAAGCATTTCAGAAGTCCGAGTCGACTACCTATTTTGAGCCAGATTAAGGAATTACTGCTTGTGCAAGAATCTCACTTTGTAATTCCTACGCCGGCTATCCGAAGTATTTTCCAGCCCACCGTGTGGTAGTTTAAGCAGCGGGTTAAAATTTGTTTATAGAATGGTGAGGGGTTTCCTAATTCTCTCCTCGTATCCTTTTGAGTGTTTTTCTTTATTCTTGGATGTTTTTGGGCGAATATTTCAAAAATAAGTGGAGCATTTATAGGTTTCATTTTGAATACTCGCCGATTTATTTGGCTATTTTCGTGTGGATCACACCCAATCAAGTGATTTTGAGGCAAGATCTGTGACTGGATTTTTTGCGAATTACTTTGCTCTCCAAGAATCAAAGAGGCGCTCTTGATGATGGGGTAGAGTTTTTCTAGATCAAATACATTTTCATACATTTCATTGATATATTAATTTTGACCCTACAACTTCCGGAAACCCTATTTCGTGTTTAAAATTAGGGTTAATTAATATAATATTTTTACTTGAATTAATTTTAGGGGCTTAATTCTCGAGAACCCTTATTCGATCGAGGGTTTGATTTGAATTTAGGATTTAATCGAGAACCCTAATTAGCTACCGTGATATTTTTTGAGTGCCTCGATTTTAACTAATTTGATTACTTCGTATTAATTAATTTAATTATTTATTTAATAAGTTTTCACTGTCTGCAGTTGTCTATTGGAAATCGAAATAGATATATGATATAGTTGACGTAAAATGTATATATTGTCATATAATCTACTTGAGCTTTAACTTTGTCTAGCATAACTTGATTGAGATTGGATACATGACACAAGTAAGGATTGATCAATAGCTAAACTGTGATAAAATTGAACAAATGATCAAGTTGTGTTTTTTGACCAATTTGCTAGACATAAATGTATGTCGCTATTTAGCTTACAACCATTATAATGGATAAAATACTTTTAGGATTATCAGTTTAGGAAAATTAAAAGAAGTGATCTAAAGTCAAAAAGTGGTTAATGATCACTATAACCTAATTCAATCTCCTGATTTTAGATTATCATGATTTAATATTAAATTGATAGTATTCCTACATATCTTTGGGTTAGACACTAAAAACTATCTAATAATAGAATCTAAAAGCATTTTTAAAAACATAAATAATCAAATAATAAATCGATAAATGTAGTCGTATAATATTTTACATTGAGTATTCCGGATGATATCTTCCAAATCAATTCTCCACTGCACCAGAAACAAGATAAAGTGATTATTAAATGCCTACCTCTACCCCCAAAGCTTTGGCCTATCATTAGTGATCCATTTATCTACTAGCTATTTGGCTTCACTTCAGCATAGTAACATAGTTGGCTGATTCAGGGAAAATAGGAAACTTAAGAATACAAATGCAGCTCAGGAACTGATTTTTCTTATTGTTTCTTGAAGATATTTGACTATTTGTGGTGATTGTATAAAATCAAACCAATTCTAATTCCACTAAGTGTGATCAGTTATTGTATGCAACTATGATGTCCAATCAAGAAACAATATGCCTAGTGTACTCCTTCATATACTGTTGCCAAAACAACAAGTAGCCCCATCCAAAAAATAAAAACAAAAATAGAAAAACGTCGTTGAAACATCGCTCTTTGCCATTTTCATTTTACTACTTATTTCTGGTGGTTAAAGTGTTATATATGTAATGAGCTTTAACACACCCTGTAACTAGAAGTCATATCAGCTTGGACTAATTTCTGCTTCTTCCACCCTGCTGCTGCCATCCAACTCCAATCTTGCAGTCGAATGAAGTGCTCGTGCAAGGCGTTTGACATGAACTAATCTTGTACACTTAATTGATTCGCCTGAACAACAAACTTCAATTAGATGTGATGATAACAAACAAGTTCCATTTTCATTTATAAGTTCTATCTATCTTCAGTTACAATTAGTACAATGAACACTTCTTAAGCTTACATTTTACTTCAGAAGTTCCATTAGTTACTGTGTCAGTTAAACATTGAAAACTATTATCATCAAGTTTGCCTGAAGACTTGTTCAGTTCTCGCGCTAGATGTTTAATCTGATGCAACCTTAACCCCTCAGAGTTTATAGCCAACTTTTGGGATAGTTCTTCTGTACCATTCCCTACATAACCTGCAACAGAGTAGTAGTTCATCCTTAGAAACACGATACATCTTCCGCTGCATCAAACTCCTGAAAAAGTAGAATTACTTGATCGATACTACTAGATCAACCACCACGCCTTTCGTCATAAGCAGTGATAGAACTAGGGGTAAGCATAGGGGAGCAGTCGCCCCCCTTCCGCCTAATTTTTTTTAAAAAAAGGTAGACTCTACTATTGAAAAATAAAATTTTACTATACATTCCTTAATAGATTATATGGTTCGCCCGTACTTAAATTTTTACAGTTCTCCTTATTTCTCTGGTATTAATTCGTTCCCCACCCCTACATAAAAATCCTGGTTCCGCCACTGCAACTCACAAGAAAATTGACAGTCAATTAAGAAAGAATACCTTCACTTTTCATATCTGGAGCATTATGAGTAGCATACATTGCACCATATCCATTAGAAACATTGAACTGAAAACCAACTTCAGTAACAGGAACAGGTTCAAGATTTTCATTAGTGATCATATCCATCTCAAAGCCACTACATGTGGAGTTCACCATCGATGCTCTCTGTCTCCGAAGCTGATAATTTCTACGACGCCTAGCTAGATGTCTCTCCCTCTCTTCTTGACTCATGGACTGCCTCCTCTGCCTATCGCGCACCCTGCGACGCTCTCTGTCCCGATCCTTCTGTGAAGAAACGTGCCACCCATTGGTTTCTACTATGTCTTCAGATTCCATTGGACCATGTCTCAAAATTCACCTTAACTGCACTCGTTTATGCGAGGTTAGTAGACAGTTATGATCGTAATCAAAACAATACAATGGTGAATTCTTTTGGAATTCAGCTTAAATTCTTTTGGAATTCAGCTTAAATAAGACATAATTATGGGACAAAAACAATAACATGCCCGAATGCCTTTAAAGAAGCTTAGCCTAAGCATGACAAAGGGGTTCGGATAAAAAGCAACATTAACCACAACATGGAGGTTGTTTTCGAATTAACACAATATGAAGTGCAAACATATCTGCTACTTCATAATACATGAAAAATATATATAGATAGTGTAATGAGGACGACATAATTTTGGGGATTGAAAAAAATTGCAAATCTGCGGGATGCAATCCAATTAAATCATGTCAATGGTCCACTAAAATTCTATGTTTACAATAAAAAAATCCATACCAATCATCCCAAATGCATGAACAAATAATTAGAGGGGACATAAACAATTTCGACAGAAATGGGGAATTATTATATTTTATGTATATAAACTTATATTTGTATAGTTCAATGAATATTTTTCAAAAGGTAGGTGTCATTTTGCTCTCTCGATTATATTAAGCTGAGTCTCATGGTCTTCCACTATTCGAATCAATACACATTATATTTAAATAACACTATAATCCGTTTGACTCGATCAAAATAAAATGAAACGTGTACGTACGTACCTTATAAAAAACTTGGGTCTAATTCGAAAAAACAAGAATATTGGTTAAGGCAAGCGAATTATTACCAAAGAAAATGCTAATAATGACAGGAGATTTGAAGGTGCATAAGGAAGAATGTGTTGTAAGTACATAGATCTTCATTAGCGCGAAACATGGAAGCGGTTGATATACCAATTTTAAAAATTCGGCTAAATAATGTGACGTTTTTGCGCCTAAAAAGCTCTTTATGTAGTTATCGAACGTTTTTAACCACTAGACCAATTCAATGCATACATTAATTTCTTATATTTTCATTTAATTAACCAAATGTTACGGAGTAGTTTTTTTTTTAATGGGAGATCCTGACACAATAATCTGGTAAGTCATGGTAAGTTATGTGTGACAGGCTCGATTAAAAAATTGTTGGGAGGGGGAATCGAATTCATGATCTCACGATCACAAGCTCACCTACTCCACTTACTTGGCCACCCTTACGAGTAAATATTAGTTTGTTGAGTTTATTTAATTACAGCAAATATTATTTTGGTTATTAATACATGAGAAAATATTGTATATTACACTGTTATTGGATATTTTGTGTGACACATCGTAAAGATCATTACTCGTGTCTTAATTATTGTTACAAGATAATTTAAAAATAAACAATATACACGAGTCATGATTTTATCGGAATGTCACACAAACTATCATACAAAAGTATAAGTATTCGAACTCGTGAAATTGGGATTGAAATCATCTATACCACTTGACAATCTACAATAAAAAGTTAAGATTTGGTTTGTTTTCGATTAATTTAACAAAATAAATTATTATATTAAACGAATAATAAAAAATTACAATTCAATTTGTTTTCAATTAATTTAACAAAATAATTGATTATATTCTTTGTTGTTGGGGTTTTATATTCGAATCTAACTAGTTTTAAACTATTACGGATCTTGAATCTAGGCTATGGATTATACAAAATAATAAATATGAATTATAAATTGTGTACGCTTTCTTACGAAATAATATTGTGAAATGAAAACATGTGAGCTCCGATACCCAAAATAAGTATCTCGAAAGTCCACACCGACAAATTAACTCGAGGAACTCCTCGATACGTTTTACTAGAGCGATTAAAGTAAGCAGAAACAATAAAAGAAAACTATTTCTTAGGGACGGGGTTGAGTGTTCGACTTCAAGGAGAGAGGAGAGAACAACACGAGTTTTCAAAAGAATTGAAGCAACTTATTATGAGGAGCTGATGCACTATTTATAGGCACCACATATGAGAGTTTCAAAGAGAAAAATTCTCCTCAAACTTCATCTCTTCTAGCCTTGACATTTTACTACTTTAGTCCACGAAATTAGATTTTTTCACCCGAATGTTTCTTCATGTTTCACTTTAGACCCGAGAAGTTATAATACTATTTATTAATAGTTCGGTTTACTGTTTATGTGTGACCTCTTAGGACATATCGACAAGAGTAATATATTAGATAATATTAACCGATTATCATCTTAATATATAGATTACGAGCGGACCCTAGTAAGCCATCGTGGCTTCCCCTAATGTACGTGCCGCTAAATCCTAAATATTAATTGTCCAACAATTAATATATATAAACTTATATATTAAGATGTTTTAAATTGGTTATGTCAATCTAAATTATTTCAAAGGACATTTCACGAGATAAATATGTCTTAGTTTAACACTCCAGCTTTGCCCTTGGGCGATTTATGATATATCATCAAACACGATTTATGATACCTCATCAACGATTCCTTCAATACATGATTTCAGTCGAGCTTTTGTGCAGGTAATATTGACACCGAGCTTCTCGCGCCCTTGATTCTCTTGGCCAATTGGCCGAGGTGTATGATATCAGTACCATGGTGGTAGTGCATGAAATAAGCACTTAACTACTCAAGATTACATAAATCTACCAAGATATGGGGGTTGTATGAATCCCTGTGTACCTAGGCGTTCATTTATACTTTGGCAATATACTCGGCTTCATTGCCGTTATGATCCTCTGATACGAGAGGGCGTTTGACAAGATCCAATGCATTATTCCGATGCATGAAATCCTATCACTTTCGAGGTCTAAAGTCGCCATTCAGCTTGCCCATAAGCTGCAATGAGATGCTCCCTTGGGACTTATATATTTTATCTTCAAGTTCTCACTTGGCCGGTCATGTCGTCTCCCAGGCTTGACTTGATTCGATGCTCGTAAACCGTGCGAATTGAATTTAAGAGTATTCATACTCGTTTGATCCAGAAATTGATCGGCTGACTAATCAATGTTTGATTGGATTCATTGAACACCTAACTAGGGATGAAGCCGATATGATTGTTTTCTTGGCTTGTTAGAGGTTTTCTTGTTTAGTCGTGTATCCGAAACCTCTCCCGGAGCCAACATTGGGTGCGGTGGAATCATCCAACAAAGGTTTGTTACTTATGGTAGCGTTATGTTTATGCCAATTTTATATACACGCATCATTATCCATAATAATGATGTAAATTTGAATCTTGAAGCTTAGATTCAAAAGCATTGTCATCTGATAGTTGTTTATAACGTTATACAAAGGCGACTCAGCTAAATCTAGTACCAACTTGCAGCATCGAGAGAAGAACATTGCTACTTCTTGTATGCTTATACTGAGTGTGGTTGATTAGATTAATACAGTCAAAGATTGTTTTTTTGTTCTCCCGACTTTATGCACATATGCACTTCTATTTTCAATATAAAAGTGTCATTATGTGAGTACATACTTCGGATCAATAATGGCAATTTTGATCCTCACAGCTTCGATGCTTCTAGAGATATCCAAACTAGGAAACCTTTCAAGATTGCACAAATTAGAGTTATAATCCGACTAGCTTAACTATTCGCAACTTCTCATATTGTAAGCGTACTTTCGGTTTACGTATTCTATAGTCATTATTGTTTGTATTTACAAATATAACACTCTTTTCATTGCTCTTCGTTCCATCTATACAACTTTATAAAGTGGGACAAAAGTTGTATCTCTTGGAAAGATTCTTTCTTTAAGAGATTCACTTGGATCTGGTTAGATGTGCTTTATCGGTATAAAGGCGCCAACTCAACACTTATTGAGTTTATAGTGGGTCTCCATGAATTCGAGAAGGTCGGAGCCGTCCCTTGATCTTTGGAGAAACTCATCTGTGATCTTATTTTTTGTGTAGTTGTGTTATTCTCAAATGGGTGGTATAATGCTCACGTATTAAAATGCATATGTTAGGCGACTCGCGCTAACCTTCTTGTCTATACAAGAATACTAGTTTACATTAATGAATTTTGAACTATTCATTAACTTATCTATATGTCAACTATTGTAGATCCGGATGATCTAAAATATTTATGATTATCTTGAATCGCGTACAAGAATTACCTTGACTTGGATGAATTCTGTTTATCAATCGAATATTGAAAACATGGACATTTCCATTAGATTAATCATTTGTGTTATGGTAGTGATAGTTATTTATTCCTTGATAAAATGGTTTATCTTGAAGTAAATATGTTAATATCTAAATCTGTACTTGAAATATTTAACTATCTCTGGATCATTCTAAATCATCATCATTATTATTCAGAGTTATATCTTTAAAAGCATCACCTTTTATTTGAATTACCATTGTAGTAACAAAAAGTTCAAGTTCATGTCTTATGATTTGTCAACTATTTGACTTGGGTGAAAGTTTTACAAGACCTTGAATTTGACTATTATGGAACAATTCAATATCACATCTAATGTGACGTTTTTGATGTTGATTGGTTGACTATACATTAAGTGGTTTGACATAAACTCAGGAGAATATGTAATCCTATATTATTAGATGAATCTAGTTTATCTAGTAACATACTTCTTTAGCATTTTTAAAAGAAATATTAAATGTTAGCTTAAGCGACTAATTCGTTGAGCTGACCGAATATACTTGTGTATTTTAAATACAATACATTGAAGTAAACATATATAGAGTTATGTTTTTACTAATACTAATAATAATAGAAATTTTTTTATTTATTTATTTATCCTCATAAATCCTTATTTACTTGACTCTAATAAATATAGTTTATTTTAAATATTTAATTTTAGTTAATGATTACCTCATTATGGATTCTAAGAATTATTCACATTTAATCATAATATTCTAAATATATGATTCCAAAAATTCATCTTTATGATCTTTCAATTGTGTGATTATACTTTTACAATTCATATTGCCTTAGGAGATTTTAGATTTCAAGTCCTCTTACTTGAATTCTTACGAGCATACACGTTATGATATTTATGTTGGTCGTACAGCTAAGCAGAATTTAATATGGATTTCTGATTCTCATGTGAGATTAATAGTCCATGACTTAGGATTAATCTTAAAAACATAGAATCATTTTATGTTTAAAACATAAATAATCATGACATTCTAATCAAAGCGAGGGAAGGTAACTTTCGACCAATATGTTAAAAGCATTTGTCTAGCTAAGCCGACCAAACTTGGGTCCTCTGGTCGGATGGTTATACAGCGTTCCTTATCCGAGCCACTCCGTATCTAGTGATCTTCTATTCGTGCGTCCGCACATTTCGAGAAAATGTGAGTACTACATCCCAATGTCAGCAAGCATTGAGAATGTATCCCGGAAGTGAAGTATCCGCGATTCATAATAACATGACGAACGTCTCGGGGTGACTTGTGATCGAATTCGCCTCTTGCCTATGGAAAGGTTCTCTTGTGAGACTTCCTCGATGATCAAAGTGGTGCGTAACCATCCTTGTTATCTATCGACTTTTCTTGCTCCTTTTTGTTCATTCCACTTGTAGTTTGTAACCCGAGCGCAGGATGAGATGTTAGAAGAATTCTCCTTATCTTATGGTGTCGAGCGAAGCTGAGAAGCTTTCTTAGTTTCTTGCTCCTACATTGTACTAAATAATGAAATTAGATACCTTATTTGAGGTAAGTGATCATGATGATGTTTTAAGCTCGTTCGGAGATAGGGATTCAGTACGGAGTAACTCAATAAATCTGTATCTCCGGAACATGATTTTGCCTACTCCGACATTCCACGTTGATGCGGGTGTCTGACATTTTTGCTCACAACCTTTTCAATATTTTTCAGAAGGAGAGTCCCGAGATGAGAATAAATTAGATTATGATCGACATCCGATTCTTACCACTTGAGATGATGTCTCCATGAGTGAATGACATAAGGCGGCTTGACTTACGGGATGCATCAAATGCTTTCAAATCGTTTTGAAGTCATGCTCACGTCACTCGAATCTTTTGAAGTACTTGGGGCTCGTTAAGTATGTGCATGTTACTTGAGCATTAAGTCATTTGGTATATATCTTTTCAAAGTCAAAAGGCGAAACAACTTCGTAGGAAAAAGGAACTCATAACGGACTACAATAGAAAATACATAAAGAGCGACTGTCGATATGTCATATAATATTCTATAATCGAGATAATAGAACAAACATGCTACGTGTTTTCTGATCCCGCTAAACACTTTCAAAGTACAACAGAACCCACATGCTTATAAATCGGACGGCGTAGCGCGTCCAACTAGACTTAAGCTATGCAAGAAAGTGTACAATCACATAATTATGACCACTAACTCTTGATATTACTAATAGTTCAACTTGAACTATATAAGTAACCTGTATGTCCGCGGACCCATGACATTGGAAATCCGTTAAGCAGACCAAATATACTGAATGCAAATTCAGAATGAAAAGTGTAAGCTCGAGTTCTTGAACAAAAGCTTAGACCATTCCATCGGGATGGCATCCCAGATGTGACACGTTTGCGTCTTGGTAGGCCATCTGAAGTGACTCAACCCGACTTTATATTTTTGGTATTACGTGCTTCTTATTTATTAAATTTCGCGATTTGTTCTGTTTTATTGGGTATAACAAAATTGGGAAAATATTTAAAAAATATTTCTAAACTATATTTTACGGAAATCACATGTCAAGTGTATTAATCAAACAAGCTGAATACCCCCAAGCTGGGAAATTAAAAGCCAAAAGAAAAAATATAAAATATTCACTTGGAAATCATGATATAAATATTAGTGGAAAATATTTCTAAGCTATATTCAGTTTCATAAATCTTTTTTCTGTTGACCTATCCTCTAAGGTAGATCGATATCTAATAATTAATTATAGCTAATTATGATTAATTATCCCAAGTTTTAATGTATTTCTATAAATACAAGATTGATACACCTTAGGTAGATTAATATCTACATGCGTATTATCATATAATATAATATTATATCACTAAAGTCACTAATCCATCTGTATTATATTATGTGATAAATAGTCAATATTAATTTAACATACATAGCATGGATGAAGCATGAAGTAAGGCACCACGTATTTCATATTAAGAATAATCATTAAATACAGAAATAAATCTATTTCCCAATTTTAACATCTAAGTGTAAAGTCACTAGTAACCCTAATTCTAGTATTTGTTGATATTTTATATTAATAAGGTGTTAATATCTAATATCAACAAATGTCAAATTAATATCTTATATTAAAATATGTTATCAGTATCTAATATTAATAGCATGTTATATTAATACTCAGTATCAAATATGTCATTAATATCTAATATCAATAATATGTTAAATTAATGTCTAATATTAAAATAACTAGTATTTTTCAAAAATACTATTTTTTACACTTATGTTAATTAATTCCTAAAATTATGTTATAATTTGAAACTCTAATTATCTAAGAATCATGGATCTCAAAATTAATTAAATCAATTTCTGAAATATTAGAATTAAACCTAATCATAGTTAGAATTTAATTAATTCAACCCATTAGTTTCAACTAATTCCAATAAATAATTAGAATTTGTCCCCAATCTTGTATAACTAATTTTATTAATGGTTAAAATAAATTGATTAAAATAATTTTTTCAACAAGAAATTAAATTAATACAATTTAATTGATTTCTAATAAATCAATTGTAGGAAAAACATCCATCAAGAATTGAATTTGAATCAAATCAAAACTCAATTGACCCATTAAGTAATTAAAAAGCTGGACCCGACCTTCGTCGGTGGACCACTTGGCCCGGTAATTGTTCCGATACTTAGAACCATGCGCAGTCTTTCGATAAGACCAGCGATGTAACCCCACCGTCCAAAAGGAGATCGGGGCCATGAACCACTTTGAACATATAAAGTGCTTGCCCGCGTGGGCGTCGCGTGAAAGGCGATGTAAGGCTAACTTAGCGTCATTCTGCCGGGGCGTGGCGATCCGCGATGCTCTTGTCACAGTAAATGTCAGTGGCGGTGACATATCTTGTCGAGGTGTCATCACCGCGAGTCATCCATGTGGCCTTTGCCAGCGTGTCAGAAACCCGAAACCCGATCAAATCGAGGTCGGGTCGGGTCGAAACTGAGTTTGACCCAGGTATCGGCAGTGCAGTCAGCAGGGATTGACTGCGTTTGACCGAGTCTTTCGATTGACTTCCCGGCGAATGACATCAGCTAGGGCCGATGTAACGCGCGCCTACGTCACTTTTTAAATACTGATTATGATTCAACATGTCGATGGTTTTTTACTCGTTCGATTAATAAGCATTATAAAAAATTAATTCTAAAAATTCCGAAAAAATTCTCAAAAATCAGAAATATTATTTGAAAATTTTCACATTAATAAATTTCAAAAATAATTAATTATATTTAATTATTCTAATCACATAATACATCAATTGGAATTGAAACACCATTAATTACAAATTAACATAAAAAATCGATCTCGTAATTTAACAAAGCAGTTTCTCTGATTATTTACATAACTGCAATCACGTAACCTGAGCTCTGAGGCCACTATTGGGGTTTTATATTCGAATCTAAGCGGATTCTAAACTAATCGGATCTTACAATCCGAGATACCACAGTTATACTACAAAAACAATAAATATGAATTACAAATGTGTACCTTTCTTAGAAATAATATTATTTATATGACGGAAAAACGTGTGAGCTCCAATACCCAAAATAGAGTATCTCCAAGAAAGTCCACACCATCAAATTAACATGAGGCTCACTGCATCAGTTTCTTAGAGCAGTTAAAGTGAAGCAAGCTTGATAAAAAGAAAAACTATTTATTCTAAAGGGAGAGGGTTTGAGTGGCGAACCTAAGGAGGAGACATGAGAGAGAATTCTTTTTGACTTTTTCAAAAGGTGGAGCAACATTATGAGAGATGATTCATTATTTATAGGCACAGCGTATGAGGAAGTTTCAATGAGAAAAATTCTCCTCCCAGACCGTCTCTTACAGCATTTCAACCCGAGTTACTCCTACAGTCTCGAAATTCAATTTTTCACCCCGAATGTTTCTTAAATTGTATCACCTTAGACCGAGGATTCTAATACTATTTTTTAATAGTTAGGTTTACATTTGACTGTGACCTCTTGCTGGCGGATTCAGCAAGTAACTTCTTAGATAATATTAAATGAATATATCTTATATATAGATTCGAGCGGACACAGCCAAGTCATAAAAGCCCCCTAATATGATGTTTGGTAATCCTAAATATAATTGTCCACTCTGTTCTTCATATATTAAACATAGTATTGAATATTTAAATCGGTTGATGCATTAGTATTAAATAGGATAATTCTGAGAGATAAATATCCTACCGTTCTACGACAATTAATTTTAAATTCATCAATGATCCAACAATAATGAATGGCAGTGAATAATGACAACGCTAACAAAATGTGACACTATTCTGATATATTTCCTTTAACTACTACCACGCCCCAAGCTGGTGGGTTTGTAAATTCTTCCCTACTGGTTCTAAATTGGAAAAATTATCTACTTTCTTGATTTATTAAATGGAGTGCGGACCGCCCAGCGAGAGAAAAGGCATTTCATGGGAATAAAAGATACCATCTAAATCGGTGGTGATGGGTGAGAGATTCTCTTAGTTTATATGATGATAAACTTCTTCTTTTTTTTTTAAATGTAAGGACAATTACATATAGACTTTTTAGGTTGACTAGGTTTCGAATCTGACACTCCCAACATGCATGGGTTTTTGATATCTTAGATTTATTAAATGAGATTGCGGCCTCCTGAGAAGGCATGGTGCTAGGTCCAAAAGGGCCCAACATAAAGCTTGGGTGATGGGTGGGGCAACTCCTTAGATTTGCCTATATAATGTAAATTACTCACATTATTTTTTGATGTGGGACAATCACATGTGAACTTTTAGGTTGTAGAGGTCAAATCTCGACAACCTTCTAATACTCCCTCGTTTCAAATTAATTTGACATTTTGAGATTCGTGTTAAAGAACTTTAACCATGAGTACTTTTTTTGATACTAATCCAAAATATAAAATTGATATCATTTGGATTCGTTTTTAAAAAATAATTTCATAATATTATTTTATTATAATTTTTCATAATATATATAAGAAGTAATTAATGATTAAAGTTGTGTCTCGAAAATTGAAAAATTGAATTAATTTGAAATGGAGGTAGCACTTATTTGTAGAACTCATATTTTAAAATATTGTATACGATACATCATGTATTGATAGATAATTATGATATAACCACCTAATATGATCAAATTTCAAATAAAAGAAACGTGAAATGAATGTTTGATTTTTAACATTAAGCAAGGAAAAACTATTTCTAGTACAATGTACAAATATTTTGTGGCCCTTCATATTTTTTGTTATAAAATTGATAGTATGATCGTTCGCCATTTTATCGAACAGATGGTATGACCATTCTCCGTATTCATTTTTAACCGTCCGATTGTTATGACCGTTGGACATGTACCAACAAACAATCATACCACCCATTCACTGAGGAAAAAAGGATAAAAATTTATTCTTGTATTGACGAGACTTGAAAATCGGTGCACCCATCAAGCCATTAAAAAGCTATTTCCACAGAAATTCGTCCACAATTCATATTCGATACTGTGATAAAATGTACGTAAGTTATTTTTTATACTAAAAAATAACGATCGTATAAAATGCACGACCGCTCGTAAAATGTTTTGGTGTGGAAATAGTTACCTCTTGAATTAAACCACACCTTCAACGGATCCAATAATAAATGATATTTTTTTAAATAGGGGAGGCAAAATAATTAGATTTTAACCTCAACAGCTGGTATTGTGTATAACAATTCAACACCTTCAGCAGACCCAACCAACAAAAGAATTCAACTCCAGAATCCTCAGATGATGTCTCTCACATGCCACACATCCTCCTTTGTCTGTCCAAACCCAACTCTTCACCTCCACAGCAACACATCCCCCCTCCATATAATTCCTGCAACCCCATCAATCCACTGTCCCAAAAAGATGTCCACTTTCTCTCCAAGAGGACACAGACTCCATGCCAAGAACAATATTGATCAAGAAAATGATACCCAAAAAGCTTATGGTAACTCTAGTAGCAACCAATCATCGAACAGTTTCTTGTCTTTTCTATGCCCATTGCTCAAACTCTTCTCCGTATGTACCCTTCTAACCTTATTTTACAACTACTTCTTTTTTTTATTTGTCATTCTAATCATTTACATGTATATTAAGAAAAATAAAAAGTGTTAAAATGTACATTAAAAATGTAAAATGACAAAATTATATCATTCCTTGGTTAATAATTTCATAAGAAAAATAGTCAAAAAGTATGTTCGAAATGTAGAAGCACAATTTTCTATGCTAGAATAATAAAGATTTTGAAACAAAAAATTTAACCGACAAATAAAAAAACCGAGGGAGTATAGTTTATTTGATAGCATATATTACCTTCATCCCAACAGATGTCCAGTTTTGCATTTTTGATGGTCAGAGATAAAATGTTACTCATGTGATTTTTGAACCTATAATTCATTCGTTTAACTTTAACTTTGTATTTATGTCAAAAGATTAATACACAATACACACTCGTGTGTTATTATATTTCAATTTAATAACAAACTATTTAAGTAAAAAGAGTAATTTATTTTCATGAAACATTTTTACAACCTAAAGTAAACTTGAGTTAAATTGAAATGTGGTAATATTTTTAATCATTTTGTTTGGAAGAAAATTTACATGTGTTAATTAAGGCTTCAAAGTTTGTTACTTTTCACCATTAAAAATCAAACTGGACAATCTTTTTGTTATGGAGGGATTTATCTTTATCAAGTTCCTGGTAATGTATAGTCGTTTGCAATACAGCATATGTTTTCCAGAAATAAAGCATAATCTTCTTCTGTTTTATAGTAGAGAGTATCCTTATAATTGTGAGAGTATATTTAATTTGCTGCTGATGCCTGAAAATTGATTAGGGGTGTAGGATGATGAAGGGAATAAATATGAAATTTCTTTGAAGTAGGTTGTGTTGGCGGCAGATTCTATAATTGACTAGAAGAGAAGAAGCGATGGTAGTCAACAGGGGATAAATTGAATAGGAGTGTATAGCCATATGGTGGTGTAATGTGAATTTAGTAGAAAACTGTAGTAGTTCAATGGTTCTTTAATTAACATAGCAGGAAGAGGGGGTTCTTGTCTGTAGCTAAAGATTAGCCAACGAAACATATTTCCTCTATCACGGTACTTAATTAAAAAAACTAGCTTGATTTGTTACTAATCATAAATTTAGACGAAATGTGTAATTTTGAGTTCAATGATGAGAATAGGTCTTTTTTTCAGAAGTATTCATTCAAGTGAAAAAAAAGTTGACAACTAATGCTATATTATGCTTTCTCGTTCCTCATTAATCATTTTCCCACAAGTTTTGAACTTCTTGCTCCTTTTGACAGGGTGGTGACCCTTCTCGAGAAAGGAACTACTTACTTGAGGTACTACTTTCATATGGACCTGATTGAAGTTGTTAACGAGTCAGATCTTGAATTGAACAATATTGTATCATAAATATTTCTGTCCCTCAACTGCCTTATTGATCAGTATTTGAGTTTTCTCAATGATAATCTGGATCTAACCTCTAATGTTGATCACAGACACACCACCTCAGATGATGCATAATTTAAGCCAAGTATGTGACATAATATTTATTTGTAGAATTTACAAAATTTTATATGGCCAATGACTTTGATAGGATAGATTATGCCCAAATTAATCTTGATCTTCATATCTATAGTTGCCCAAATTAATCTTGATCTTCAATCTTCATAGCTATAATATGTCCTGGTTTGGTATATCTACCTTAGATATGCATTTATGTTTTGACATCTATAGTGCTCGAATACTATCTTTATCAAACTTATATAATATGTTTGTCAATTAGTTATTATTATGTAATGCAATAAACTATGCGTGGGAATGAGATGTGTTGAGCCCAACAGTACTTTACTAAAAATCCCAACCTTAGCATCAAAAGAAATGCTACTCTATTTAATTCTGAAACTGTAGGGGAATCCCTTTATTATTTGTTTGTTTGCATCAAGTTTTAATTTTTTGCTTAGATCACACTGTTATGTTTAGGCTAACCACTGCAGAATCTGCATCAGTATGCCAATTTGTCCAAGCGATGCTGCTGTACATGTTTATTTATGGTCATATGGATATAAAATTTTGCATTTATGCATTAGTGTCATGGTGATGTGCCTTTATCCTACTAACCTACTCTTATATATTTACATGAGAAGAAAGGTATCCCTTTACGAATCATTTGCAGTGGATTTTGTCATTATTCAATCGCATTTTGTTTTATTTTCTCTATGTTCAACCGTGCTGCATTTTTTCACATGCTTTCATATTTCTTTTCGGTCTAGAATATCGTATTTTCTGTGATTTCTTCTTTTGATGGACAACAGGAAGCAACATCTTCATTGTCATCATTGGCGAGGCTTCCATGGGGGACAAGGTCACTTGTTGAGAACTCAAACAGCCTTCAACATAGGCCAGTAGATCCTCCCATTTCTTTGCAACTCTATGAATTTGGTAAGACCCAATTTTCCTCTAAATTTTCCTTGTGAAAGTTTACTCTGAAAGGTTGTTTTTCTTCGCAACTCTTTTTAATTTCATAGTATTCTTCGATGCTACATTTATTTAAGACGTCAAACTTTTTGGGGTTTTATCTATATTACCAATAAGACTCAAGGTCACACATGTTCTTCATCTTATCACTGCATGTGGAATATATAGCTTACTTTTATATACCAATGGTCCAAACTGTATGTTTTTGCAGAAGGGGATTTTTCATTTTGGAAGTTTGTCTCATTTGTTTTTTTTTTTTCCATCCGTTATTGGTATCCCTAGAGATATAGTCTAATAAAGGAAGTTGAAGCTCTGGCTGTCAATGTTAAAAAAATTATCCCGCTTACAGATTTAAATCATGGCTTTTAGTGGATTATTTGACAATTATTAAAATATTCAACAGAGGCATGCCCCTTTTGCAGGAGGGTTCGAGAGGCAATAACTGAGCTTGATTTGTCTGTAGAGGTGACTTTTTTTGTTACATTGTTGGCAAGATGTGCTGTTTTTGATATCCTTTTTTATACAATGAACGGTGATGTGATATTTGCATTGCTAACCTCGGGTCCTGTAGAATCATTTTTACCGAAACTCTAAACTGTTGTAATAGATACAAATGTAAAGCCGCATCATAGGAAATGGAACAACTAAAAATTTAATTATATGTTCATATTCGTTTTATGTTGTTGAACTGCAAACGTGTTGCCTTTTGTAAACTGTAACACCATGGACTATGCAATCATGTACATATGATGAAAATCTATAAGACTTCCTTCAGTTCCTTGTAGCTCAAGAATGATATAAATGTGCAATCATGTACATATGCTGTCAGGTGATTCCCTGAGGGTTAAAGATTACTTCTTCTTATGATACCCTAATGCATATCATTCAACGCAAGTACACAATATTGCATATATGATTTCTGAGGCTATAGACTTGTTTTGGCAAAGCTGAAACATGACACTTTTTCCCTTATTGTTCGAATGAAATCAGATAGGGTTCCTTTAGTAATTTATTGGTCTTTTTTTTTTTTTGTATTAGAGATTAGACTCTAACAAAAATACTTCATACAAGCAGATCTATCCTTGTCCGAAGGGTTCAGCCAGACATCGACAAATAGTTAGAAAACTTGGTGGAAAAGATCAGTACGTACATTCTTTTCGATGTATTAAGTTTTGTTTCGTTTCTGTTCTAATGCACATTGTTAGGTTCTTAGTATGTTTCCAACAAAAATCTACGACGTTCATTTCTGTCTTGAATTATTTGATGTTCTAGCAAAAAAGCACGATCATTAAGAGTTTTTTTTTTTTTTTTGTAACAGTTTATTTAATCATTTTAATTTTTAATCTTTTTTGGCAAAATCCAAGCAACTTATAAGCAAAATTCTTGCAAAAAAGCTTCGACTTGAAGTTCTTCTGCAATACAATACTTACAAGCTGTATGTGAAAAGGAGTCTCCGAAGGAATCATACTCTTATCAGTTTCATGGAAAGACCAACTTGTCAACCAATGAAAAGAAAATAAAACAAGAGAAAGCAATGAAGTGAAACAATTTATTAAAAACAAGACGAGGAACTAAGAAGACTAATACAAATAGTTGCATTGCGACATCAAGTAAAAACCAACAGGAAAATTTTGCTGGAATATAATGTCTTTCAAGAGAGGGGGAATCCTAATTTCTATGATTGAGAACCATCACCGGTCTCAGTATACCGTTACCAGAGGAAAAAAGTTTTTCAATCCATGCTTCTTTTAACCTTCAAGTTCTTAGGAACTAGGTAGTGTTTCTAAATTCTTAATTGTTTCATTGAAGTCAAATCCATATTATAAAAGGTTAAATTTAGTTCTTTGAAGTGATCTTTATACTATAAAAAGTTAGTAAGTTGTTATTTTAGTTCCCTATAGAATTTATATTTTTTATTTCCTGCAGGTTCCCTTTCCTCTTCGACCCTAATACTGGCACGTCCCTGTATGAAAGCAGTAAGAATTAGATCTTTATGTCTTACTCAATTGATATATCACTCTCCTTTTCTTCAAGAAAAGTCTGATTGTAACAGCTGAGATGTTCCTCAGATATGACCATATGCATGAGTTTTGCTTATCTCATTCCATAAGTAACTTCCGTATGTGGATTGCAAAGAGCAGCCAATGGTTGTGTAAAAGGACTCGGTCACTTCATCTTAAGAATCAACATTATGACTTCGAGTTTCCTTTGAAGATTGTCTCCGGAAAACTTATATGAAATCGTTAGCTAATAACTTTCATTAAGATTACCAAAAGAACATATATATTTAATTTAGAAGATTGCTTATAAAGTTTGCAAAAGAAGCTTAACCTATTAACCGTATAATTATTCTTGGCTATCAAGCAATATTGTCCAGTATAAGTTATTGACCTTTTTTCCAGGCGACATTGTGAAGTATTTGTTTCAGCAATATGGTGAAGGAAGAAAACCCTCCATTGGTCTCTTAGAAAGGTGCACACCATAGTTAAGCAGTACGTACAAGTGAAAAAAAATTAACGTTGGTCATTTGTGGTTTCCATCTCCTATGGAGTCAAAATATTTTATATTTCCCGACTCTTGGATATAATAGATTAAATCAAAATGGCTCATTACACTACCTACGCTACTTATCTATTGTGAAGAAGTCGATAATCTTTGCACTTCACTCTTGGGTCAATTCGGAAGTAATGGATATGTAAGCTGAGTTATGAATACATTAAGTTTAATTAAGTAACTCCTGTAGTTGAACCATTTTGCAAATTGCAGCACATTATTCACTGGTTGGGTACCAACCCTTCTTCGAGCAGGCAGAGGAATGACATTATGGGAGAAGTCTAAGCAAGAACCACCTCCAGAGAAACTAGAACTTTTCTCATATGAGAACAATCCTGTAAGAACATTTTTCTCCTTGTACCTCATCCTGCAGTGCTTATAACTAAGAATAATGTCTCACTTTGCAAGACGAGGCACCATTTCACCAGTTTCTTGACTACCGATTTGAAAAAAATGCATTTTCAGTGCAGAAATAGTTGAAGTTTAAAACTAAATGATATGATATTCTTCATTCACTTAATTTTGATTTATTTTTCTTTTAAGAGTTGGGAAAGACATTTTATTTTTCTCTTTAATTTATTTTCTGTAAAATACATTTTCAAATTTTTTAGAGCTACGTATACGGTAATGCTAATTGTGGGATATTTTGATCTGTATTGTGGGATATTTTGATCTGTATGAATCTGTCTTCTTAATGTGTAATTACTTAGCTGTGAGCATCTTATGAATGTGGAATTAGCTTATGATGATTTAATTTTGTTATTCGTCATATTCATATATACCTGATAAGAAATTTTTGACGTTGTTGCTATTTACGCCCCCTACTCTAGTATACTTATATTTTCTTGATCCAAGCTTACTTGTCATCTACCAAAATCATCAGTAGAGTTTTAAAAGCTATTTTTTCTTAAAGGTTATTAGATAATGTAGTATAGTGACTCTACTGTTTGTGTCTTGCATGATTGAAGTAATCAATGAAGTGACCTTGTTAGAGTGTTAAAGGGATTATCAATTCCTTAATTCTATTGTTGTATTATGTGCAGACGGTCTAGAATTACGTTGGCTCAATGCAATGGAAAAAATTGGACTTTTGTCTCCCTACATTTCTGTTTTCCACAATGTCTCATCTTCTTTGTGGCTGTAGTGCTGTACCAATTTTGTTTGAGATTTTGAAGATTACGTGAACATAATAAACAAAGAATAAAATCTGAGTTTGAATCTTTCTCATTATCTTGTCATCCCTATTTATAATTACGGGAATGATATATCCATTCATTTTTTCTGTTTGCCATCTCTAATGACCATGTAGGAAGGGCGTAGAGTAAAAGCTTATGTTGATTATGATTTGTGTACATGTTGGTGTAGAGCGAAAATTTGATCTGAATATATATAAAGCTTTGTTCAGTGGTGCTCTGAGGAGATCTGAAGAACTAGGTTAGGAAGGACTGAAATTATTGGGAACATATAATAATTTACCAATAAAGTGAGAGTGGATTACACAGTAATGAAGGTGAGGTGAAACAACGTGTAGCAAAGCTTGGATATCTAAGTCATAGACTAAATGATGAATAGTCATGGTAGAATAAGTAAAACGTTGTATGTACTACATTCGGCGTACAACAACATGTCCCGATGCCTCTGAAGAGGATCTTCCCTAAGTGGTGTACTATATACAGTGTATGATTATAGTTTTTCCCCTTTATAACCAGAAGCTGAGGAGTTATAAGTTTCACCTTTATTTTATTTTTTGTTTACCTCAGTATGCTCGGATAGTTCGTGAAGTACTTTGTGAGCTGGAGCTTCCTTACATACTCCAGAGTGTCGGTGAAGGGTCGGTGAGAATCAAATTATTGACTGAGATATCAGGATCAAAAGAGGTCAGCTTATCTCTTTCATTTATCGAATTTCCAGAATTCTTTTGGTCCGCACAGATTTTCACTAAACTATGCATATTTTATTTATTCTTTGTCCGAGTCCATGTAATTCATTGAAAATTTCGCATTTTTTCTAAACGTTGCATATGTAAGATAGCTATATCGTGCTTTATGTATATTGTATGTCACAATGGTGTAATCACGGCAAATTGAGAATAAATTTTAAGATTCCCCCCGTTTTCTATATTTTTTTGGCT
Source organism: Lithospermum erythrorhizon (assembly GCA_019722365.1). NCBI lineage: Eukaryota > Viridiplantae > Streptophyta > Magnoliopsida > Boraginales > Boraginaceae > Lithospermum > Lithospermum erythrorhizon. The sequence goes on from JADFUC010000590.1 coordinate 130,737, forward strand.
CTGATGACTGAAAATAAATGCAGGTTCCTTTCCTTGCTGATCCTAATACTGGAAAACAAATAAGTGACTATAAGAAGATTGTATCATACTTGATTGAGACATACTCAGTTGCTGCAGGATGATTGTAAGTCTTTGTAACGTTCTATGTGGTTCTCAGAATCTATACGGCTGCAATATGGTGTCGTCGTGCCTCGATACTTGTTTGTCCTGGAGAGACTGGAGTATTTTTCATGACTCATATGTGTTGCCTGCATGCCTCCATCCATATTTCTTGTTCTACTCTTTCGAACTCTATCAATCTTCGAGTGAATATGGTCTATTGTGTAGATTCGCATTCGTTTATGAGAGAATTATAATTGTGGCTCAATGAGCTACCTTCTGTATTTATAATAGAGATACATAGAGTTTCACATTAATTATAATTGCTTGATACACAAGATAACTCATACAAGGAAATTACTTGACACATAAGATAACGACATGTAGTAACCCAAGCGACTCGGACTGTGCTGAATCCCTAACAGTTTATACTTGGAGAATAATTTTGTCACTCTAAAATTTGTTCAATGTGTTAGCAATAGGAAAGAGTGGCTGCAGCAGTATAATCTTATTGGTAAAATTGGAGAAGGAACATTTGGGTTGGTTCTCTTGGCGAAAATAAAGTCAAATGGCCGTATAAAAGTTCAAGCAATCTAAAGATACTGATGGTTACATTACAGCAACCATAAATATGGAGAAAATTAGTTTTTTACTCATGAAAGCAGCTTGAAACTGAAAATAATCAACATTTTTGTGCTGTTAGATCGTCTTTCAATGAGAATTGGCGAAATCGAATCAATTTGAACACGGGATTGTTAATCGAAATCTTAGTGAAACACTCGATTTCTTATTTCATAATTTTCTTGAAGAAAAAAAATATCCATTGAAATGGAGGGTTTCTTCGAACAATAGGAGATTGCAGGTCAATGGGTCCTTCTCCCTCCCCTTCTTCACACTTACTAATCCCCAGGAAAATGCTTTAATCTGGCAAAGCACATAACTAGTCCATCTTTGCTTTCTTTCATTAAGCATAGAAAAGTAACTTTCCAAACCTTTTTTCCCTTTTAATTCCTCTCATATTTCAACACGTACTACAAAGTTATTTTCTGCTAGCTATTCTTCAAACAATCAACATATACAAAGCTAATAATTTATGCACTATAATTAAAAGTAGTGGATACAAGAAGATTTTCAGACTTTTTTCCTTTTATTTCCCTAATATAAAATGTGATCAATTTCTTTTATTTGATCAATGAGTATAGAAGAATGCAAGACCAAAAGAGAATTGATGAGTAGACCACGATAACTTGTCATTCGTCCGTTCTGAAGACAATAAAACCTTGCTCAATATCTGGCCAACTGCATTTTGATTTTGTTGTTTCAAATTAATTGTCCAGTTAAAAAGGAGATCATTTGACCTGGAATGATAATCCCCTATACAATTGGTTTTAAATGACTCCAACAATAATAATTAAACTTCTACTATTTATGTTGAATTTGTATGTAATATGAAGATCAAGCTCATGCTTAGCAAGTTAGCATCATTAGCATGCTTAGTTTTGGACAATTTTATTCATGTCAATTTGCCCAAAAGCAAGATTTAACATGCGTTATAACGAAAGTGTCAAGTGGGATATTTTTTGAAACTTGTGTGATCAAAAAGATCATTTTGAAATATTTTGTGATCGAATGATGAACGTCTTAAAACATTTATGATCGAACGTGTCATTAACCCTTCATTTTATTATTTTATACTTTAATTGATTAAATATTCATGCATTGTGTGATGAGTGTCTTTTTCCTGATGGCTTTCAGGCCGAGGGGATTCATGGGCCTTCCCTATAGACTCATCAAACTTTTTTCCTTCTCTGGTTGGTTGACTGGAATGAGAGGATAGGTCCTGACTTCTTTTCTCCCGATCACCTCCTCATAGATAGGTCTCTCTCTGTTTGGTTGACTGGAATGAGAGGATAGGTCCCTGACTTCTTTTCTCCCGATGGCTTCTTTGGCTTGGAGCTTGGGCAGGTCATGAGGGCGGTTATCCTGAGACGTTGGCAATGCCCCACTTCTGGCCCGAGTAGTGACTCCGGGTTGAAAACTTGCTCCATGTTCCATGCCGCTCCATTGTACTCCGAGATTATACTCGTGGGGGTTGATGTACCTAGACCACGACCGAAGTAGATCGCGGCTACTCCGATGCCTAACTAAGTTTGGGTGTATATTAAGCTAATGAATAGTAATAGTAATTCAGATTAAAATTACCTCCAAATGATGATTATAAATGGATATTTATAGAAAAGTGTTATCATCTCAAGGTCTGATGTGACCACTCTCTAATGGCCCCTTTATTGAATATTTGGGCTGGCCGGATTTCATGGTCTAATCATTGAACGTGGATCAGCCCATTAGGACTCTATTTCTAGTCCACATCAATTGCCCATTTTAACTTGAAATCATTCTACTGCCTTTTTATCGAATGGCAGTGGAATATGAGGAGTTGAAATTCCTCACCAACCACCTGGAGCCATCTTTATGGTCTGAAAATCTCAAGAGTCTCCCATATCATAATATAAAAGGTAAACCACCTCTTTTCTACTCTCTATTGTTTTGATTATTTGCAATTTCCACAATTCTTCTGAGTAAACATGATTTTTCCCCTTTTCTTCAATTCTCTCCTTGTGATCATGGAAAGAATGATTAACCCTCTTACCGACCAAATTCGCCGCTTCTCGAAATACTTGATCGACTTTGCGAGGTACTTGCCGGCGGGCTTGATAGTTGAAGTAGAAGCAGTGTATATAGTTTTGATGATAGAGTACATTTTTCCTTTTATCATCTCACGCAGCATATTATTCAACGCTAACTTCACCCATAATTCCTCGGGGCCCGTGGATATCGAGAGAAGCATAACCTGCTTTTTTTTCCCATCCATTTGAGAATCTCAGCTGCTTGGTTCTACGATGGAGGAGGGTAACGAAGATTTTGTGGGTTCTTTATTAAGGGATAGCCCCGAGACGACTTCCCCATCGAATCCCTTGAGTTTAGATGATTCCCAAGCCCCTCTAGACGTGATGCCCATTAGTTCGAGGATGGGACCTCCTAACGTGTGCTGTTGTTGCCAAAACCCAAGGCTACCAACGCGCCATCCAGAAATCTTGTATGAGAACCACCTACTGCAGGAGAGTTTCAAGGTGAAGATTGCAGGATTAGTACGAGAATACCCGACTTCCTCCGATCGCAGTACTCACGACATCACGATGAGGTATTGACCCGAATCACTTTGGAGAAAATTAATGAACTGCGACTTCAGCAAAAGTAGGCGTCGAAGGAAGGTCGCCTACTTGACTCCTCGGGACACCATCGCTTTTTTTGATAATTTCTTAACCTCTGGAGTCTTCGTTTTTTCCATGGCTTGATTTTTTATAGGCAGTGTTAGCCAACACGGATCGTCAATAGAATTCGATTGATGCCACTTTCAACTTGGCTAGTGTACCGTTTTTCAAAGTTGCTTTGCCCTTCTTTGTCGAGTTTTCTTCCCAACATGGCATTGTTAGGTCTTAATAATATCATCCATAAGGACCCCTGGCTTATTTCCAAGTTGCCACTCCCTCCTAGAACTTCCTTTATACCAAAAAGGTGGATAAAGAGTTGAGCTACCCGTTACAAGTTGGGGTTGTGGTTTTCGCCAAGGGAGAATTTCGTGGCCGATGTTCGCCGATCCTTGTCCAATTCAACCCCCTTGCTTCCGAGAGGACTCTGCGAGGCCGAGCCCGAGGTGGACAAGCGAGAGAAGGTTTTCCCAATGCGTTACCTCATGAGGTCTTCTGCTATCGAGATGTTCTCATTAAAACGGAATTGGCCAAGGGAGCTAAAAAATTTCCTAATATCACCCTTCGTGAGTTTCTTGTCCTCTCTCTTTGTGCATTTGTGTTATACATTCTCTCTTTTTATATGTTTTCGGTTTTGTTGTAGTGAATCTTCTTCTACAAACGAATGCCTCCGGGTCGTGTACCATGCCCCATAAAGTGAGCTTCAAAGCGGTTACATCGGGGAAGGATCCATTGGCCCGAATCTTCAAAATAAAAGGAAGCTCGGCTCGAATACACTCCCTCGGGTCCTCTGTGCACCTCGAAGAAGAGAAGTCAAGAAAATCTGCGAAGGTATCGGCCCTCATGGTTGACTTCTTCCTGACGTAGTTTATCCGAAGTTTGACCCTCGCTGCCCACTTCGAGAATCCCGTGGCTATTCTTACATTCTGATCGGGTTATTTTTTGAGGAGGCTGCGCCGATGAGCCATCTCCACTTTTTATCCCCTCCGGAGAGTTCATCGACTTATATGGGTCCTTCCTCGAGTTCCTTGTTCTCTGAATTCCACACGACCGCTTTATTAATCTTCCCATTTGAAGCGAGGTGCGGATATGCCTTTAAATTGGTACGTTCCGTGACCCTTGAGGGAAATGGGGGTAGTTCTCGAAAATAGGCTTTTCGGCCTCCTAGTTGACGTTACCGGGGGGAGCAAGCCTGAAACTTATCCAATGAGGGGATACTTCCTCTTCGGGGCCGTGAGAAATGCGGCCAGCTACGCGTGGTAAAATGAGTTTTGTATCTTCCACTTAACAGAGAATGCCTGGCGCACAACCCCGCTTTTGGATACGGACAACTATAGTTAAAGTTTCCTCCTTCCCCTGGTCGGGTTATGTTGTAAGAGACCCTAGCTATGTTTAAGGATTTTCAAAGGCTTTGGCACATTTTTTCATCGATTCAATTCCCTCTTTTGAGGCTTGAATTAGCTTTTTTAATGGAAAAATTCCCAATCCCCGGCGAGATATGAATCTGTTGAGGGCTACGAGGCATCCAGCTAGTCCCTGCACTTTTTTATAGGACTTGGGGGCCTACATTTGTAAAACGGCCTCAATTTTTCGAGGTTTGGCTCAGTCCCCTTTTCGCGATCATAAAGCCCGTAAACTTTCCCAATCTTTTACCCCAAACGAACATTTTTCTGGGTTTATACGTAATTGACTTCTCTCACGTTTCACCAGAGTTTCTTCCAGGTTCTTCAAGTGTTCTATTCATTTCTTGATTTTTATCGGCCATATCGTCTAAATGCATCTCAAGTATTTTGCTACATTTGGTCAGAAGATGGAATTGACCATCCTTGATAAGTAGCTCCCGCATTCTTTTGTCCGAAGGGCATGACTTTCTTGCAGTAAAGCCCATACTCGGTGATGAATGCGGTTTTCTCTTGATCATTTTCCTCTAAATGGATGCGATAACCTAAAGGAAAGCACAATCCGAAGTCAAAGACTTAAATGGCCGGTTCTTCGTCCACGATCTCTCAGCTTGAGGGGTAATGGAAAAAATTATTTGGACAAGCTTTATTTAGGTTGGCGAAATCTATACACATCCTCCATTTTCCATTTGATTTCTTGACCGTCGCGCGTTCGCGATCAGCTCGGGAGTACCTTTCTACGATTGTCCGGCCTTTATTAATTCGTCAACTTCCCTTCTAATTGCCAGGCTTTTTTCCTCCAAAAAGTTCCTCTTTTTTTTCTTTAAGGGTCGGTGACTTGGGTCCACATGCAATTTGTGTAAAGCCACCTCGGAACTTTACCGTATGTACAGTGTCATGCAAAATACCCCTTTGTAATTCGGATTAGTTTTATCAATTGATCTTGTGTTCAGAGTCCAATTGCGTACCTATCTATCCTAAAGGTTTTCTCGGGTTGTTGTTCGTTAAATGAGACAACCTCGAGTTCTTCGTGGGGGGCTCCTTTCTTTGGACTTTCTTTCTCAATGGGTGAGTTATCTTTGCCCACAGTTGTGTGGTTTCATGTGGCGTGATTGTTTTCGATTGCAGCACTACGGCGAGGTGGCTCTTTCAAGGAAGTGCCACGGGGGAATTGATGGCGATGCTGGCCTTGCAGCCTGATCTCCTGAGACTTCTCCCACTCCTCCCGTTTTGGGAAACTTCATTTTTAAATGTAATGGCGAAATGATAGCACGGAGTGCCGTGAGTATGGGCCGTCCGACGAGTCCATTGTAGGATGGATCGGATGTATCCCTTCGGTGAAGAGGCTACAATTGTTTGAAGTCCTCCGGGCTTACTCCCGTGGTCAAATCCATCTGCGATTTGGCAGGGGTAAATGGAATGTCCCGTGAAACCCGTTAAAGGGTTGTTTGGCTTCAGCTTTAAAAGAAGGGAGTTGAAATTACTGATGATCATACACCCACAAATAGAGGATATCCGCCGAACTTCACATGTCCCCACTAACGTGTCGAGACTCACGAGGAAGTTGGAAATCGCCACGACTAGTACGAGAGGATAAATCGTGAAGATTGTTGGAAATCAATTAAAATTGATTCCCTTTTATTATGCCAGAATTCTTGATAATTGTGTATCAATTCATTGACTTTGGTTGGTTAAATGTGATTCTTGGAACTTAGTGTTCACACTAGTAATTGTATATTAGTAGTTCGGTTCTCGTGATAATTTAAGGGGTTATGGCGATTGCTAGATTTTACTCGTTAATCGTTATAATAATAGTAATTGGTCAAATTATTAGTATTATACAACTTACTATTATCTAAAGTCACTAGAAGGGTCACCTGGCATCTGGTGATGTTGAGATTATATTTCGTGTATGAAATTAAGCTTCGTTGCTAAATTGAGGAGTTGAGGTTCTAATGTGGAATATTCTCAATTAGGAATTTTACATTGATAATGTAAAATATAAGTCGATAATTAGTTGAGGCATTGGCCTTGTTAGTTACTAATAACAACATGTTAGTGTTTGATTTTTCTTGCGGTTTAATTAAATCAACCGAGTCATTAACCGTTCGGTTGGGTTTTAGACTAAATGATGGACCCATTTATCATAAGTGATCACTTTATCATTAGAGTTTTTATTTTCATATGATTATGAAACAAAAAGAAAAAACTCCATCTCCTCCAAGGATGGCCAGAAATACCAAGGGGAGGTGAAAGAGTCTCTTTGATTTTTCCATCCGATCCGCCCAGTTCTAACAGAGCTCGAGTTGTGGGATTGACCCCTCACCGGTGTGTGATACTTGATTCTAGAGAACACTACCAATTGTTGGATAACAATTGGAGAAGGATTTCAAAGGGGATTCACGTGTGGAGTTAGACCTCCAAGGGGTGGTTTTCACTATCTTCAGTACCAAAGTAAGCATTCTCCGTATTCATATTGCATATTATGTGTTTTAGATTAATTTATATCATTTGAGGATCCGGGATGTAGATTTGGTGTTTAATCTGAAATAGAATTCCACATACTAGATTCTAACAGTGGCCTCGAGCCTACTCAAGAGTTTGATGTATTTTTATCTAATTTGATTGTGTGTTCATGGTTGTTAGTTAATTTGATTAGTCGCGATTTATATATTGATTGATGAATATATAATACTGAAAAAAAATCAACCATTTTATATGAGAATATCACAATTTGAAATCATCATTTCATTGTATTAATTTTCGTGATTTGATATTTATTTAATTGTTTCATGAATTGAAAGGGATTAAAAAGTCTGATTAGTTACATTTTTAATTAGAGGTAGATTAAGTTTCAATTTACAGAGAGGGTTAGAAATTTTAGAAAATTATGAAATTAAAATCTATGTGTTTAAGACCGCTTTGGGGTTAAGTCTCGATTTTTTAGAATTTTTGAGATTTTACTCGAACAAAATTCGCGAATTTTACGGATTGTTTTGGGTTTAAGTGAAAAACTTGAAGTGCTTTTTGAAATTCCAATTGGACATGTTCGAAATATGAGTATTTTTTGATGTTTCAAGTCGAACCCCGAATTTTGAATTTTAGAGCCTCCAAATGCGTTTTACAAAGTTGCAATTAATGCGGAAGCAGCCCGACATGAATTACCAAAATGGGTGGCGAATTTGCGGGCATCGTGGCGTCGGTGCGAATAACGCGTTCCGGCCACGGGCGCTGCTTTCGCCCCGGCCGTACTACGGCACGAGGCCGGCGCATATCGACCATAGGTGGCGGAGGCAGTCGTTTAGGCCCGTTGAAAGAGTTAACGTCCTGAAAAAACCCTAAATGTATTTTTATATAATTATTTTTGGTTTTTAAAAATTATTGATATTATTAATTCCGGTTTAAATGTTAAATCATAAATTTTGTCATTAAGATGATTGAATATATATCTTGAATGACATTAAATTTGATTTATATTTTCCTTTCATAATTATTTTCATTAATTGATAATTATTGAAAATATCATTTCATGGTAACTTTTAAATTTTGAATTTTGGAGTTAATTACTTGAAAGTAATTATTCCATGATTTAAGTGGTTGATAATTATTATAGTATTTAATCAGCATAATATTGAATATATTCAAATTAAAAATTTACATTAGTGATAATTAATTGTAAAATAATGGGTAATTAATTAATCAATTATGAACACATTTATTTTCATTTCATTTAATATATATGACATTAAGTGTATTTATTTATTTTAATATTTTTTTCTATATATATTGTTATGGAATGGAAAGGATGTATTTACATATGACCCGTTGTTGTTGATGCGTGCCGAGAAATGTTGTAAGCTTGACTTTCTTGAGTCGTATTTCTTTTATTCTTGTATTCATTTCACCTTGGCGCAAATACTTTGTAGAATTGGGTTAAGAGTAGTAGTGTGCTCTTGTTGTGGTGACATTGAAGATACTGCATTTCCATGAGCGGCTTATGGAGAACTTGAGTTTCAGGAGCTAAAAGAATACAAGACTTGCACTTCCTAAAAGTCTTTGCCAATAGGACTTATGTTAGTATTTCGACTTTTTTAGAAGTGATGGCAACCAAATCACCAAGGGTCATATCATATCTCCCCTAAATGTGTGTTATTTATTTATTTTTCATGTTGTGCATGTTGCTTGAATATGTGCTATATAAATGGTTAAAATGAAGCTAAATAATATTAATCTCACCAATTAAAAATTTAAGCAAAATGTCAAGCCAATTTTAAAGTTGTGAAATGGAGTTGCATCGTCACGGGCACCAGCTATTGATGGCGGGGTATTCTGGTTTGCAATTTGAAGTATGACAATGGATCATATTGAAGTGATTTCCACTAACGTTGTGGGCTTTCAGATGATCATTCCAAGTAGCTATTTGGTTTAATTGGTAGCTATTTGGAATAGACTTATCTTTGGCATCTTTGTAAGTACTCTGGGCGTACTCGCCCGTCATTGTATGAATTTTAGATTAATTTATGTCACATTTGAGGATCCGGGGATGTATAGAATTTGGTGTTTAATCCACAAATAGAAATTCATACTAGATTCTAACACATGGGAATACTTGATCCCCCACTGACTCTTGATGGAAATTTTTGTCCCTCTTTGTCAATAGTGCCTATCGTGGCTAATGCATGTGACTCTCTCACAGCATATTGTTTGAGGTAGAAGTATCCACTCCACGATTCCTTCCGAAATGACCCATACATCCGTGATCGGGAGGAGGACATCGGCTTTGACCCCCTTTCGTTTACTCGGGGTAATCTTACATGTTGTTTCGGGGAGTGATCTACTCGCTCTTCTAGCTCCTTTAAATGCCCCCTTCGATAAGCTTTTTGATTTCTACGTCGACCAGCGACGTCGTTAGATGTGACCATGGTCACATGATATTCGCAATACACGGCTTTTGATGCAAATGGTTTGAGGTAGGGCTTTGAGAGTTTTTTAGGTTTGGTAACATTTAGTATACCCATTCTTGCGACCGATTGTTGCTTATGATTCATTTACTAGTTTAGTGAATGTGATTACACAAGCCGGAACATTCAACCATAGTAATTGTAATTACTAGTCGGGTTCTACCAAAACTAATACCGGGGTTATCTTGAGATTGCTAGATCCATAACCGTTATAATAATATTAATGGTCTATTATATTATTATACGACTGCTATTATCTGAGCCTAGAAGGTCACATATATACAGTGACGTTGAGTTGTATTTCATGTATGAAATAAAACTGCACTTGCTAAATTGGGAAGTTAATTGTAATCAACAAGATTCCTAATTGAGATAATTATATTACACGAGTAATGTAAATAAATTGAATAAGCTTGAATTAGTGAAGCATTAGATCAATTAGTTAACTTGATGTCGAACTTGTTTAATTAAACTTGATAAGATTAATTACTTGAAATTCGGTTGAGTTTATTTATTTGACTTGTTAAGCTCAATTAAATATTAATGAGTTGTTTATTTGATTGGCTTGATAAGACTAATTAAATAAACGGGGTTTTTGCTTAACGAGCTTGGCTCGTTAGTTAACGGGTTAGGTTTTTTATGTAAGCTCTATAAATACAAGGCTTTACATGAAAAAACCTAAGCAACCTAAACCCTAGCCTCATTAGTAGAAATTTCGACTCCCTCTCTTCCCAAATGAGGAGGCCGAATTTGTTCAAGAAATAAAACAAGAGTAGGTGACTTTTTATTTTGATTCATCAGGCTAATCAGGTTCTACCAAACTCAAGTGTGGGATTCAACCCCTCCCTGAGTGTGGACTAACTGAGGCACTAACTATCAATTAGAAGTGTTGCGTATTGGAATTCAAATGAAACTTTATGAAAGGTTGTTGGTGACGTTTCCATTTGCGTTGGCAAGTGCTCAAAATTTAATATATATATATATATATATATATATATATATATATATATATAATATATATATGCATTATATATTTTGTAGTTATGATTTTATGCAATTTAAATGATCCTGGTATGCTTTTTGTTTAAGTTTTAAACAAGTTTTGCATAGTGTTTTCCTTCAGGATGTATACACGGGTTCTTGGGACATTCTTATTCTCCCATTCTCTGCTCCTTAAGATGCACTTGCAGTGCTGCAGGGGATTCCTTTTAGCCGATCCCATACTGGCTTCCTCTCCGGGGATCTCGGGATCTCTTTTTTGGGTAATTTCTCACTATATTCTTCCGCTACCTTCTTTGCTTCTTCCAACTTGATGTACTTGACTGTTAACTGAGACAATTGGTGTATGTTAGTGCGATTCTAACACCCGATCTTTCGCCATCCGGTTTGGTGCAACCCATGAGAAAGAATGCTATATTAAGGAACTCTTTCATCCATTGCCGGTGTATTTGTTAGCACCTTACGGAAAGCTTATTTGATTAAAGTAGTTTTAGCGACATTTCTCCTATCTTTTTGTTTTTAAGTTCGTCGATACCTCCTAAATCGGCTATGATAGATGCTCTGAACTTATCCATGAACAAATCTACCGTGTCTTGCCAATAATCGATGGAGTTTGGTGGTAGCTTGTGAAACCATTTTTAGTGCTATTCTAATAAGCTACTCGGGAAAGCTAGATGCGTCACATCGTCTTCCAGCACTTGGCCCAAAGGATGATTGGGGAATCGTGTTCGCTAAGTCATTCCTGGATCCCCGCGTACCGTCAAAAAGTGTGAACTTTACATCCCCTAAACCCTTTCGGCATTGTTTGGTGTCTTAAACGATATGACAATGGAAGAAGGGTGTTGTGTTTCGTTGGGCCTCGGGTAAGGACGATGTCTTTGAGTCTGCCATTCAATTCATTGACCTGTTATTGAAGTTTGGCCCGCGATATCCTCGTTATTGCCCCAGCACGTCACCCGCGAACCATAGCCTCGACATTTCCTCCCCTTGTTCTTGTCTGATGTTGCCTCACATCGGTTGTTCTGAGGAGACCGAAGCCAGTGTCTTGCACTTTGTCACGTTAGCTCTGTGTCGGTTGTCCACTGAAGGGGACCGATTAGAGGCGTTAGAGTGAAGTGTAATAATCCATGCGGTGACGGCACCCCGTGTGTACTCCTCACTAGAATAAACTGGGATATTCGTCTTTCACGTTGGTGTCTCCACTTGGCAAGGATGATACTCTCCCCTCTCCCAGTCTCTTCGCGTGTGACTTTGACTTATCGTTAGATTGTCCTCACGTGGCTGTGAGTTAACCCGTGGTCATTGTAGTTTTTTATCAAGCAGAAATTTCCATGAGGCCTGGCGTCAATTGATGAGTGTCTTTTTCCCGATGGCTTTCGGGCCGAGGGGATTCATGGGCCTTCCCTATGGCCTCATCAAACTTTTCTCCTTCTCTATTTGGTTGACTGGAATGAGGGGATAGGTCCCCGACTTCTTTTCCCCCGATAAGCTTCTTTTTGGCTTGAAGTCACCCAGGCGGAGTTACCCAGGGGCGTTGGCAATTCCCCACTTCTGGCCCAAGTAGTGACTTCGGGTTGAGAACTTGCTCCATGTTCCATGCTGCTCCACTGTACTCCGAGATTATACCCCTGGGGGTTGATGTACATAGACCATGACCGAAGTCGATCGTGGCCACTCCAATACCTAAGTTAGTTCGGTGTATATTAAGCTAATGAATGAGATAATCGAATGGTCTGAGGTCAGGGAGTTCGAATCTCTAAATATAGGGGAGGGGGGTTTAGAATTATTGTAATATTAACTATATAAAAAAACTAATGAATAGTAATAGTAATTCAAATTAACATTAACTCCAAATGATTATTGTGAATGGGTATTTTTTTATGCGCTTAAGATATATAAACCGATTATGCATTAAATACCGAGTACGATGTGACTTGCTCTCTAATGGCCCACTGCTGAATATTTGGGTTGGGCCGGATTTCATGGTCTAATCATTAAACGTGGATCAGCCCCTCTATTTCTAGTTCACGTTACCATGGACATTATATATGAATAATAGAGTCCCACTGCGTGCTTAAGAAATTCTGGCAAACAACGTGCTTAAATTCTTATCAAATCATTAGATCAAGCTTTTAAGTGGCCTTTTGATACGATGGATATGTTAAAACAAGGACATTTTTTGTCATTATACGTTTAAATAGAAAAAAAATAAAAAATTCAAAATACCTATTTTCCTTCCAGCTAATTTGCATAATGATTTTTAGGGATAGATTTAGGCTAAGATTTAATTTATTAATAATTTATTTCCTTTTATGACAACTTATATTTTTTCTGTTTTTTAATTTCTAAATTTTTTCCCTTATTTTGTACATTTTCGAATGAGTTTGAGATTTAATTTGACAAATAATTCATTCTCTTTTATTTTGTTGATTCAACTTACCATTTCTTTCGGGTTTTTTGAAATTCAAAATTTTCCCCTTACATTTTCCATTTTTCATTTTCTAAGTTTAAATATAATGCATTATGTCTTATTACTTTCACTCTGAGTTTAAAATTGTTCAAGATATGTCAATCCAAGGCACAAAGATGACAATTCTTCAATTCTAGAACATGTTCTCGCTCCGTGAAAGTCATTTGTCAATAAATTTTCAATACAAAAGTTTTAGCATTGTGGGATATCAAATTTTAAATCAGAATGCTTAATTATAAAATGTATATTCAATTCTTCAGTCTTTTGGTTGTTAAGTTAATATTCTTATACCCAATAGGACTTAACTTAAGCTACATTACGAAAAAACAATTGCTCCATTTTAGCCATTTCGTGATTGTTATGGTGATTATGTACATATATAAACAACCAGAAAATATCAAAAATGGATAATTTACAGAAAATATCAAGAATTGATAACTTATCAGTAACATAAATATCATATATTATTTCAAGTTCAGCTATTTGTATCCAATTCTTAAATCGTTTAATAGATTAAATTATTTTTGTTTTATTTGGTGCATATATAAATAACCAAAAAGTATAAAAAATGGATTAACTTATGAGCAACATAAACATCATATGTTATTCAGTTTCAAGTCCAACCATGTGTATCCAATTCTTCAACATTTTGGTTGTTAACTTCATATTATCATACCCAATAAGACTCAACTATGATTACATTAAGAAAACCAAATTATTTCACTTTTAGCCATTTCATGATTGTTTTGCTGATTCACTACATATATAGACAACCAAAAAGTACCAATAATGGATAATGTATCAGCAACATAAACTCCATATGTTATTTAATTTTCAAGTCCAACTATGCATATCCAATTATTCAGCATTTTAGCCATTTTATGTTTGTTTTGGTGATTCGGTGATATACGGACATCCAAAAAGTTTAAACAATAAGCTAAACTTACTCGGCCTACACTCCTTTTGTCTCCAATCATATATAATTCAATTTTTAATTCTAATTAAATTATTGGACTTGGATGATTAGGGTAATTTTATAATACAATAACTCATCAAGATTTCAAATAATGTAAATATTTGATTAATAAGTTATGTTTCACTAATAAGAATTCATAACAACAACATATGTGTGTCATCAACACTCATGAACATTAAATCTTGATTCTTACAATATAATTTTTAATAATATTAAATAATGGAGAAAAAAAATTCTTTCTGATTTTATAATGAAATAATCCACGATTAGGGTGAAAAAATACAGATGGGTTCACTTGATTTACACAATAAATGTGAAACAGATCAAGACAATAATCTCCTAACAAACAAAATGAAGATTAAAATATATAAATACAAACCTTTGAATGGTACGATAAAACTGAGATATTCAGATTGAGAATGTTCAAAGTGAGGGGGTCAATAATTAGATTGTCTTCTCAAATCACTCATCAATCCAACAAATATGAAAATAACATTTAAAATTTATATTCCATCACTATAAATACGTAATGAGATCGAAAGTTGCAATCAAAGGCAATAAACATCAAACAATAGACTCAATGTCTAAACATAAAATTTGGTTGTCTTGTGGAAATCGTGATTATGCAGTCAAAGCCTAATCAACTACTCTCTCCGTCCAAGTTTAGTTGGGACACTTTGACTTTTTGCTACTTTTTAATAAATAAGACTGACATGGTGTATAGTCAGTTATCCTTCATCCCAGCAAAATTGATAGTATGAAATACATGGGTATCCACGTGTCAAATACCCTTCATTTGAATTTGTTTGTTTGAGCGTTATGTTTGTAATTGTTAAATATTTAATTTAATTAATTGTAAATTTTAAATATTTATTTTTTATATAGATTATTTATAATAGTTTTTTTTAGAAATTCAACAACTAAAATTGGACACCCAATATAAAAATTAGTTCTAACTCTAGTTGGACGAGCGAGTACATGATGACCGATTATATCTTAATGAATTTTAGAACTACTGTATATGTTATTTTCAGTATTTGATGGCTTGAGTGAGTGGATTGATTTGAAAGTGCATATTTTTAGAAATTGAGTAACCAACAGTTATGGAATGGGGGAGGTGGAAGTGGAGTAATTTTAGGACACGTTAATTATTTCCTTTTGTTTGTATCCACCTAAATTATATTAAATCATTTAAATGACTAATTTAGTCTTTTTAAACATCATGCTTAAAAATATCCTTAAACATGTAAGTTCTAATTCGAATGATATGATGTGTAATCAATTTAATAACATGGATCAATTAAAGAGATATAAAGGAAGTAAATGATATGATCGTGGACCAGACATAGACAAACAAATTTGTCCATTGGCAACAATTAACGATATATACCAACCTTATAATTACTCATGGATATATTCTAAAATCCTTGAAGATAGATAAACATTATCTCTCTTCTCTTAGAATCTTGCACATAGTATTCCACTTAAAGAGGATAAATTCTCACCTTTTAACCAACTTGGTTTTCTTTCTTTGCAGTAAAGTAGACTTGTACCATATATTTAAATAGATGGTTGGTTGGTGCCTATAAATGGTGAAACTTTCCAATCTCATTTCCTCTGTATTCATAACTTAGTTCTTCTATTACCATATTGAAAGTCCATTTCATTTCAATCTCATCATTCTATAGAAAAAAGATGGGAAATTGTCAAGCTATTGATAATGCTACTATACTAATTCAACACCCAAGTGGCAGAATAGATAAATTGTATTCTCCTGTCAATGCTAATCAAATCATGAAGACTAATCCTGGCCATTATGTAGCTCTCCTTCTCACCACCACTTATTACCCTCCTCCAGAAAGAAGTAATAGTCGCATTCAAGCTGGAATTGTGCATGAGTCGAGCCATATCGATCACCAGTCCACCAACACCATAACCACCAACCCGTTGAACGATAAGTCCAACGTTCCTGTTAGAATCACACGTATTAAGCTTCTTAGACCAACTGACACACTTGCTCTAGGCCATGTTTATAGACTCATCACAACTCATGGTTATTGACTTTTATTACATAAAATTGTCAACATTTTATTGTTTTGGATATAGTCCTCTTGTATTTATTTTGGGTTGTTGAGATTTTTTATATTCTGTTGTTGTGTTACAGAGGTGATGAAAGGATTGAGAGCAAAGAAATATTCGAAGTTGACAAAGGAACAAAAGGAAAAGATTATTACAGATAAATTTACAGCATCAGATTTTGAATATGTAGCTAGAAAATCCGTGGAGAAGAAATCTATCCAGGTGAATATTTTCAACATTATTTACAGAGTACATAATTTTTTCTCAAGCATGTTGGTTCACTAGTTTTTCCTTTTCATAAGACTGTAACGCCTCGTCTCGAAACTCCAAGGTCAATTTATCATGATGATAACATGAGATAGGGTACAAGTAGGAATCAATTAAATTACAAGAATCTGCAAAGGTGAAAATATTGGAGTTATTAGCATTTATGTCACACATCACACATGATCTTTGATGTCACTGTAATTATTGAACAAGATTATGACAAATCTTAATAGTTTTAACATAACAAATGTCATTTAAGTACAACCTTTCTTTAAAAACTTCTATAAATTAATATTTCTGATATGTCACGTTCTACAAATAATAAATATGTAAGTTAGGCTTGGGCCAATTAAAATTACTATTCACGGAAATATTTTATAATATATGTCCCAAAGAAAATCATAAGTGTAATAATTCTTAGAAATTTAAAAACTAATTATTACAACTTAACAATATGACAATATTCTTATGTCAAATAGTTAAGTGTGTTTCAATTTAACGTAATATTTTGAAGAGTTTTTATGACATGAGTGCTTCATTAGGTATGTAATAGGTTCAAATGTAAAATGTGAAATAGTTATGAGTAATAATACTAAACTTAATACTCAAATAATTACTATAATTAATAACAGAATAGTAATATTATTTTTCTTATTATGTTACATATATCTTATCTTAGATACTCATCTTTTGGATCGTCTTAATAAATTCGAGTCATTAAATACATATATTCGCTTGCTAAAAAAAAACTTCTTAAAATTAATAAATTATTAATTTATCGATAAATTAATAAGCTACAAATTAATAAAAATTTAAATGATCAAAACCTTTATTAATTTATAGAGTTTTTACTGTACTTCAATTATTCCTGGAGACTGGAGTCTTAATTTTATTTTTTCTAGACATGGAGTGGAGACAAAGTGATCTTAAGGATCCAATTCATTCCATATCATTATTATCTGGCTTGAACATGGATCTATTGTTATAGGTAAATAAAGAAATGAACCATCGGGTGCCGGTGGTGCCACCGCCGGCAACTTCATCTGCCACCACACCCAAGTCAAGAGGAGGAGGAGGATGGCAACCAAGACTACAGAGCATTTTAGAATCTACAAGCTAAATCCAAAGGGACCAAAAAAAAGGGGGTCGGGTCGAATCGAAGCGAGCTGGTACCACATCTAGTAATCATATTGAGAGGTCGAGAGAATGAGGTGGACACAAATGAGCGTGCAATTTTGACATGTAAATTACAAAAGCATAATGTTTTCATCATCATTGAAACAGTAAGATGTTTTTTGTTGTTGGTAATAATAGGAAGATAGAGCACCAGGAAGAACATGTTTTGTTTAAAGTTAGATGGTACTTTTGTGAACGTCTGCATAAGCAATGAGAGAGATTAAAAGCAGCGACGCTTTCTCTCAACTTAGAAAAATTCAGAGTTTATCATGTAATTATAAGTAATTTTACACGCAATATAGTCTCTACACATCTTTTGTCAAATATCAAAAGAAGTTACCAACTAAAGTCACGAACAAGCACCAAATATACTCATAGATGTGCAACATCATTCATATTGAACGTAAGCAATACAATAGACAAAATAATTCTCCGAACTTTCACACCCTTAATGGTATGAGTTACATGTATATATAGATGTAGTTTATACAAGAAGTAGAAGGAGAATAAACTAAGCGATAAATTATCACCATGACTCCTAAACTACACATAGCCAAAGAGTCGCCTAGTCGAAACTCTATCCAGTATAGTATGAAGCAGTCAAATGCATAGCGACTAGCGAGACATTAAATGAGGAAGAGGACATAGAAAATACCAAAACAAACCTGGAGAGCAGCTCGCCATGTGAAGTGAAGCTGATAATAATTTGAAACTGAAAACGATGTCCCACAAGTGACAATAATTTCTTGATTATAGACTACATTCTGAAATCAACGTCAACATGTAATAATAATTCCTTTAAAGAGGCTCCCACTTAAAAGGAGTAGGGGAGTCGAATAGCACGTAACCTTACCCTTATGATAATTGTGAGGCTGTTTACGAAGACCAAAGGGTGAAGTGCAAACACTATTTGCTACTTTACTATAGATAAGAAGAATAGGTAGTATATAGACTACTGATATGACTTACAGAGATGAATGAGACAATCCTTCCAAGTTATTTTCACAATTCTGATGGCAGATCCAGGGGTCTATATGCACCAGCTAGCTTTTCACTATGGCACGCCACTACTTTCGCTTTATCTGCTTCATTTAGATCAAATGGAACAGGTAAAGTATTCGCATCATAACCTACAAGACTTTCTTGTTTCAAAATCACATCAAAATTTTCTCTAATTTCTGCAATTTGATCATGCATTTGATCTGAAACACAGAATTCATATATTAACCTATTATTTCAATGCAGCTGTACCCAAAGCCTGTTCTAGTCTGTTGTTCACCCATTTGTATCGTCACTTGATCAGCTTTCTCCCATTTCACTTTGGCTGAATACAAATTAGAAAGTAGTACCTGGTCTGCAGTATAACCATAAAATTTATGGGGCTCAATTTGATGAACAATGCTCTCTGCCAGACAAACATTATGATGAACTCCACAAGCACTAAGGAATAAATAATCCCATCGGAACAAGGGAGGTAAATTATAGCATGTTCAGAGAGGAAGAAGTTTCAGTGTATCCTATATTTCAATCAAAACATCAGAATTCAGAGTATAACTAAACAAAGTGTAGCTTAATGAGGAAAAATGAAAGTTGTGTTAGCATTCAGAATGGAAAAGCTTATTGACTAAACAGTAAGAATTCGTGGAAAGCAGTGTGTTATATTAAAATACTGGCATTAGAAAAGTCAGAAATGGGCAATGTTTTTGGGACATGACAAATTAAACAGACGGAAACTAAGGAATTAGAATAAATCAAATATTTTTTTCAATAAAAGCACTGAAACAGTAAAAGACCTCAGGGTTGAGGCACTTGCAGTGAGCACACCAAGGAGCATAGAATCAATGAATATGTAATCAAATGTTGAAATTGCAGTATCAATATTGGAATCATTCAGATTTATTAGTCTCCCATAAATCACAAAGTCTCCAGACGCAGTCCAAAATGACGTCGTTGCTAACAAGAACAGTGAGAAAGATAGCAGTAAAGATGTCATGATGGATAATTTGCAGATGTATAACTCTTGCATAAAACAACACGACTGTTACACATATAACTTCATATTGACCACTAGGAAGTATAACCCTTGCATTGGAGAAAAGTAAGTTGGACATATTCACAGAAGTAAGAGATGTGGAAACATATTTACTACCTTAACACATTCTTTTCTTCTTGGCAACAGTTGATGTCTCATGTTGAGGACAATCCCGCTTCGTCGATGTATTCTTTTTCAACATCACCCGTATCCATATTACAACAGAGATCACGAGAACCCAAGGCTTTGAACGTCTTATTGGTGCCACATTAGTGATGGTGTTTTGATTATTATTTAACTCCCGGAGAAATGCCTCCATTGTGGCCTCAATTTGACATGTAATATGGATTTCTGAAGGAGAAGGCATCTCATCAGAATCCAAAAAAGTAACCAAGCGCTTCAAAGCCTCATGTCCAATTATTTCGCTCGAAGTATCATCCTTTTGAATGTTGCATTCTTCCACCGGAGAACTCATTGATCGCACAAAACCAACTGCCAGAGGAAATTTCTGCAGAAGAAAAACCTTTCAGTCAAAAAACTTTACATCCTCCCAGTGCTGAAGGGCATCTATCGCTAACTTTTGAGCATTAACCTGATGTTACAAGTGATCATTTAACAGATGATAATTATAAGAAGAAATGGAATTTTTTATAACAATAATTGGTATAGCATATATGCCTTATTTTCATCAAATAGCTCTTGAAAGTGATAATATTGCCCCCCTTCGACGACTCCTAGCACCTGGCTCACAAAATCGAATACCGCCAACATCTTTCCATCTAGATCAGAATAACAGCACAAGCAGTCATTAATCATGCCCTTCGGAGCATGTTTGATTGTTTCATCGAACTTCGAACTTCTTTAGTGGCAAGCCAAGCATCTGCAGATACACAATAAACAAATGCATATGGCATCCGGTCAAATAATAAGGTTAACGAGTTAAACTTCTTTACTAGCTAAGAGTGACAGGAAGGCATGACATTAGGCTACCAACTTTTCAAGAACCCCAGGGAAGACTGTAATTATATACTGTGACAAATTAATTTCATCACTGAATCCAGTATCAGAGTGAATTAACCATATAATTTTGATGAAGTATTGCCTGCTCCTTACGTGATGACCAAATGTTGCAAGGATATCAAGGGATATAATATGAAAAAAACTGACGAATGGAAATATGTCTCTCGAGAGAAAATTTTCCCTGCCGAGTTACCAAATTTCCCTTACACCACAATATATAATTCTTTGCTTGTGAAGTATTCCCTCCAATAAATTTTAATTTACATTTTCATTTTTCAAAACAAAGCTTTTTCTTCTATTTTTATCTCGTAACAAACAATCACAGCAATTAGATTTCCATATCATACTTCTGTTCTATAAGTAGAAAATGTATACGATTAACAACTATGGCATAGTTTTCAAG
The DNA here is from genome assembly GCA_019722365.1 of Lithospermum erythrorhizon. Taxonomy (NCBI): domain Eukaryota; kingdom Viridiplantae; phylum Streptophyta; class Magnoliopsida; order Boraginales; family Boraginaceae; genus Lithospermum; species Lithospermum erythrorhizon. The sequence goes on from JADFUC010000590.1 coordinate 151,888, forward strand.
AGAAAGAGTAGAAATGTATACTTGTTTTAGCTTTGCAGGCTCTTTAAAAAGCCAATGCAGAAAATCCTTCATGGTAGAGATGTGTTCCTTCTGGAGGTGGGGATAGATTTTACCTTTGTGGGATATGTTTTTCAATCGATATACCTCATCCTCCAGGGTAAGAGTATTAAAGCTTACTGTAGCCTGCATATGTATAATTACAAGTTTTTGAAACTTCGAAGTAAAAGTGTCAATCATTCATAACTAGATATGTTACCATTTAGAGGAGAGATGTGAAAGTAGAATGTGAAAAACATTGAAGTTACTGGTATAGGATGCTTTTAAAAAGAATGCCTAATAATAGAAGGGACTTACATCCATTTCGACGATCCTTTATTATGAAAAGTTCTGTCTTGGCTTCTTTTATCTGAACTCCCGCGAACTTATCAACGACTCTGGCACATGAACTCTTTTACATTGTCTGAATTTGATATCACCTATGGTTCCAATGCCTTGGTTGAGGTTGAATTGTAACTCTCCTAAGAGCAGAGGCTGCTTGTTTTTCCCCAAACTGATATGATGCTGTTGTTGAACTCACCGTATCCGCAGAGAGGAACTATTTCTCCAGCTGCAGAGGCTTCGGGACCAGAATTAACTACTTGGCCAGAACCATCAACCAATTCCACTTCAATCGAGGTAAGCTCTTTTGCTTTGTTGTAAATGCCTGTGACAATTTCTTGCGGAAGCTTGTTCCTAAACTGCAGCATCAGGTTCCTATGAATAGACAAGCAAGAAGTACTGGAATCTTTATAAATATAAATAGCAGTCAAGTTTCTAAAAATATGTTTTCCTCACCTTTTTTCACCTGTCATGAAGTTATTTTCAGCTTCAACTTGCCCTTGACTCTGTAAGGAAACATCAATTCTTAAAGTCAGTTGTTTTGTTAACATAGCTTATAGATGACGGAGAGAGACAAGATGTGGTTGTATTTCAATGATTTGTTACCTTTTGACACAAAACGGAAGGGTTTCGCCATCACTCACTCTAAAAGTGATGTCAAATTGATATATCTCAAATAGGGTGTGAGCAGTGTGGTTCGATTCGATTCGATTCGAAATGTTCGATTCGAAAAATTCGATCGATGCCAAACAAATCAAGCAAACCTTGAATGTCAATCGATAATAGAGGCAGTTCGAAATTATTAGGCTCGGTTAAATTTTGCTTATTAATTTGGACCGATTGGTCAGGTATATAAGGTCACCGATCCACGATCCCAGGAGCAGGACGTGCCTATTATGACCCGTCGTCTTGTAATTTCTCTCAAGCGCAATTCGTTCGCCGTTTCTGCCGTTCACCGGCTCTGCTTGGTTTACAGAATGCTGCCATCTTTCTATACGCAAATTTACTTAAGCGCAATTTTCTACTTCGCCGGTTGTAGCAGCTTACGAAAATATGTCGTATAGGCGCTGTTGTCGTTAGTTGAGTAACAAAGCATATCCATTTCTTTTTTGTTTTGAGTACAGGTTATTATTGTTATTTTTAGTTTGCGTGTTTGATTTTCGGTTGTAATAAAACTGCATGAAGTATATTTGTTATCGTTTAATGGGTTCGATTGATACTTATTCAGATTTAGTCGGATCGAGTTTAGATCTAGGTTGGTTTCGGTTGACTCTTATGATTTGAGTTTGCATGTTTGATTTTTATTTGTAATAGGCTTCGGTTGAGTATCTTTGTTATCGTTTATGGAGTTCGATTGTTAATTTTTTTTATTTTACGTTTCGATTTGTGTTAGATTTAGGTTGACTTTTAGGTTGACTATTTTTAAATCGAATAAGTTAACTACATTACAGGTTGCGTGTTTAACTTTGTAGTTGTAATAACATTGATTTACTGTTATGTTGTTTTGATATTTGTTTGTAATTAGGGTTTCAGTTTGGGGCAAATTATCAATTAGGGTTTCAATTTGGGAATTAGGGTTTCAATTTGGGAATTAGGGTTTCGATTTGGGAATTAGGGTTTCAATTAGGGTTTTAGGGTTTCAATTTGGGAATTGGGGTTTCAATTAGGGTTTTAGGGTTTCAATTTGGGATTTAGGGTTTGGTGTAGGTTTTGTAATTAATTAAATAATTTTGTAATTAATTATTTATTAATTAGGGTTTCGATTTTGTAATTCGATTAAATACTTTCCCCAATTAGGGTTTGATTTTGTAATTATTAAATATTTTCCTAATTAGGGTTTGATTAGGGTTTTAATTTTGTAATTGATTAATAATTTCTATTAGGGTTTGATTAGGCTTTCGATTTTGTAATTAAGGGTTTGATTTTGTAATTCATTTAAATAATTTTGTGATTGGCACTTAATTAAAGCGTTTAATTTAACTTTAATTGAGTCTAATATAGTCTTTCGTTGTTGAATCTTGAGCCCATTTTGCAGATTCAGATAACCCCCCTCTGGATAATGATGAGGAAATGGTATCTGTATCTGAATCTGATGAGAATTTCAATTCAGAATTGGGGATGGCTGAGCTGGAGGTGGATTCGGTTGAGGGTAATGAGAGAGTTGTTGATCGAATGAGAGATGCCTGTTGAGGGGCAATGAGAGGGGATTCAGCGATCGATGGCAAGCAAGCCTGCGTAGCGGCGTAGTTTGGGATTATTTTAAACCTGTTGTGATGCCTGGTGGAAAAAAGAAAAATAAATGTACGCGTTGTGGTGGAAGCTTACGTGGAAAAGCGGTAAGATGCAACATCGCGTTTGATTAGGCGTTTGAAATTGGCGTGCCAGTGAACCTGAACTCTTTCCTAAAGGAGGTTCTGAGAGTGTGGAATCGATGGTTCTAAATTTGTACAATCTCGGCCGCATTTACGAAGGAGATAGTTACATTCACGAATTTTACATTTGATTTTGCAAAGGGAAAAATCTTGGTACTCGTATGATTAACTGCTTGGCATGAATATCGCTTTATAATAGTTGAGCGTAAGGTGTTTAATGAGTTTTAAAGAAAGCCTCGCTCCTCGTTATAGAAAATCGATAGATATTTGGTTAGGAAAGAATGTTTCTTGTTTTTGAAAATGAAAGGGTTAAATTAAGGGACTTTTTAGTAAGGTTGCTAGGGTTGGGTTAACAGCCGATTGTTGGTGCAGTGCGGGGTTCGAGGAGGATAGGATATATGGTTGTGCTGTCATTATGTTGATATGAATTGGAATCTGTGAGAAAAGGGTTTTATCTTTTTTGTTAATGTCTGTGGCGTAATGTGGTGTAGCATTAGCTAAAGAAGTACATAGAATGCCAAATTCTATGAAATTAGTGATAAAAGTTTCTTACATTACGGTTGATAATCTGTGAAGTCGTAATGATGTTTGTATTGATATTTTAAGAAAAGATTATAACTATTTGAAAATGGTATTGAATGGTAAATTGTTTCATGTTGAGTGTTGTGCCCACGTATAATGAATTCTTCCAGTTAGAATGGGTTAAAGAGATTGAAAGTGGCCCGATGTGGTTAGAAGGTGTTAAGTTAACGTTTGGTTACGAGAAAGCAGTTGAATTCATTTAATGAACATAGGATTAACTTGCGGTGCCGTCTCTTAAGTTAGTGTTAGATAATATGGCTAGATGGAATTGACTTATGTGATGTTATCCCATTGCTATAAGTATAATAGGTCTTTACTAAATTTGGAGAGAGGATGATGAAGCAGTCTTGTCTGCTAATTTTGAATGGGCCTTAGTTCGTGAGGTGTGTGAATTTCTTGAGGTGTTCTGAGATGTGACAAATTTGATTAGTGAAATGATTATCAGCGTGTCACATTCTTGATTGGAGTTAAGTAGGATTAAGGAATTGATAAATATTGATTGGATAATGTTACTACCAAACTTTATATCTGAGTATAGGCTCACAGAATGTCAACTAAGTATGACAAATATTGGGAAGAATGTGATTTGTTGCTTTCTTTTAGTTCGATTCTAGATCCTAGGTATAAGAAGGTTATGATCGAAGTTTGCTTAAAGATAAATGTATCCATAGATTATGAGGCTAGATCGGAAGCGTGTTTAGAGTTTCGATGATCTTTATGATCGATTATCTTTGTAGTATATGGTGATGATAAAGGCAGCCACGAACACGTATTACGGATACTTGAAGCGACCACCTTGTTACGGTTAACAAGAAAGGTATGATGAATACAAATTAAAGCGCAAGCGTGGCATAGAAAAAAAAGCAGGACACGGAATCTAACGTGAGAAGCCCATTTTTCTAATGTGGATAACTTTGATGTTCTTAGGCTGGTGGAAAGGGAATGAGGGGAGGTATAAATATTGTCAAGGAAAAACATGGACATTTTATCGAATTCAATTACAAGCTGATACCTCGAAATCCACGCTTGATCTTTGGTGGTAAGTGATTGATAAAAAAGCGTCGATGAGTAGAGACACGGTTGAAGTCCTCTTTGTGGTGGAGATTGGATCGAGGCGCTTATGGCGTTCGATCTTCGGTATGTTTTTGTTACTTATTTTACCTTTTCTTACGTTTTTTAACTTTTATTCAACAAGTTTGATGACCATTTTTTTAATGGCAAATGATGATCGATTGAATTGGAATATGAAAAAGTGTTTGAAATGGAGATCCCAAGTCTGATACCAATTCCTTTGGTATTTTGTCTGTTGTTTTGTTTTGTTATTTGTTTTTTTAATTTGTTTTTTGTGTATTTCTATACATTTCTGATAAAAGCTGTTTCTTTATTGTTGTTGTAGGTATGCCCTCTTCCTTATCTTCGTCTATTTGAGGTTCGAGGATTCAGCTCCTGATAGCTTGACCCGCCAGCCAGGCAAGGCCACAGTAGTAGCGAAGCCACCAAGAAAGAAACAAACGCAAAAATAGGGAAAAACTTTGATTCGTGGTACGTTTGACTCGCTTTATTGACATGTCTGGTCTATTTGTTTATTACTTTGTTGCCATTTTGAACTTGTGGGGTATTTGTAATTTGTGGGGCCCATTTCGTTTGTGGGGCCCATTACAGGCTTGGTTTAGTTTTTGTAATTATGGAATTTATTACGGTTTTTAAGAGCGATGATGAAATTAGTAATGCGTATTATTGAAAATCGTCCCGTCTTGTCGGCGAAGCGGTTCGTATTTGCGATCATGGCTTCTTTGAGGCGATTTGATCCGTAGCGTATGCTTGGCATGGCAATCGCGTAGTGCTTTACTGACCATAGCGATATTAGAATTTTCGATTCTTGAAAAAGTATATTCGGCAATTTAGGACTTTTTAAGCGTTGGATGTTGGGCGTAATTAATATTTCATCGTTCTCTTATTATGCATTTTTAATTTCAATGTCTTGTTATTTTTAAAAAGTATCTCGGGCCAGAAACTTTTTGAGCTGGATTAGAAAAATCGAGCCAAAATCGAGCCGAACCTCTTCCTGCAAAAGAATTCGAATCGGGCGAATACCAAAGTGATATTCGGTCGGGTCGAGCAGGCTTGAATATACTTCCCAATCGTTCAGGCGAATTCAAACGTTTAATAATTCGGTCTGTTATTTCGTTACACCTAATCTAATCCTTAAATTTCAAATTTCTTCCCAGACATATATTTACCAATCCAAATGCAACCTAAGAGTTCAATTCAGAGAGGACTGCTATAAGATGCAACTGAATTCAGTCAAAGCTCTCTTTAAACAACATCATGTTACTTCATGTCTTCACACATCAATGCACTCTAAAATGGTTTATTGAAACCTTATTCTAGGTGCTGATTGAAGTAGTAATATATTTCAGGTATGCATTAAATGATAGATATACAAAATCTGAGTTTACGTCGTCGTAATCAGCGTCTTCCGTCATACAGAGAACCGCTTGAGATAGCGAGTGCGATGCTATGCAGCTTTGTGATAACGGGGCCCCATTCGAATATACGTGCGTGATATTCGAGAGAAATGATTTCTGCTGGTAATGTAACCTACAGAGCTACTGGATCAGGTTGCAGGGAAAAAAGGATGACAGATAATCCCAAGCATATGCATGGCTCTTTCGAGCCCTTCATGCAATACCTAGACATTTCATGTAATATTATGTGGCTGCACATCAATTAAATTGCTCTACTAGTATAAATATATTTGGCATGTTTACCCACAAAGCATACATAAACATCTCCGAACACATTTTCACCATGATATTGAGTATTAATGAACACTGATATAGCATGTCTGATCATGTCATATTCTCGAGAGCATTTAATAATAGTACAGGAACACTTGTTGGATTTTGGGCATCGCTCAATCTAATTTGAGATATTAGCAAGCTATTATATATATATGATAAGAATTTTATGTATGATGCCTAGAAGATACATTTGTTATAGTAGAAAGTAGAGCATGAATATATACCCTTATATGACTCTGTGCATGACCGAGGGCCGTAGGTGAAATCAACGTCAAAAGCGCAAGATCATCAAAGACAATCTATGTCATTAGCTTGACCACTAACTGGGCTCCAAATCTACTGTAATTATCAGTTAATCAATAAGAATTACTCCGTATAAGGAATTACCTCCACAACATAGGCCGTATAACTATTGAAGTCCTTGAGATAATTGAACTTGTCTATTTAAGGAAACCGAGGAGATGTATTCTTGCATCACCAAAGTTTCCGCATTTAAAAAAACATAAAAATGACTAAGATTACAAAGGAAAAATACCCTTCATCTGAAACTTTGTAGTGGCGGAGGTTAGCAGAGATTAAGGGAGGTAAGCTGCCCCCAACTTATAAAATTGTTTACCAGGCAATTATAAGTCATTTTACTTGAAATATGGTAACTCGACCCCCTCAATAATGGAAAAACATTCATTTTAATTTGTTTAATGCATGTAGTCCCCCTTGAATATTCGTTCAAGGTCCGTCACTACCTACACAAGACATGAATATAAAGGGTGTGATTGTGTGAGTCTTAAGGTATACAATTAATTGTTCCTGATTATCAATGATTTGTTGTTCTTGCCTCAATGATTCACATTCCTTTTGTACAAGGTCCAGCTTTTGCTTCACCGTATCGAATTTTGAGTTATTGTTACTGTAAAGACCAAAGAGAAAAAACAAGTGAATATAAAAAAGTTCAAGTTATAAAAAGGATAGACAACATATTCTTTGACATCATTGTACCAATTCAAGAAGGGAAAAAACCTCTAAAAAGCAAAATAGTCTCATCAAGACATCAACATCAACAAGATCAAGAATATTCACATACCCAGCAAAATCTAAAAAGAAGGGGAAAACCCCATCTTTCCTATTCTCCTTCATTCCATACTTTCCAAAGAAAAATCCAATACAATACTTCCTCCTCCTTAAAAAGATATTCTAGTTAATGTTGGAATGTGTATCATATTTGAATAATTTGGTGTTCAAGTTTAAATAACTTAATTGTCAAGTCTTTGAGTCAACTTGATAAATAAGTTTGGATAACTTGATGAATAAATTTGGATAGGTTTGAGGCTAAATAACTTGAAGTCCAAGTAATTATTAGTTAGGTAAAAGCCTTTTTTTTAACCTATATATAAAGATGTATTTTCTATGAGATGGTTATCACACCATCACAAAACACAATATACACAATAATCATCATAGGAAGAATATTAGAGTTTTAATATTCTTGAAGAAATTAGAGAGTTTATCTTTGTTCTTGGTAGACTTCGTTGTTTAGATTCAACACTTTAAATTCCTGTCGTTCTTATTGATTGTTTGAAATTTCGAGAGGGACTTAGGGGTATTAAATCCTTACAATAATCCTAACAGTTAACCTACAATGGTCAAAATTAACGAAATTTTAAATTTTCAAAATTAACAAACTTTGGTATTACAAATAACATTGATTTGAATCATATTATCATAATCTTTATATATATTTTTCACCAAATACTACATCCAAATCAACATATCTAATTTTTTAGACTATAAGTATTCTCTACATGATTATTTTTTGAACAAACGTGATTTATTTATTTATCCACTTTGTAATAATTAACTCTAATTAATGAAGTACAAAAGTTAAAATTTGCATACATAATTAATAACATATATGACTTGACTTAATTCAAGCGTGATACTCTTGCCTAAACAATCAACTTTATCTGCTTGTAATCTAAAATACTATTACATAACATATACACACACAAAAAATTGACTTGTAATAGAAAAACATGAAAATTAAAAATTGAACAATCTTTTTGGATGTTGGAGAAAGACTTCACTTACATTTGTGTACCTAAACTAGTTGACATTTTTTGTAATGAACCCGATTGAATATTAAAAGCGGACAAAGAGGCAATGAGTGACAGAGTTGACTTGCGATAATCTATACCATATATAAAACACAAAGGTCCTAATTGCCAGTTACAAAAGCATGAACGTGGAACCCTAAATGGATGAAGCCAACTTTTTTTCTTCCAATTATACCCCTATAATATTGCAACTGTTCCATTCTTTTGCTTTTAATCTATCGTAACCACATTCACAACTCTGACAAAAGTACTCACGATGCTTGAGTTAATAGCAATCGCGGGCAAAAACTCTCCGAAAACTACATTAATATGATCCTTGAACAAAAACTCCTCGCCAAAGATTAGGTAATAAACAATGCGTCTCGGCAAAGCTGAAACAAAACAAGCAGCGACATCGAAACACAGCAGTTAATCTATAAAATGTAATCACGGGAGATCGAGGCAGTCTGGCGTCAATGCAGCCGAAGGTCAATTCGGCCTGCTTGAAACAATAAAGAATCGGCGTTACGGTGTCGCGATAAACAAAAAAGGGCCGGGCCAACCCCCGTTTCATATTTTCATATATGGTAACTTCTCGTATTAATACATTATTAAACAAAGAAAGAAAAAGAGGAAGAGAAGGCAAGAAATAGAGAAAAAAAACCCAAAAAAAACAATAATCGATGTATTATTTGAGAAATTATAGAAGAATAAGGAGAAAGTCTTGACTTTTGAGAGCTGAGGGAGGCAGAGAGTGAATGAATACCAAACCTAAATGCTTAGGATTGGTTTATATAGTATATCATTTTTTATCGGGTAGCTTCGAGGATTCTGGTCGAATTGAAACCGGTTCTCGACTAAAAAATTGTATTCGGATACGTCCGTTAATATTTCGGGCGGTTAATGAATTAGGTTTTTGGACGGGAGTAGGTCGATTCAATTTCAAACTTTTTGTATGAATTTAAATACTCCCTCCGTCTCAAGAAAAAGATTGTCACATTTTGAATTTTTAATAGTTATATTTTGTGTAGAAAATGTTTTTAATAAAAATACATTTCAAGTGCTTTTTCATTGATATTTTCATCAAATATTATAGCGCAGAAACAAAAATATTTATGGTCAGCTTGATGATTAAAAATTCAATCGAAAATGTGATCTTTTAGGAGACAGATAGAATATTTAAATTCATACAAAAGTTACAATAACTAGTGTCTTTTTGTAATATCGAAAAAATTATATTATAAAGAAGTGTATTATAGTTATTCTAAAGAAAAGTAAAATAATAACGTGAAAAGAATGAATCGAGAATCTGAAGCGTGATAAACGGCAACCAGTTCATGCATAAAATATTAGAAGAAGAGAATGAGCACGTCAAGTACAATCACCTGAAAGAGAAAATCAAGTGATGTTGTCCCGCGCACAAATTCCTCGCTGACATGACTATCTGAGAAATATTGTCAACCATGAAATCGTGAATGAAGGTAAATCTTAATTTAAAAATGTATCTTTATTTTTAGTAATACACTAACATTTATTCTTACTTAAAAAGCCGAAGAAGAGATGGATGGTTGGACATGTAGAAGTTCTTCTGCGTATTAGAATTGGGAGAAGGCTGGTGCAATCGGAAACTTTAATTATGGGAGCTCAGTAGAAATGGACATAATAGAATTCTCGATATGTTTAAATGCACCAACTATTGAGAAAATATGTATTCGATGCATAGGACAACTATATGTCCTTATCGAGAGGTGTGGAGCATACGATCAAAGATATTGATGAATGATGGAAAATTAGGAAAAAGACATGGAGTATTACTAAAATGTTGTTTACGAAAGAAATATTATTATTACCTCATGACTATAAGGTTCTCGATGACAAATTAAATTAATTTACAATTATCAAGTTTAATCATTGATTGAGGTATGTGTCCCCAACGCGTTTTCAATATTTTTTAGGTTGCGTCTTTTTGTTCCAACTTTGCAATTGATAGATCAAATTGAACAATGGAACGTTTTGAAACAAAATATATCAAAACAACATGCAAAAAAGTTAAAACATCAGTGAATTGTTGATTGTTTACTATTTTAAATTTTCTTAAATAACTTATTTTGTAAAAGAAATAATTGGAGTAACATTTTTACTTTCTGAGTTTTAGAATGCAAGTTATTAGTCGGATTGGAAATGTTACGTGTCCCGTCGATGGCGGAGATTTAAAATTGTTTGCGTTTGAAGGAACAAAAGGCAGGTAATTTTCACATTATTTCAAATAAAAAATGCATCGTTAATCACTTGAATGACTAATATCTTGAGGAGCTTCGTTGCTGTAAATATAGGTGATAAGAGAATTGAATTGCTTGCGGGATGGGATCTCGTAGAGGTATTATCTGATGATTTATCAATACAGCCATTATGCAGTGCTCGATGGCGCAATTACTTGAGTTTTTAAAATTTATTCAACCGGGAGAGAATACTAAATGAAAAATGAATAACTTGACTGACGATCACGAATAAAACATGGAAAGGAGTGGAATACGTAATAGAGTGACAACTTATGGTGAAATGTCGTTTTCATAATAGCAATAATATATTGAGATGATACATATTGATTTAATTTTGTTTTACGGTTTAAAATACGTGCACATCGTGAAGTTCGCAAATACATAGATGCCGCGAAAAAGCGATACAAAGTATATTTCAAATTGAATGATGCAAGAAGAGTGTTGAATTTAGGTGATTTTGTACATAAGTAATGGAATTAATGGCCAGTAATTTTGTATATAAGTGATGGAACTAATAGTTGTGATTGTATAATTTTATGCATAAGTGATGGAGCTATCACACATATTTTAATCAATATGCATATTGTGTGGTCTGATGATATTTTTAGATTTAGTATTTGTACATAAATAATACAATTGTTGTATTGATAATTTGTGTTTATCAAATCTTCTTTCAACTTTTTATTGCTATATTTTATAATGAGATCCCATGTCAAGTATCTGAAGAGTTGATAATCTGCAGCAAATTCGCGCGGGAATTTGAATTTGTCTTGGAAATCGTGGTCCATAGACTAGCAAAGACAATCAATTGAATAATTACAAATAGCATTTCTTTAGAAGAAAATTTGCCACAATAATCAGTATAAGCCAAACCCACACTCACATGCAGAAGGTGAACATCAAATGCAGGTCCATTAGAATCTCTTGGGCGTTAGAACATTTTGCTTTTCCACATTTACATCTAATACATACCCTGAAAAGTTACTCCATATAAAAATGCCCTAATTAATTATTAGAGCATTGGCAGCAGAATGCTCAAACATCTCCTCATCTTATGAATAGATTAAAGAAAAACAAAAATCAGATTACTCATCCTATAACTGGGACAACTAATTTTAACGCTTGAGTCTCCTCTGAGCAATTAAGACATATTACGCAATTAACTCCTCCGTAATATTCAAGACATGGACCTCGAAGGATCGTTAATATAACGATATTACATTTTTTTTATATTTTCCAAGGAATAACTTATTTCTCTCTCATCTCTGTCATCCATCTTCTCTTTCTCCACTTCATCAATAATAAAACCATCTTCTTTTTTATGGAACAAATTAGTTGAAGAGGTAAAATTAAATGTGAAAAATACGAAAGACATAAGTTTGGAGGACCTATTCTTGAAATTAGAAAAGTTGAGCTTTTCACAAGCAATTTTAAAGAGTAATGAAAACCCACATCCTTCTATGTGGATGAGCTAATTGTAAATGATGATTAAGCACAAATATGTAAATATTTAATTAAGAAGCAGAGTAGCTTAGAAAGAGAAGCCATCCACGAAGGTTTGCTTGAGACTGCAATATTGAGTCTTAGTTGATTATCATATCATTTTTTTAATATATACTATATGTCCAATGATTTCAAATAATTGGAGAAATCATTCAATTTTAGTTGATTATCATATCATTTTTTAATTTCGGATTTAAGGTATGGATATGTTGAATTGTTTGGTTGAATTCTTTTGGATTGGTATGAATTATTTGTTGAACTCGTCTTTTGAATCGATATGAATTGTTTTTTCCTGTTGCCAGTATGATGAAATCAGTACTTGTATTTATTTATTTTAATAATTTGAGGAATAAAATCAGGAATCTGAATTTGTGTAGAAGTTAAAAATTAAATTCTATATTTTTTTAATTTAAATCGATAGATTGATATTTATAAAGTGTAGAATTATTACTTATATAATTGAAATTGAATTAGGAGACATATACATCAAATGAAATTGAAGTCCACTCCTAAAACTAACTAATCAGATTATATCTAAGCCTATTGATCTAATTACGTTCTTATTCAAGTGTCGAAAAATTGAATCCTATATTTAGTAAAGTAGTATAAGGAGTTAACGACTAGGGTTAGTCCAGTGGTCACGGGATATTACTTATATGATGAGCTTTCGGATCGAGTCCTTGGAATGACAAGTGCCGATTTTATTTTATTTTATTTTAAACAAAAAATAGTATAAGGAATTGATTTTAGAAAAAAATTATAGGAATTCTGGTGCGGATGCTCTAACTCACAAAAATTAAAATTTCATAAGGTCTCTAATTTCAAAAAACAGCATCAACTTTCCTTCCGTTCCCATTTCCCGTCTACTACTTTTTAAAACTACACGTCATGTCAAGGCGGAGATATGTGAGGGCAAAAGTAGGTCTTTTTAAAAAAATATAAATTTTATCTGTAACTTCTTTTTAAAATATTCAAAAATAATGACTATGAGAAAAATAATCTGAAGCCAACTAAGCCTAAGATATTGTAACAGTATTTTTTTAGTTATGGTGAAATGACTATTCTACCCTATTTAGTAACAATTACTAAACACTATCTTAATATCCAAAATCAAACTCCACTCTTTCATTTAGAGGATTAAAATTTCTAACATTTTCAAATTGTCTCATGAATCGAAAAAACATTTCAAATTGCTCTAGAGAGATCGATGAATGGAATGGAGGCCATGCAACAACATTGTATCAAAGGAAGATAGTTAAAGGGTGGAAGCTGCAAGAACTCATGCATCTGCACATTTTCACCACAGTAAACCATACTAATGGCCTATCAAACAAAACCAGAACAAGCTTGATCTTCAATGTGGAAGACACTAAACAATGGCCTTCCAGATTGCCTGTTGGATCTATACAACAATAATAACATACATCAATGATTACCTGTAAGATCTATGGAGGGATAAAAAGGAAACTATGCATCAAGTGTTGTAGCATGTTACTCTATCAACCAATGTCACAAGCAAACTTGTTCCAAAATGCTTATCAGCAAAATTCTGAAAAACTGTTGGCAGTTGGTGATTGCGCTTCTGTACTAAACAGAATCGGTCTTATGCCTTTTCCGAACAGGCAGCTTTTCCAACGAAATCTTTTCTTAACCATTGACCCCCCCTGCATTTGATCTGCCACCAACATAACCCAATTCGCTACCCAGGGCTTATCCGCTTCGCTTGCAGCCACTGCCTCTCTGTTCACTATTTGCTTCAAGGTCATGTCCTTGAAATAGACAATTTGGGAACTTTTCCCTCAAATAGTCATCAAAACCGTGGAACCAGTTTTCTGGATCAGGCTGTGAGAAAGAGCATTGTGATCCTGAAGGCTGGTCGTCTATCTCAATGCTGTTGACCACTTCGTTACAATGTATTGTAATTGGTGAACCTCGACCACAATTGATAACTAAAGTAGCACTCGGAAAAGAGGGATCCACCTCGGGTTCAATATTTTGGATTTGTGGATTCTCTGGACTGTGAGGAACTACAGGATTCAAGGAATCAAATGAGGAAGATAGGTAACTGACAAGAGAGAAGCCTCTGCCACCAAACGGAGAAGATTCTTTTCCATTTTCTAAGTGCATAAAGTGCCAATCTGTAAGCTTCTGCCTGCCATTACAAGTTATCTGCTTCACTCTTCAGAGATCAGTAAAGCAGTAAAATAGAGAAAGACAAAGGAATAAGGATAGTAAGATACATGCCTTGTTGCTATTTATTAATTTGTCCATCGGAATATAGTACGACTAGGAGACTGCTAATCAAGCACTTTGATCGACAAGATTAAACGCCTCACACCTTTATGTTCTTAAGTGAATCCAAATAACACGAGATATTAAGATTAAGTTTGCATGTTCGAGCATGTCTCACAGTGTCCTCTCAGTCCTTTTTGTTTTCATCCCAGCTTATCTACACACATTAAAGAGCAAAAGTTTCTGGTAGACTTCATTCTGAAGAAGAAGCTTCATTCTTCGTTACAATTTAAGAAGATGACTTTAGTTTTCGGAGAGTATATAATTCAGAAAAGATATTCGTCAAATCAAATGTTCAAAGATATGTAACTAGTGTTATAAAACTCACAGTAGTTAGCCATGGTTACGCATTTGAGTCCTTCTAGGTCTTTGAATATTGGAGCAGAAAATCCTTCACAGTATGAACATCTTGCTCTTTGAGGTTGTTATGGATCTTTTTGTTTCTGGAAACTTTACGTAATTTGCACACGTCGTCAGATAGCTGTGGGATTTCACTATTCTTGTTGTCTGTACAAGAATGAAAGAAACTATAATGGAGAAAATAATTTTAAAAAAAAAACTACTATTAGAGATAATTGTTAAGAATATTATATAATCAACATTTTCTTCTTTTAAGAATCTTTTACACAATTTCAAATATGTTCTTTGTAACCAAAGTTTTTATAACACTGTAGCTATAGGCTCTGACAAAGATTCAGACTTCAGTACGTGATAAGTTAATCATTTCCAGATAGGATGTTGAAATTAAATAAGGACAATAGAAAAGCAATCTTTTATACCATATGGAATCAGCAATAATCGCAACAGGACTATGATGAGAAGCAATTACAATGATGGGATCACTTACTTTCATTTCGGAAATCCTTGACAGTGAAAGATTCGGATTTTCCTTCCCTAATGTCAATGCCGGCAAAGTACTAGAGTTCTGTTCTTAGCTTGAAAACACCTATGCATATGAGTTTTAGGATCTAGCAAACTTTATATTGTCGACAAATACCTATTCCTTTTCCACTTGATGATCACATTCCCACCAAACTTGTTCCTTTCTTTCTCCGACAATCTTGTTGTTGAACACTTTTGATGTACAATTATTTATCATATCTATCATCTCCTCCTAGAAGAACAATTTGTACTTTGCCTCGCTTCTGGTCCAGATTCAACAACGTGGCCAGAATCAAGATCGACTTGTTCCACCACAATGGGAGTTCCATCTTTAGCTTTGATCTCCTTACCCGTGTATATTGTGATCGATGGCTCATTTCTGAAGCGCAGAGCCAAACTCCTTCTTGGCGAAGTTTGAACCTCATTCTCACTGTTATAACCAAGGTCATGAAACCACATCACAGATATGAGATATGAAACATAAATTTTCTATCTTAGTTCAATATATGGCAAAGAGTCTGGTTACTTCTCTCACCCTTGATCTCTTACCAAGTACTTCTGCACCGTTTCTTCAAGTTTCTCTTGTAACTGAAAGAAGACACCAAAGTACACAATAGTTTTCAGATTTAGTAATCAAGAAGTTCGTTCACTATAAGTAAGATCCAATAAACAGGCTAAACTTACAAGCAACATAGCGAGCTATTGAATTTTTGTGACACGACGAAATATAAGAAACAATTTTTGGTACAACCAATTAGATACTTAATATCAAACCAATATATATCAAAGAATTTCACCATGTTACATGGTATCAAATAAGGAGCAGAGTTTTTTGTGGCCCTTCCCCTCCCACCAACAAGTAAAACAAAACAAGAGTTGATTAAGTAGTTAAAGATGGTATCCACAATTTCCAATTTTGTACATGATTGAATGAAGAATAATATGATCTTGACATAAACCAACCTTCAAAAAACAACTTTCTTCAAACTATCATCATCATGATCAAACTACTTTTACTATGTCCTCCAAAAACAAGATAAGAACATTATGAGTAGGGAACGATATAAATTGATGCTAAATTTGCATTTACTACAAATTAAAGCTTAAGCAAATCTTAAATTTATATGCATTTTAATTAAAATAAATGGAGCTTACAATTGGCCTGATAGAATCCTCCATGATTGGTACAATATCATTGGTGGAATATGTACTAACTCACCATCATTTCAAGTCGATGTTTCATCATCACCTCAATTTCATGTCTCATCATTTGCTTCATCACCACAATTTCATGTCTCATCATTTGCTTCATCATCCTAAGTTAAAAAGAACCCAACTTCATTTCAAGAAAGTCAACAACAACATAATGTCATTTATTAAATGAGTACTTCATACTCACTCCATATCAATATACAGTGATCATTTAGTTTAAAATACTTCATTAAGTATGTATGCAAATTTTTTATTTTGCCATTTATTAATTAACGGTAATCATAATTTAGATGAGAAATGAAACTTTATGTAGACAAAAGTGTATATATAACAAAAACATAGAGTATCATTTTTATGCAAAACAATCAAATATTTTAATACAATACTTTAAGTTTAAACAATCACTTATATAAATAGTATATAAATAGGGAGTTTCAACAATCATTTATTAAAGGGACATACTAAAAACACACTTGAAACAAGAATATTCACCAAACAAAGCAAACTCATCATAGATTCTTTCACCAAACACCAAATTTATTCAGCTTTTTTGCACATAAATGTAGAATATGCAAATCTTTTATCTTAAAAACTCACTTGAAACAAGAATATTCACCAAACAAAGCAAACCCATCATAGATTCTTTCACCAAACTCCCAAATATGTTACTTTTTTGCACATAATCTTGAAGCTTAAATATGAAAAGCGTTGACTTACTTTTTCAAAGCAGACACATATATGAGCTCATCATTTGATTCAAATAATTCTTCAGACACAAAAGTAGAAGTTGATGGTGGAAGATCAGACATTTTTTCTTACTTATTAATTATTATTATCAGTTTGATCATACTCGAAATGTCATAAAATTTTGATATCTATATAGAGAAGATTTGTGGGGTCATACATCAACGCGTTATCATCATAGAAAAAAACATTAAGAGCAGACTATTCAAACTATTACACACCTCCTCCACATCACTTGTATTGGTAACTATACTATACTATGCTTCCTATGTTATCAAAATAAATATTGTGTAGGGCAACTCTTCCACACCATGTGTACAGTACAGTATACTATACTATACTGTAAGCAACTCTTCCACACCATGTCCACATTAAATTGTTATGATATAATATGGGATTCTATTGGGTCAGTTTGAGCCCAATAGAAATAATATAATTGATTACTACTATTCTTTCCTGCATGGGCTTAACACGCGGTCCCCCTTAAACCGTCTTTAAACCTCTATAAATACTCCTTATAAATGTTCTTGAGAGATAATGTCATTTTTAACTACTTATAAATTACTAAATCTTAAATTCCCTTAAACATTCTAACTCATATCTGGAATGATCATGATCGAATTTCATTGTTTCTGGTGTGACACCTGAAAGTACATCGAGATCCCGACATCACCGAATTCTATCAACCTCATGGATTCAAAGACCAAAGAAACCAGAGCGAAAGCACTGTGATCATTAATTCCATTAATGGTGGAAATGATGGACGAATTTCAAGCCTCGACCCAACCTAATCCCCGCTAAAAGCACTTAACAAAAGCCTTCTCGTAATGGACTCACCGCGAAGGCGAGGACAAGATATGTAATTCTAAATTCAACGGATCAAGTGGTATATGATTTGAGTTTAAAGAGAAAATACTCGTATAAAAGCATGGCCTCGCCAAAATCTGCCACATCAATTGGCGCCGTCTGTGAGGATCGATAATCCCCCTTCACAATCATCAGATCATGCAAGTCAGTTCACAAAAGTTAACCTAGACGATACATTCAAGCAGAGCAACGGCAAAGCCCAAGGTTCCTGCCCACCGTCGCTTCGACGATGAAGTCAAGTTTCATAAGAATTCATGTCACTTCTGGAGACGTAGGATAAAGATCACCCATAATAGATAATTCAAAATCCTACTCTCGGTCCGGTTATGATATAACCTCCGCCGGTACCCCCGAAAGGTCCCCTATTAGAAAACTAATCAAGGCGCAGTGAAAACCGATCACGAAGCCATGAAGGTCCCTAAGGAGTACTTACAACATGCATAAACGCTCGGATTTAATGTATGCTCCTCGATCACTGCTGATGCCGGGCAAGAAGAATGAAATAAGAAAAAATGTAATTTCGATTTAACTCAGTTATCATTAAAGACATCACTCCCGGGTCGGGAATACCAAGCACAAGCATTTCATTGCCTGCCCGGTTAAACGCACGCAAGAGGATCTCGTAACGCCTAAGTTTAAAACTTTCAAGGATGCGAGATCCGGCAATCACCTCAAATCTTTTGATTCCAACCATCCTTTTAGGCCAATACGATTTAAGTCTACGCGAGGGCATTCGGGACAGCCTCGTCGTCTCCACAAATTGCCATCCAATTCCCATCAACCGGCCGTACGACATAAAATGACTTATTCATGGATAACACGGGGCTTCTATAAGAGTCGGCTGAGACGGTGAGAACCCTCACGGAGTTACACAGAGACTGCTGGGAGACCTCATGAGTTTTCCTCCACTAGATTTCAAGAAAGCAAGCGACCAATATCAATGACGGCTTGTCTAAAGGTTACCATGATCTCATTCTTCCAAATGGATCGAGACATGGCCCCTTTATGAAAAAATCAGCGCGAACCACCTAACACCCGAAACGAGCTATCCAAACTCGTAATCCAAAGAGCATCAAGTTGTATGAGTGGCTCTCTGATGAATATTCACCCAAGGCCGGTGTTCAATGGAGCGATTTAATCGCTGGACGTAAATCATCCTTCAAAAGAGGGCTCTTGTTGCTGACGCTTCCAAAAGCCCATGGTGGCTTGTGCCTCTCAAAGACGTGCAACGCCTCCTTAAAGCGATGTAATGGCATGAACATAAGTTTCAGAGACCACGTCGTATACACCCTTAAGGGTACCAGTTGGAAGAATCTACGCACAATTGAAGTATAAAAGGATACTCCCCAGACCGAACAAGATAAAATCCTCCAAACGGAGGGACGTAAAGTTAAATATCGTGAGTATCACAAAGATCACGCCACTTAATCAATTTAACGCCGTGTTGTCAGCGTAGACGAGGAAATCGACCAAATGAGGTCAACCACAGTGAGCTCATAAGAAGACACGGTAGCCTCGCGCTATGAGTATGACACCTCCTCGCCGTGATAATCAAGCCAAACGGCGATGATATCCCTCGTGATAATACGGCGGTCGACACTATTTCGGTGGCATAGCAGAGGCGCACACCTCGGTCAATTTGGTAAAAGTACGCGAGGTCATTATACGCCGCTACCATGTATCGAGCCAATTTCATTTCGAATGTGAGCTAGCTGACCGAACTTCCCATGATTTATCCTTTGCTATCGCCCCCATCATCGCTAATTCGTGCGGCCCTGATGTCAAGCCGACACGTGTCGCTTCGCCGATATTCTGGCTTTCCAGTTTCCATGACGAATTTGACTTCCCGTGAAGCATTTCAGTTCTCGTATTTACACTTCACGGGTTCACGGGCATTCAATATACCCCACCGGAATAGCGTAACCGGACGCCACTATTGGCGTAGGCTCCCGTGAGCAAAGAACGTAGCAGCTTCTTTTACAAATGTGAGACATCCCTTGATCCTTCCTACAATCTGCCTATCGGGTAGACTTTCTCAAATTTCCTCTTTGGGCTTCCTCTCCATTTAAATGAAGTTCCCCCACAAGCCGAGGATGAGAAATTTCGAGGACCGTAAGAAAGCCGCAGTACGCTATCGCCAATACCAAAGGGTGTCACTTTAACGCATTCTCTGCCAGAAGAACTACGGACGTCAGACTGCTCTAAAATCCGTGGATGGTGTCAAAGATACCGTCTCAGAAAGGGAAAGCTATAAGCTCCAAGACCCAAGATAGGTACAAAGCTTCTCCCTGCTCATCGCGAGAACCTTATACACCTATCAAGGCTGGATACGAGGAGGTTTCTCTCAATGGGTCCGCAGGATACGCCAAAGTGACGCAGTAACTCTTTATTCATCAAGCTATTAATGGCATTCCTCCTCAGCCAATCATAAAAAAAGAGGAACTTTTCAAATGAAAGAACCTCGCCATACGTATGAAATGAGGAGCCGGTAGCGCCGGGCGCGACCGGAGCTCCAGCTCCTCGAATAGATAGCCAACATGGTGAAGAAATCTAACAATAAATGGAGTGACAAGATCGATTTTACCAACCTCAACAAGCGCGTGTCTAAAAGATTATTATCCCTTGGCTCGCTTTTAAGCATATTGGTTGACGGATGGATTAGGTCTGATTTCGGATTCTGGTGGCAACATCGTATATTTTGCATGACTACGACTGTGAAAAACTACCTTCATAATCGAGTACTGGGCCTCTATCATGGAGAGTAATGCCTTCTGCTCGAAGTTAACGTTACTCCTTACCAAAGTTAATATTAATCAATTGTTCAGTGGTTAAATCAAAACACGAGTATATACGTCGACGATATGCTCGTAAAAAGTCGAAAGAGCGACGATCACCTGGGAAATTTGAAAGAGACTCTCAAAGTGTTGAAGTGGTCACACCTAAGAATAAACCCTGAAAAGTGTTCTTTTGGTGTTACTTCCGTAAAGCCTCGGCCTTCACATGTCAGCAGAATCGAGTCTAACTGACAAATCGCAACTTCTAAAACGAGCCCCCACCCTGCATAAAGAGGTTCAAAAGTAGACTGGTTGTTTGGCGGCCCGATCGATTCATCTCAAGTGAGGCGATCGAATCTACCATTTTTAGGGAAGACACGTTAAGCCTCCAAAGAGCTTTTTCTCCGGGACTCCTGAACGTGATAAGCCTTCGGTAGTTGAAAGTGACTATCCGGGTTCAAGTTACTTTCTATAAGGCCCAGGATGTAAGAACTGTAGCTATACCTCGCTACGTCAGTGGGCGGCGGTAGTTGTCTCATCGTGAGGGAAGAGCAGCATCAAAACCCATTTCATTTGTGTTAGCCGCTCTCCAGCTGGAGCTGGAGTGAGCTTTATCCCTGGTTGATAAATTTGTGTTTGCCATTGTCATCACAACAAGGAAGCTCAAGGCATATTTTGAATCGCATCCCATCAAAGTGTTGACCGATCAGCCGATTAAGAGAATCATGTCCAACCCCTCATCGAATGGTAGATCACCACCGGGCTATTGAAAGGTTGAGTTTTAAGTAAGCTATTCCCAAGAACTATAGCCAAAAGCTCAGCCCCACTGATTTTATTGTAGAATGTACCGCCTGATCCCGTAAGAAATCCTGAGGAACCCCAATGAAATCCCCTGATAGAGTTGTACGTCAATAGCCGAAAGCAACGAAAAGTGATCAAGGGGCAGGAATTCCTGACATAGAGGGACACGAGGGAGTAGTGTATTCGAATATGCCCTTAGATTATCTTTCAAAGCCACTAACAATGAGGCTGAGTATGAGGCCATGGTCACGGGACTCCAAATATAATGTGCACTTAAGATCTCGTAGATTATCGTCTGGGCGATTCAAAATTAGCGATCAATAGACAGCGGGACTCGTCTGAGACTCTCATCAAATATCATGCCAAGGCATCGGGCCTTAACCAAGTGGCTCAATGCATCTTGTTCGAACATATACCCATATCGGTTAACTTAACACGCCGACCACCTCTCCTACTCTCAAGGCCCATATCAGTTGTCCCAGCATCCTCGTCCACGCAACGACAATTTTCCTCCGGGTCTCAAAGAGGTACCTGATTGGAGGAGTCCGATAGCTCGATACATGACTAGTGGGAACTCCCAGAAGACAAAGTAGAGGCCAGGAAAGTGATCACAAGTTCCGAATGGTGCAAGATGAATCAGACAGCGATCTCACCTGCCCACCTCTTTTCTCTCGTGTTTCGAGGCTAATATCGATCAAACCTCAGATGAGGTATACGAGGGACATGTATGGACACCACATTGCGGGTTAATTCGTTGTCCTTAAAAAAACAATTGTAAGTGGGGCGCTATCACAACTATCATGAAAGATGCAATGGAGTATGTGAAAAAGTGCGATGTATGTCAGAAAATGAAACTTGTTTCTCGACACCCCATAACGGAAATGTCTCCCATTGTTTGTCCGATACCATTTGCTATGTGGGCATGGACTGGACACCTCAAGCCACCACCAAGTATAAAGACGCAGCTGCACAGCGGACTATTTCGCTAAGCTGGTCGAGGTAGCTGCCTCTTAGAACAACTACAACAGGCCCTCAAGAGTTCATATGGAAGAATATTATTACCTCGATACGGGATCCCCGGGTTTTAGTTTCTACAACGGCCCACACCTGATTCAAGAGTCATCATGAAATGCACCATCGGGAATCGAGCACTTCACCCGCCTCTTGTACGCTTATCCCCAATAAATGGCTGTGTGTGATGAATCAACTTGGTCAAGCCAGGGAATTTATATTAATCTCTCAAATCGGGTGCCAATGGCAAAGAGTCGATAGGTTATATGGTCTTATCGAATCCACGCCTCTAATTCTGCATGGGCGCACTCCTTTCTTCGCTTGGTATACAGTGTTAAGCAGAAGTATCAATTTAGTAATGCTTTGTTCAATATCGAAGATTGCTTAAGAAGACAAAACGATGATCGCTTGGCGGAAAACTCGACTGATCGAATGAGCTCGCGGATCGGAAGCCATTATCTCTACGCAAGGAATATGTGAGGCTTATGTCTCGGGTTTTATAATCGGCGGTAAAAATAGAAATTCAAAGAACGAGACTTTGGTAATGAGTTTTACAAAGGAAAGCCAACCATAAATCGTGAATAAACTCAATCCAGCCTGGAAGGATCCCACTAGCTTTGTGGACTGAACTTATGTTCTCGAGGAGCTCGTAGCATCTCTTGATCACACCTGGAATGGAATATATCTCAAGAGATATTTTGTGTAGATAACTCTTTTGTAACCTCTATGGGATAATTTCTGGAGATTTCGAAGGAATCCCAACTTTTGTAGTCATTCTGGAGTAATTAAATGGTTTTAAACTATATCCATCTCCTCAAACAACAAAATAAATGGTTTTAACTATTTCCCTTGCCTGCACGAGGGAGATTCATAAATGAACTTGTCATTTGAGATTAAATCAAATACTTTTAACTATTTCCTCGCCTGCATTTGAGAAGATCTCATAAAATGACCTATTATTTGAGAGATTAATCAAACGGTCTCAACCATTTCCCCTCTACTAAACCACAGGAAGCTGCTATGCTGACCAAGTCATTTTAAACTAAACTTAGACGTGAGAATAGAGCGATATTTAAATCAGATCTCTAATTAACCGAGGGAGTCCCTAAATGGGTTTTCCGGGAAAATCGAGAAGAGTTCAAAAATCATACTGCCTGATTAAATCATTTAGATATCTAATAAATGAATAAATCATTCTATTTATTTATGGTAGACTTCCTAAAAATTTAAGTCAACTCTCATGCCAGGGGCAGCACATATACGTGAAGTGGTATTTAAAGAAGCGGACGGACGGACAAGATGTTTGATGTTTAAAAATTTACACTTTATTAAAAAGACGAGGACTAAAGGTCAAGATAAGTGCATTTCCATTACTAAAACAAAAGGTTACATAGTAATAGCGCGATGCACTGGCTCTGGATGTAAAGTCTGTTAATCATAAAGCAATACAAAAATGTCGGGGGTCCTATACAAAAGAGGTTAAAGAAAACCAGTATCTAATCGATGTCTTCACCTTCTGAGTAATATCTCTTCTTCTTCGCCTGTAGATCCTCTCTGCCTGGGGGAGATTATCGAAAAGGTCTACGACATATTCATCACCCAAGTCAGAAACATATTCTTGAAAATGGGAGGATATGCCCGGGAACTCCGAGGAGACCTTTTGACAAATTTAGAAGAAATGGGCGGTAGTCTTCTTTCTTCAAAGAATTTGGCCACTCACCGCTTCCTCTTTGAAGTCTTTAACTGCCGAGTGTGCGAGTTCTCAAATTAAGACGAGGTGGGAATTCAAATTCTCCTTCTTCACAAGGCAATTCTCCAATAAGATTTGTCTCGTATATCTCTGCCTTTAGCTTTTCGTAGTCGGCTACCTTCTCCACCTGCATCTAAGCTTCATTCGGGCAACGTGATCACAAATCGCTTTTCATTATAGCCGAGGAGATCCTCGTCTTCTTCGGCCTTAACTCTTCCCAAATTAAGGTTTAGTCCCTTTTCTTCCTCAAGATTCAGATTGAAGTCCCGACGGAAGCCAGTGTCCCGATCCAACAAGGCAGTGGAAGAATCCTCTCGCCACTCGCTATCTTAATCAGACGGGCAATTTGTGCCTTGGGATGGTGGTGCATGACTCCGCCCAGACCACAGATGCTTTAGAAGGCGGCTATGTCAAGAATTGTATGTTACGGGCGTGAGGTGCTCGAGCGATTTAAGATTCAATCCCCAACTTGTCTCCACTAACAGCTTATTGCCCACTCACCAATCAAGGTAATGTATCTCTTTCTTTTACCTTCTTTCGGCTCTTTTGCAAAGTAATCGCTTTTCCTTCACATTGCATGTAATCGAGGCTTATGTTATGTCCTTTCAATGGGAAGAAGTCATGAGATCTTAATGCTTAAATTTGATGAGAGGTCCGAGTTCCAGCGAAAGGACAAGCTCAGAGCGATCAATCCTTAGAAGTCATGTCAGAAAGCGTTGTCCATGACACAAACCCGCTGACCACCACGCCGATCAGCAGAAGTCTTCCGGGAAATGGTTGAGGATCACTGATCGTGTTTTGGAATTCCATCTACCCAAAATCCTCAAATTGAGGGTCAGATAATTGGCCAACCCATTTGCACGGGTCAAAAAGTCATCCTTGACCATACACATAATGGTGCTACTGGTAGGCCCACCTTCCCCGGCTCGAGTACAACATGTTCTTCTATTCCGGTCGAAGGAAATAAGAAGTGACCCTCACGCATTTACGTGAAAATCTCGGGAAAATAATTAACTAAACGACTCTTAACGGACAAACATCCCACTTGAAAGCCGCCATGGCCCAAGAAAAGGTCCCATTGGTCGGGGCACGACTGGCTGTCAGAGAGAGTTTAAATGGCGATGCTCTCACTCTATCCCAGAGTTAAAGAACCTAAAATATGAGTGTACACCTCTTCAAGTGGGGCATCGACGGTCTCGCCTTCCATCGGGACTCTCATCTGCACCTTTGGGCTGATCGAGTAGTGTTCTCGGAGGTGTCGGAGATGGCCCTTCGCGACCATACTTTGAAGTTCGGTTTCTCAAAGCCCTCTGTGGTCTAGAGTTCTTCACCCCTGTGTTCATTCACAGAACCCCTCGACTCGATTCTACGCTTTTGAAGTCTCTCGATTTTTTCGGGCTTTTTCGCCCCTCTCCACTAGGCATTTTCCTTTTTGATAAAGGAACCCTTGAACTCGATGCCCTCTCTGCCCGTTCTATCGTAACACCAAGAAGAAAACACCTCCGCCTCATCACTCTCATTGGCCCTAACTTCGACTTCATTTCCGCACTCTCGCACTTGATCCTCATCGTCAGAATCAAGAAAAATTCAGATTTGTTTAGACAAATAATGTAGATGAGGATTAGAGGTGCGGGAAAAGGGGATTGAACCATTAAAAAGGTATTCTCTCATGGAAGCTCACAAGTTTAGCAAGTCGCATTCTACTTGAAGTTATTTATAACACCGTCATAACGGGAGCTTGACTTCGCTGAAAGTGTTTTTGCTTGCCATTTCGGTTCCTCTTCTTCGAGGTGATCGAGGTAATATAAAGTAAAATACCATTTTTGCTCAAGGGAATAGTTTACTTAAAAATAATTTTGTAAAGCATTTACGTAAGAGTGAAAAAGAAGACAAATGGATACTCAGGGAAGGAGAGAGGAGAATACGGATGGTCTGGGAGGTCGAAAATAAAGTGAAGATATTAAATGCTTAATCAATCGTTTATCAATTAATATTCTTTGCATTCATTTCAAAAACGGCAAGATAATAAATTCTACTATTAAAGCGGCAATCGATATAATATGGATTCCTATCAATGTTTAAGCCCAATAGAATAGTAGCACACCATCGGCATTTTGTCCCCTTCCGGGGCCGAAGACGTGTCCTCAAAATAGTCTTTAAACCTCTATAAATACTCCCTTATAAATGTTCTTGGAGAGGTACTTCATTTTAACTACTTGAGAATTACTAAGTCTTAAACTCCTTAAATGTGACATTCTAACTTTGTCATCTGACTGATCAAGCATCTACTTCTACGCGCCCAGACACGGAGCACATCAGATCCCATCACCGAATTCTATCAACTCCTCATTGATTCAAACTTGACCAACAAAACCAGAAATTTAACACTGGGATCACAGACGATTAGGCGAGGCCGGCGCCGACTGCCCCCACCCAAGCTAATTCCCCTAAAAGACCAACAAAAGCCTCGCATTTTGGTACTCACCTGCAGGCGTAGGTCAAGCATGTAATTCCCTCGACAAATTCAACGATCATGGCTGCTGACGTTGAAAGAGTGGCCCCAAATTTCAGATAAAGACGGGGCCTCGCCAAAAATCCACTACATCACTGACTCTGTGAGTGTTTCAAGAATCGAACCAAACAATTGATTTTTTTTCCCAAAATTTAAGTGGGTGAATATGCATCGTCACGCTATTCTGTCGAATGCCAGACCAAATAAATACCGACATATTGTGTCAGTAAAAACCACACCAGCAGACCGGGTGACATTTATGCTGGTCATGACTAAGACTATCCAATGTGATATTTCAAAATCAATCACTTCTTATCACATCATATTATTCTTTCACCACATCATCAAACATTTATCTCACCATATATTTCATATATAAATTGATGATAAATTATATTTTATCAGATATTTAACAAGGATAAGAAAATAGTAAAAAAATATTTTTAATGAAACAAACCTAATTCTATTTATATCTAAAATAAAAAATATTAATGTAAAAATAATTATTTAATTTTTTTAAATTGATAGCTAAAAAGACCAAATAAAATTTAGGTAGAATTAAAAAAACTCAATAGCCAATAAGAATGTGATATATGTCCATTTTTAGCATGACATTCCCTTGCTTCACCATGTGGGTCCGTGGGTTTAATTACATGTAGGGTAAATCAAGATTCGAAATCCCAAATGTTACTTTATCTTCCACCTAATGCAGGATTTATGCCACAGAAATATTTTGGGATTAATTGAAGAATTCTAATAAAATGTGACTTGATTGCTTTATAATTACTCCCTGCTATAGCAACTATCGAGGGAGACATCCCAACTCAGAGCACATCATGCCTCACACACTGTTCAACTCCTAGCTGGGCCTCAGATTTGTCGGGGGTCGCCTCCAGCTGCTGAGTATACCCATATGTTATGGCATCATGCAAGACATCCCTGCTTACCTCCTCGCGACTGGCGATACCAGTGTCGCTACCAAAACGAGCTTATATCATTTTTTTTTTATTGAGGGTATTCTCTTCACCAAATTATTCCCCGCTGGTTTGGGTCTATAACGGAAAAATTCAACGCAATAATCAAATAAAAGTGGTCGATATTTATTTTATCCATGTATGAGTAAACTGACTATTTCAAACTAAAACATGCTGACATGAGCTTTTGTCCTTTTAACATTAATATTATGTTGGTATAAATCAAAATTTAAATTACAAAATTTGTTAATTTTGACTAACCCATCTTTTGCAGAAACTAATTGTAATGGTATATACTATAAATTTTTATATATGAAAAAAATTGAATAAAAATTCACACACATAGAACTGCAACTTGTATTTTCATTCAAATATTAATGTGATGGGATGAAGATCAAGCATTTTGCCTAACAAGCAGCAAAATACTCCAATCCAAATATTCTAAAACTGAATAGCAAATGGTAAATAATAATCTGACAACCCAAAGAAATGCTCTACTGCCGATGAAATGCAATGGGAAAAAGGATGCTATACTGATGGAGGTGTTGGTTGGTGCAGAGGCTGCAGAGGCTCATTAGACGGGGAGGGCCAAGAGCAGCCAAGAATCACTCTTAGCCAGCTGATGCTCGGCCTTTTTACCACGCCGAAGACCTTTCGCAGAAAGCTTCTGTATGAACACCAAATGTGTTGTGGTGTGAGACTAAAATCACCATAACAACAGGGAGGTTGGTGATAACCTTTTCATTAGGACTAATGGAGATGTTACTGGGCAGATCATGATTCATGATAGATTGATCTGTTATTCCAAAAACCGCTAGAAATAGAAGTGACCATTTTGTAGCCAAGCTGGTAGGAATTTCTGAGGACTATAATCAGTGAAGAGCTCTACGACCATGATGATGATAACTGATAAGGAACAATACATCCTTATATATTCAAGCCTCCATAATTTGAAGGAGTACAAGGAGCGAAGTTCCTTCTTTAGTTCAGGAAAAGGCCTGGTGAGTTAGTTGCGAATATCCTTTGAAAACTGAAGGATATAGCTTTTGTTGATGACCAGGCATTCTTCACATAAATTCCTTCCAGTTTTTGTTTCTGCAACCAGATAGACAACTTCAACCACAATTTAAGTAGCCTGGTTTTTATTGAAAGATCTGAGGTTCAGAATTCTAATTTCTATAATGCTTCATTTCCATTTGATCAATTTCCACATGAGTTCAAGCAGAGCCATTATCATTGTAGTCTATATCAAATCCAAGGAAGGGGCCAACTGAAGCAAATAAACTGACATCATCAATGGCAGCTTGATTAGCTGCTGTGAAATCTCCTCCATAGGTGAAACAATTTCTTTATCCGAGAAGGAGTACGCAAGAGGTGCCCATATACATAATCCTCGAACCAGCCCTAAAGCCGAGAGATAGAGTCATCCCCATATGAATTACAGTATGTGCATGATGGTACTAGACGTGTGCCTGTATAGTGTCAAGATCACTCAAAAACAAGTTTAAGGAAAATTGAGGAGCATAGACAGAGAAATTAATGTACACGCAGTCTAAGTCATCAAATTTAACTTCCCACAGCAACTAAATGCAGAAAATGATCAATTTGGCGCACCTTCGTCAAAATATTTTTGCTGGTTGGAACATTAGCACAATAAATGTAAATGGAAAAGTATTAACGCAATTTTTTTTCCCTTCATATTAAGGAAATAGAAGCATACCTTTTGAGGTTCAGAAAATCCGTCACAAGTTATAAACTGCTCTCCTGAGAGAAGTCCGAGTATTTGTCCGAATAACATTGCTGGAACCCAGATGAATAGAAGTATACTTCTTTGTCAAGTACAAGTCTGTGCATGTGCTAATGGTAATATCCCAAAGATCAGCAGACATACCTATCGGCCCCTAGACCTGCAAGATGACCCATATGAAGCTGCCATTTGATGTAATTGTAGACTTTTAAGCAATCAAAGTAACTTAATTTGTGCTTGGATAGCCCCAGTAGTAAATAGTAGTAGTAATACAAAAGGACATATGAACCTTTTTTAGTCACAAAGACAGAAACAATATCAGTACTTACACTTCTACATCTTAAATTTACCGTCTTGCTCGCTTAGATAATTAATTTAGGTCAAGAACTTCCTTTGAGTACTCTGAGGTGGGCAATCTGGTAATTTTCCTCAAATCTGATAAATTATTGAAAGTAGACTAGGCATGCTGACTTACATTTCAGTTTATGATCCAAGGATAGTTGAACCAGAAAGTCCTTCACAGTGTATATACTTTCTTTTCTCAAGCACTCACGAAAAGCTCCATCTTTGTCAATCTTTTCGAGCTTCCATACTTCATCGTGAAGAGATGGAATATAGGGATTCTTACACACTGAAACAGAACCAAAGTTAGAAAAAATTTCTTCAACACACTGGTCTGATCAGGCTCCATTTTCCTGTTTTAATGAATGGATACTTTGAAATAATTTGTGCAAGAACAACTACTTCCTTATTTTTAACAATATTCCGTTATCTTTCCATACCAGTTTCAAATTCGCCAACTTTTAATTGTTTACCCTTAAGTTTTCCAAATATTCCTGTTTAACTTTAAACAATGGTATAATATCATATTTGCACTAAATTATCTTCTTTTCTTACTTCTGTGAAAAGTCAATATAGGTCATTCAAGTAAAACAAAAGAACTATTATATTTTTCTTCAGCAGTAATATTTTCATGCAAGATCAAAGTTCACCTTCTTCGACTTCAAGCTGCGCTACATTGATGCAACTGGCAAAGAGATGGCATCTTGCAACTGTAACGAGGCTCCTACTTCAGAAGCCTGTACATCTGTGCGACAATCACTGATCAAGATTATCAACAAACAGTCAGTCAGACAAGATCAGTTAGTTTACAACCAAATGCTGCAATTAGTCTCTTATATCATAGCATTCCACCATGAAGTTGTTAAAGTGCGCTAATCCTTCGCTCAACGCTATCTATCCTAATGCAACCTTATATAATTAGTATTGTGCGATGTATATAATTACCTCTCAGAAGTTCTTTGTCTCTTAGCAGAAGAAGAACAACGATTGCCACCAAGTATTCTGTGAACACATGAAGGTCTGAGGATTCCTTCTGCTTGCTCTTTCTCACTTGGGACATTTTATTCTGAAACCAGAACTACAAAAGAAGATTTTGCTTCAAGACTTAGACAATAACAACTTAGGCGATCAAATAATTAACAAAATAAAATAAATGATAAACTGGTAGTATGACCCCTTGTCATTTCACAAATTTTAGATCTATAATTATTCCGTCAACAGTCTATAAGCTTTAGTTTCAAATAGGCAACAACGATAAGGGTACTAACTGATCTTGTAAATGTCCAGAAAGTAGAAGCACAACCACACAGCTTCCATCAAAGAAGTTTAGATGATGGTATCAGCCATGCTTTTCAGAATTTGAAATATTCAGTTTATCAGTTATCAAGAAATGTAAGACACTAGATTGTACAACAACACTTGGTTAATATCGTGAATAGCAGTGACGTAAAGAGGCATTAAACTCCCTGTAACACACTAACCATCTCAGATGCCTCGATATGTTGGACTTGGGGATTCTCCAGATTATGAGCTACTCTAGGTTTCACAAAACCTGATATTGACGAGAACTCATTGAGAAGGGAAGCCTCATCACCATAAGAGAGAGCAGATTTCTTATTTTCAAGTGCATATACTGCCAACTTGTGCGCGTTTACCTGCAATCAGAAGTTGTCACTATTCTGAATTAGTGAAGAAGTATGAATCAAGAAAGGATGATTATTAAGTGGAAAGGTTAAAGGGAAACAGGAAAAATGCCTTCTCCTTCTCTGATAAATCATCCACACGTATATATTTGGATCCCAAGAGTACCCCTTTAACATTGTCGACAAGACCAAATACCACACCTTTCTGCTCATGGGAATCGAAATAACTGGAAAGCTTATTATCAAGATTGCATCTTCGAGCACTTTCCACGGCATCCTCCCAGGACCTGCGATTGGCTATAGCTATCTGCACACATTAAATTCAACCATTGTATACACATCTTAAGCAAATACATATTTGCATCAAATTTACCAAAACCCATAGGATAACTAGAAGTACGTTTTACACTGAGCTCAGAAAAAGAGTTAAATTGTGATCCTAGACATATTTGCCAGTAAGGCAGAATATGTTCAAGAAATTATATAGATCCATCATCCCAACGTGAAGTACATTTAACTAATACTTTAGCACAAAAAATGTACTAGCAACTATAAACTAGTTTGACATAGAAATGTTTTATCTCTAAATGATAAACCATTTTAGATGTATAACAAGTTATGTATGAAGTACTATTCTTAGCCCAAATCTTGAAACAATGTACATGGTTGAGCCGTTCAGGATCTTTGAAAAGTTGGAGCAGAAGATCCTCCACAGTGTGAATTTGAAGACCCAGGAGGCACTTGTGGATGCTTTTATTTTTGGAAACTCCACATAATTTCCATACCTCATCAGATAGATCAGGAACTTTATTCTTCTTGCTTCCTGCATTTTCCAAAGTAAGCGTTATAATAGATCGTCCTTAGATATTATGCTTTTCTTAGATGGAGAAAAATATAAATTAATATCGATGGAAGCAACTCAAATAGCACATACTTCCATTTCGGAAATCACTGACAGAGAAGGATTTGGTTTTTGCTTCTCTAATGTGAATCCTGGCAGCCATATCTACTGTTTTAGCCATTAGCTTGAAAATACCCTGACGCATAGGTTTCCGAGAACTTGGAACCTTTATATTTTCTAGAATACCAATCCCTTTAGCCAGTGTGACATGCACATTTCCTCCAAGCTTTGTTTCTTTCCTTTCACCAATGACTTCACTATCGAACCCTTGAGAGGCCAAACCGTGTTTATCATCATTTCCCTCCAGAAGAACAATTTCCAGTTTAGTCTCTGCTTCTGGCCCGGAAACGACAACATCGCCAGATGATGCATCAACCAAAACCACTTCAACGGGAGTCCCATCTTTCGTTTTGATCTCTTGTCCAGTGTATACCAAGGGAGACGGATCATTCTTGAACTGCAAAACATAGCTCTTTGCCTCTGAAGCCTGAACTTCATCCTTGGTATGCCTGAGATAAGGTAATGAAACAGATAACTTCTGACATAGTTCAACTACACTGGGCATATACACAGAAGAGATCCATTGGCAACTAATAAGTTGTTCTCTGACCTGTGAGCACTAGCCAAGAATTTCCTCACAGTGATTTCAACTTCCTTTTGTACCTGACAGTAAACATCAAATTAGTACTCTCATGTAAACTGTGTCATATAGTGGTGGACATTAAAAACATTCAGTTAACTGGTAAAAATTGAGGTTGCACTATCATTATCGACAACTTAGTTGATAAAAATTAGTACTCGATGACGATGACTTTAATCCGTATGGGTACTCATTCTACTACAAGAATCATGTAGCATAGCCATCCAAATAAAAATGGAGGAAATACATTTCATTTATCTGATTGCCACTAACTATTAAGTTTAAGTTTGAAGTCTTCTTTCCAAAAACAGAAGTTAGTGAAAATTAGTCAAGCTATTTTATGTTATGAAAGTAGAAACTATAAACAATGCAAGAGATTTCACTTAAAACTAATTGGTAAAAAGGGAAGTTGTCCAAAACCTTATACTTCTTGTACAGATTTGCATAATTAATGTGAGATGGGATTCTCCTAATATATGAAAAAATTCATTTGAGTAAATTTTTCCACCATTGAATAGTTAAAAAAAGGTCTAAATTACAATGCATATGATGAAATTTTTATAGGACTTTTCCCGTGGATACTATAACGATGGCCGTGCCTGCACACCTATTTGTGATATATATTATCAGCATCACTCATAATATTGAAGTTCACCCATGTTCATGATTCAGAACTTCCAGTACTTGAGCCACAATACTTAAGCTTATGATTAGCCTAAATCTAAAATCACATCCACTGAAGAATCAAAATGCTTTCAAAAGTTCATTTGATATGAACAAAAATTAATTTATTCAAATAGCAAATTGCTTCCAGTGCTTAAGCCAAAATGTGGACGTAAACTCACATTGGGTGAACCGTATAAAACTTGTGTTAATTTATTTTTCTGTAATTAATTTAAATTATTTTTCAATAACTGACCAAATCAGTCTGAGTTTTTTCAATAACTTTATCCTAATTTATATATTTATTCCATAACTACCATGATTTTCACAACACACGGCAACAATAAAAAAAGAAAATACATTAAAATGGAGCATCGAATGGGGCAGAGCATCTCATCCCAAAAGCCACTACTCTGATTCTCTGAATCAGTAACTGATGAACAATATACATATGTACATTAGTGAACTTGACTTGTTCATAACTGTTCAATCGAACACACGAAATTTCATAAACTAAAGATGTGTAATTATATATTAGCAGGATTTGTTACATTAGAAAATAACAATAATTGTTATTCATATGTTACTTTTATGTGCATTTATGGTTGTCCGAAAATTTAAATTTGATAAAGGATGATCCGAACACTAGCTGTTATGTCCTAGATCAACCCTGTACATGATATATATATGTAGTACAAGTTAGATTTGATGCTTACTTTTTTAGGAACCCAATTCTCCAGGAGGGGTCCTATCAATCTCTGGAGTATAGGAATCAGCATCACTGCAAATTCTTGACTCTTCATTATCTTCTTCATCCTATAATATGAAAAAAGACAATAAAATTGACATTAGGAAATAAGTCAAAATTAAAAAGAAACCAACTATGCATAACATGGTAGTGTATTCATAGCACCACTTAAAAAAAAAATTTACAAGCGGTATTATTGTTTCAAAAAATTTGATTTTATTTATTTATTTTGATATTGTTCAAGAGTATTATTAGACAGTAGATAATCATATTCTACAAGTATTGAAAATATTACG
This sequence comes from Lithospermum erythrorhizon, assembly GCA_019722365.1. NCBI lineage: Eukaryota > Viridiplantae > Streptophyta > Magnoliopsida > Boraginales > Boraginaceae > Lithospermum > Lithospermum erythrorhizon. The sequence continues at coordinate 186,695 of JADFUC010000590.1, forward strand.
TAATATTTAATTGTATAAAATTTCATTTCACTATTTATAAAACAAGCCATCAAAAAGTCGATCCGCTAATAATTACAAGATTGCAGAATCTAGCAACAAGCTACAAGACTTAAAAGTTGATTTACTTTCTCAAAACAAGTACACTTGCTAGCTCATCATCAGATGCATCTTTTTCTTGTGTTTCAAAAAGGACGTCCCATTTGGGAACTTTAGACATTCTTTGTTATTTCAAGAATGATACTAAACAAAAATGGTATACCAAATATTCTCCCCCCCTCTATGTTTCCATTTATACAAAGTACCATATATATATATATATATAGAGTTGGGGGTTGGAAAATGGATGTGGAACTATTTCCTTGGAAGAGCGCGTGTAATGCTGCCAATGTTTCTTACACAACATCCCACATCAATGGACTTGGGGAAAGTGAACTATTTCCTTAGAATGATTCTTTTTTTGGTGAATTTTTTCGACCAACGACTTTCAAAGTCGCTATTTCCCCTTCTTTCTTTATTATTCCCTCTATCCCTTAAAAGATTTTTGCATTTTAAATTTTAACGTCTGAATTTTTTTTTTTTTAAACTCAAATAACTATTGATATTATCGATGGGAACTGACAAAGAACTATTACTTTGAGATAAACAAATATAGAAAAACATATAAATTTAAGAGGCGTATGAAACTAACGCTGAACACGTAAGAATGTAGAATCCTCGTGCGAAAATCAAACAACAAACATCAACATAGCTCGCGAACACAATTCCCTTTAAAACTGCATTTCCGCTCAGATGCCAGGACTTTGTGAGCAACTGATTCCTGCGATATGTTCAAGTGTAACCGAGACCGCCAAGACTCTAAAACAAGGTTCAGAATCGGTAGCAAAGAGATCAATAAAGGTAAGATTGCTTTTGTTTGTGTTCAGAAAGTAAGTCGCTTTTTTTCTACGATTCAAGCTGACGTAAGCTGCCCACTTAAATGTAGAAGTAGGCTGGCGGTGGATCAAATACTCTTACTCAAACCTTCAATACTTAACTTCAGCAGAGTTAATTAAAAGAACAAACCCACCGAATTTAACTTAACTCAAATGAAGAAACCAAAGCCTAACTCAAAGTAAGAAATATAATTAAGATATAATGTAAAGGCAATCTATAACCTCAATCTGCCAGACCTCCTAAGACCCTATGCCCCGCCCGACAAATGTTTTATTACATCCTAAGAGGAAGCCTATACTGCGACTGTGACCTCTCACGACTTTAAGCTTTTAGCATTCTTAATGAAATATACATTTATTTCATTTAATTAAAATTTAATTAACCATATAAAGTCATGATTAATGCTCTATCTATCTTCCAATACAGACATTTCACTACTAAATTTGCATTCATTTTCCAACAATCCCCCACGAATCAATATTAAATGAAAAGTTTTGACATATTTTGAAAACTCATCCCTGCTCCTACGGTATCATTATATTCCATCCAGGAAGGGTTAAAACCCCTATACCGATTTAACTATGATTACAATTAGGTTGTCCCATCGAACCTAGTTCCCCGATCAAATGCTAAAGTTGGGTTTTCCTTCATAACTAATGGGGTTTCCAATCCCATTCCTTTGATATTTTCAACTAGTTCTCTATTTAATCTTTGTTGGATCCGCAATGTTATCCTTTGATCTTACAGAATCATTAAATACGACCCAGCTGAGATTAATGGCCTAACGGTATTATGTCTACGCGCATGGTCGTGATTTTATTATACATATGACTTTGTGTCTGGCCCACTGACGATTGACTATCATAATGTATGCAAATTGGCGGCACTGCTTCTTTCCTATCTCAGAATGTCCTCAGAAATAAGCGTAACCATTCCGCTCTTCACCACATTTGTCCAATGCTATAAATTCGATCATAGTGGATCCTCTAAAGTACAGCTTGCTTTGAGGACTTCCCAAGAGACTATTGCACTTCTAAAGTGAATATATATCCACTTGTTGGATTTCGAATCTTTCATATCGGATATCCAATTGCACGGTGTATCCTCTTACACAACCGGATATCTTGTATAATGCACCATAATCTCTAGTATATCTCAAATATCTAAGTACCGGGGATTATGGCCTGTTGAACGTTTACTAGGATTACTAGTATATCTATTTCAACTTGCTCATGCAGCGAGCAACACGTATCTAAGTTTCTAACCCATTAGACAGCACGAGACTACCCATTATTCGAAAGACACCCAGCCTGTGACACACTTCTCCTTTATTCTCGTTAGTGCCCACTTAAACCAACCGGTTTTGGACATTTCTTCACTTCACCTTTATCAATTTGCTTAGTATCTGTCAACATAGTTGGTCCTGCCTGAGACTATTCCTCTTCTGATTCCTTCAGATTTTTAATTTCAAAATAACGTTAGCATGTCCCATATCTTCTACATGTCAAATTTATCATTCAACATGTCTTTGGTAGATTGTATCATTTTATGATTGCTCTCATTAACAGAGCATGTCATCAAATATGTTGTCATCAACATGTAGGCAATATATGACATATCCATCTCAGGGTCTTCAAGACAGACACACCCTATCACACCTATTTATTGAAATATCTCAGCATCTGCCTAAATTTCTCATGCCATTGCTTTCGTGCTCGTTTTAAGCCATACAAGGATTTTATAAGTCACATACTTTAGCCTTCCCTTTCCTAGAACTTTAAACCTTCGCATTGTTCCATGTATTTCTTCATCTAAATCTCCATTTAGAAAATGCCGCTTTTGACATCCATCTCAAAAATTTCCAAATCAAGGCAAAGAACAATCGCTAATATCACGATGGATGTAATTAGAATGGTGAGTAAGCATCAAAATAGTTCATCCTCCTTTTTTCGGGACATTACCACAGATGACTAGCCTACTTTTGTACTTACTATCGTTTTATCGGTCTTCATCTTCTTAAAGATCCATTTTAATCTCTAAGAGGTTGCACCTGTGCGGAAGATCCTAATTAATTCGGCGTGATTTTGAAGAATTGAATCAATCTCACTTTGAATTGCCTCTTTCCATAAAGGCCTCTGTTGAAGATATTGTTTCATGGTAAGTTCGAGGTTCACTTTGTACCATATAAGTCATAAAGTCTGAACCGAAGGACTTCTCCACTCTTGCCCTTTTACTTGGCTGGGTTCAAACTCGCCTCGCTTGGACTATCTTTATTTATAGTCTTCTGACTTTGCATTTCAAAGATTATCATCCTCTTTGACAAATGTCATGAGTACTCCTAAAAGAGCTTGCTTCTTCTCTAATCTTAAAGGAAAACATTCTCGAAAAACGCTGCATTTCTGTATTCAAAAGTATAGCTTTTGTGCACTTTGATTTTCCGATTTGGTGCAATAGAACCTATATGCATTATCATAAAAGTATATCCAATGAAGATTGAGTTCAATTGGCTCTTAGGTCATATACTTCACTTGTTTCCGTAATGGAACTATTGCATCTTAGTAAGACAACCCCAAACCCTCAAATGACAGGTAGGTTGGTTTAAATCCTCTAAATAATTCATAGGGTGTCTCATCCTCTTGTTTACGAGGTATTCTATTCAACGGGTAATTATCTAATAGAATTGCTTCCCCCACATTTGTGGTGGCAGTCCTGAACTTTTCAAAAGAGAATTCATCATCTCTTTTAAAGTTCTATTCTTTCTTTCTGCTACCCCCTGCTTATCAAAAGGGAGAGTACGCGTCAGAATCTCATGTATTATACCATAACTGCCAAACGGTGCAACATATTCACTACCTTCTAATACTGCATCACCTTGATTTTCTTATCATTATTCTCAACTTCTGCCTTTTGTAAAGTGAAAACTTTTGTATCGGCTTCATCTTTACCTTTCAAAAGGTACATATAATAATATCAGGCCACATCGATAAATGTTATAAAGCAATATCAATCTTCTTGACGGTATAGAACTATCACACACATCACTATAGAATTAGATCTGAGGTTTTAGATTAAACAAATTAAAGGCGCCTCCTCGTTTGCTTAGCTTCAACACAAGTTTCATTTTAATTTTAGGATCAAATTGAAATTTAGGAATGCTTTATTTAACAAGTTTTCAGAAGAAATGAAATTTCAATATGTCCTAATCTAGCATATATCTTGGAGACTCAACATAAGCGGGAAGTAGTAGCCATTTTATTCATGTTTTGAAATGTACTATTACATTGTTTAAAGAGACCATCAAAGACATAAATTTTGCCTACAAACATTCCCCGCTTTAGCGAGTAAGTTTATCCGCTTCTATAACTATACTTAAACCCATGCTTGCTAAGCAAATATCCGTATTTAGATTCTCATGACTTCCTCACATAACACATGATTCAGAAATACTTCCTTTCCGATGTCATCTGAGCACAATGGTACTTCACCAATTGTGTGTTTAAGAATTCCCCATATACATCTTTTCTCCAAGGCGGCTCAAGTCAGAAAACCCAGCACCAGACAATCCACCATTCCCTTGGGCTTGAAACCTACAAGGTTCACTGCAAAGTTCATAGTAGCATGATGGGTTCTGACATCCCACTGGTCACTTTATTAAACTATGTTAGCTTCAGGTGAGCTTTCTCTAGGGAATCGACACTCTCGCGCGATTTGTGACCCTTCTTGTCACAGCTTGAAACATCTCCTTCAAATTTCTTCTTGAAGTTGATCCTCTAGCCTTTGGGTTTGTTGTCTTTCTGCCTTTTGAAAGATCCTGATCCCGAAGCCATTGCTCTAACATTAGCTTTTAAGCTTCTCCCAACAAAGGCTTAAACCCATTCTTTTTCTCGCTTACTTCTTCCTATTGTCTTTCCTAACTGAAGACGTAAGACTACCTCCTTCACGGTCATTTCTTTCGCTATGTTTAGTGTAGCTTAAGTCTTCTTTCCAACTGTGGGTAGTTTTTCAATGATAGCAACATCAAAGCTTTCTACTCACAATCTTTCCTATTTAATTTAAGAAACATTACTTCAAGTTCGACTTAATGCCTATCATTTCATCAACCATCTTGAAATCAAGAAATTCTCCCAACAATGAACTTCTTTAATCTGTGATCTCGAGTTCAGATTTATACTCTAAAGCATCCTACACTTCGTCACCGTGTCGTAAGAGCGCGATACACCTGAAACAATCCATCGTCAATCCATTTAGGATATAGTTTCTATAAATAGTCGAAAGTGGTTTCCATGCCTCAAGAACAACTTGAGAATTCGAGCATCCTCTTGAAAGACAGTGTGAGCTTCCTCCGTCGGAAACCTTGACAAACTTAGAGTCACAGTAGAACATCATCTGCTCCTCCACTCTTTTGAAGTTCCGCCTCGAGAAGACATCCTGCTTTCAGTACTTTACTTGAGACAATCATAGTCAACTCGCTACGAGGCAAAACAGTCCATTACTCCCACTTTAGCCAAAGCTTACCCAGATTGGCAAACTTCAATTCGAAGATCCTAATCCATCAAAAATATTTCAAAGACCGTAGGTAATGAACTATGTCCGCAGGTAACAACAATAGTAGTATCATCATAGCAACGCTCGAGTAGAAACGCTTAAACATCAACGTAAGGGTCTCAACATTCGTGTGCTCATCTCAAAGTTCCCGCTTATGTCTCCATGAAATCGTTTAAGCTGTAGAAACTAACGTTGAACACAAAAAGAATAACAGAACTTTGGTGAGGAGAAAATCAAATGTTTGTAACATCAACATAAAACAGGCGAATATAATTTTTTAAACTGCATTTTCTCCTACCAGACAGTGGTTTGACTTTAGAGAGAAACTGATTCCAGATACAATGTTAGAACTGAGACGCTTCTTTAAGCACTCTCTAAAATGTTGTTCAAATAACTTATAGAGGCAAAGAGTATCACCAAGAGAAGATTGTCGTCTGTGTTTGCAAAAGTAAGTCGTTTTTTTTCTAGCGATTCAAGGAATTAAGCATTTCCACTTAAATGTAGAAAGAAGGCGCGATCGGTCACCTTTACTCCAACTTTCAATATTAGCCACTTAACTCTCAGAAGCTAATGCAAGTGAATGTACCACCGAATGCAACTTAATTCTAAACAAGAAACCAAAGTCTCCAACTTTGGGGTGCAAAATATAATTAAGATATAATGTATGCCAAGCAACTGTGAAAATCAGTCTGCCGAAGACCTTCCAAGGCCCCAATGCCCCCAGCCCCGGACTAATGTTTTATATTGCATCCTGCATGTAATTTTGCCACTGTGATCAGACTTCTATGCACTCAAGCGTAAGTTTTAGTATTCTCTGTTGTAATATTACATTTACTATTTAATTAAATGACTAACTATATAAAGGTCATGCTTCATTCTATCTTCCAATACAGACATTTCAATTACTAAATTTGCATTCATTTCCAACAAGAGGAACGGACAACTACAGGTGTGTTTGTTAAATCTATTAAAGACTTCCAACTTAATTAATTCAGATTTAATTTATTGGTTTATTTATTAATGAATTATTTTAGCAATTTTATCAAATCCTTTAATAAAATTCTTAAGTTAAATAATAAGTTTATTTAATATTTTCTTAAAAATATAAAACAGACTAAAATATGCTCATTAATTGAAGACATTACATTTTACGTACGTTGGAACCCATGTGTAAACGTTATTCTGCCTATAACTAGACACCCAACTCTGATTGCTATTGTCCGACTAGTATGCAAGCAGGTCTCGAGTATATTATACAGATCGCTACTCAAAACAAATGTGTAACTCATTGACTCGATAAGATATCTACTCGATTGAATTACACATTACTTGCCTAACTCAACTCGTCTAGAGCCTCATAATGGGTTAAAAACTTAGAAATTTGGGCCAGTTTCTCACACTCCCTCTAATTCAAAATTATTAACCTTTTTTCATTTTTCAAGGTAAAACTTTAATCATGAATAATTTTTAATTATATTATAAAAAGTTACAAATAATATTATGAAAAACTAAGATATTTAGTTTATATTCATTAAGATAACACTCTCTCCAATTCAATTTAATTACGTTTTTTATTTTTGCATCAAAACGATTACTGGCAATTTTTATACTTTATTCTAATAAATATTCCGTATAAAACTGATACAATTGTAATTGTTTTTAAAAGTACTCTTATAATATATATTTTCTTGCTTTTTTATATTATAAATTCAAACAAAGAAATAATGATGAAGTTGAGTAGAAAATGTAAACGTCAATTAAATTAAATTTTAGATTGTGTTTATAATCTCTTCAAAATTTTGTGTTTTCATCGGTTGATTTCCAACTATATATATTGAAGTGTTTATTACAAAATTTTACAAACATGTCTTCATCATATCATACTATAACTCAGATTATGTTCCTGATTGGGTCCCATTCTATATTTCATGTTTAGTTAATCGAACATCAAATTTTATAAACCAGACGAGTAATTATGATATAATCATATCATAATGCATAAATATATAAACATGATACATGTAACTGCATACCCATTGTAGAACATCGCACCATCCTTACGACGCATCAAAGAGTAGAGACTAGAGAGCTAATTTACTTAAAATTTTACCAGCAATAAACTCGATACATCCAATAACTATATAAAATATTAACTGTATTACCCATTAGTGTAGAACATCAGGACTATCCTCCTTATGCATGCATCAAAGAGTAGAGACTAGAGAGCCACTTACTTAAAATTTCATGGCAATAAAACTTGATACATCCTCTAATTGTTGGAAAAGAAGATTATATTATTGGAGGTGGAAGAAGCCGACATACATTTATATAGCATTTGTCCATCTAAATATTTAATACTTCTAGAGGAAAATTGGGGACGTCATTACTTGATGAGGTGAGCACTACACTACCTACGCAATATATCCCAAACGACGCGCGTGTGAAGACGCTAATCGTACTTACACACCCTCCCCACATCATTGGTTGTGGAAACTACAATTCCATTTGTTCTTTCGGCTGATTATAAATTAAAACGATACTCCCTCTATTTTTTTTGACGTTTTCGCATATCGAGACATAAATTTATCCATCAATTATTTTAACCTATACGCTTAAAAATTATGAATTATTTTTTCCTCACTACCACTACTAGCCAGATCCGACCCAACTCCTCAGGTGATACATGTTCTACTTTCAGAAGACTTACTTCAACTGCTAATGAAGACTCAGATCCTAAGAATCGCCTAAGAAAATTTTCAATTATAAAACGAAGATATTACAAAGTGAAGCGCTGCTATACGAATATCTATATTTTATGTCGCCTTACTCTATTCTAAATAAACTTTTAAGAATAGGTTTCGAGTCTGGTCTTATAATAGTAAGCATGATCCTTAGTAATCCATACTAAACCATTCTCCACCCTTTAATCAGCTGCCACATCATCATACATTAATTTAATGGTTCTAATCAATCAAGGGCGTTTTTGACAATTTCTCGCCATTCAAAAATATCAACTGTCATGCGTGATCCCTTTTGTTCAATTAACAAATTTTCAAATTTCCATTTCCATAACCGAAAATCCCATGATTTTCTCCTCCATAATTATATTTTTATATTTTGCATTATCTTCTCACTCCATTCTCTCTCTGATTTCATGTTTGTTTTATTGAGACTTAGAACAAATTTTAGACAACGAAATTATTAGTTTCTCTATTTAATTGTTGATAATTTCTGATTCACGATTTTGAATTATATTTTTCGTTCATGATTTAGATATGTTTGTCTAAAGATTGATGGTTCAACGTTTGTTTTGTCTTAAAATCATGTATAGGAATATATTTAATTTATGCTTTTTCCGAATTAATATGCATGATGTCTAGGAATATTGATTGCATCAGTTTGTGTTGATCCTTTTTTTACCCATGTCTTAAATATCAGCCCGCAGATGTTAACACTTGCACATGTGCCTGATGAATCTGGGATTCTTTGCATCTTCCTCTGCATTTGCCATGTGATATGGATGAGGTGTTAGACAATAATTAGCCACAGTTGTGTAATCTGATTGCTAATTTTATTTAGCCACATAACTATTCACTTATTGCTAATTTTATTTAGGCACACTAGTAATTTTATAAACACGATACATGTAAAAACTAAATTAATTTTCTCATAAAATAATTGATACATGTAAAAACTAAATTAAAATTCTCATAAAATAATTTCTCTTAAAAATGAGGACATATGTAGTGAGGCTTTTTAAAAAAAACATTTACGATGTTATCGAGCATGACAATTTCGACCTTTGCGCATAATTACTAATTATATACAGACCTAGCCATGACTGGGCCAGTCTTGGCCAAGTGAATGCGTCAAAAATCCCAAATTCTAGCTTAACGAATCATTCAAATGTTTTCTAAGATCGTTCTAAGCTTAATTGACGGATTAAACTTCTGCTCTCTTCATAACACCAGGTCCACAAATGCCAAAAAACTAATTCAGCCAAACGCGTCCAAAATCCAATTCAGCTAAAGTTTGAGAATTGAAAAATGCAAATGCCTCTAGTGGAAAAGAATAGGAGAAGTACATAATTAAAATTGAATCCAATTGTTTAGTTTCATCATTCAATTTGAGTATCTGATGTAAAGCATTTCATTTATTATGTTGGTGGAGGTAATATGACTTAATAACATCATACTATGATTTAAAGGATTTGTTCAAGAACAGTAATTTTGGAATACCTCAACATTCTTCCAGTTCTGAAATGCTAACATAACCAGTTCTCGTCCACATGCCTAATCATACCAGTTATAGACATCATATAAGGCCATAAAACAATATACCAAAAACTTCACAGATAGATTGTAGAAGAAACATGAAAAGAAGAAGATATCACCATTTTGCACTAACACATCATAACAATCAAATTAAGAACCAAAGAGATTTATACAATTATTATAGGTAGATGATATATTCAGTTTGATTGGTGAAAATTATGGGTTGAATTTGACCAATAATAAGCAAATGAGTTTGTACTTTTCTGAACTCAATAAAGTAATGGTAGGATAATATTCTCTAAGGTCAGTATTAAAGGTGAAAGACAATTTCGGTGCGAACGCTGGAAAAAATCGTCCTCGGCAATGACCCCCTACAGGGCCGAGCTAAGAGTCGACAGGCACCAAAATCACTGGTTGTGAGCCCCCCAGGTCGGTTTCTGAGCCTCGATCCAGACGGCCACAATGTCGATAGCTATTTATGCCCAAGGCCAGCTTCCTATTCTATTGGTGCTACATGTGACCTTTATACTATACAGAAATATATAAATCTCTAACGCACATGGAATACCACCACCCTAATTGCTGCTGGGAATCAATCCTCAGAGTGCTAATAGAAAAGCTTTATTTTATTCTGCACTATAAAGCAGCTTATTATAATTCTCATTTAAGTGCCACAGAAAAGAAACACAGTAGCATTCAAGTAATTATACGGTAGACTCATGCATTCGAAGCCAAGCAAGTGAAAAATATCCACTGGTACCGTCAAGTGCTCGAAATTCCGCGACAATCTTAATAACATTATTAGTGTATCCGTAGCTGCACCTGACGTACCTTTCATATCAAGTGAACTGGCAGAAAATCAAGCCATTGCCCGACGACTTCCGCATTATTTCTTTCTCATTGTCATATCCCAATATAGCCATATATTACCTGCTTCGTAAGATCCCGCGATCCGAGCTTATCGACACAATTTGTAGTATTAGTAACAAGTATGTACCTTGCCATCTTGAGAGATCTCTTCAACTGAAACATACTGATCCCCTCTCAGCAACATCCCCAGTAACTCCCCAACAGTGTTAAACACCACGGAGGTTTCTCGAAGTTCAGGAGACGAGTACAGATACCTCTTTTCGTCGATCTTGCATGATAATGCATGTTCACATATGGCCTCCCACTTCTTCTTCGAAAACTTGGCCTCCTCGAAGATCTGAGAATTTATACAACAAGTTGTTCAGGAGTTCAAAACCATCAACTAAAGTTCAAACTATATAACCAAAAGGCAGAATGAAATTACATCTATTTCATAATAATTGACTATAAGAAACTAAACAATTGTACCTGTTTCAACCTATCAAGATGGAGATTGTATTCAACCAAGAACTCCTTGACAGTAACAATATTCCTTTTAATTAGGAGGTTAGCAAGTCCACCTTTCTTCCCAATTCCTTTGATTTCCCATATCTTAGCAGACAATTGCAAAGGTTTGTTCCTCTTACTCACTACAAAATAAGCACAATGGATTCATTACATATGCACACAAAAATCAAGATTTCCAACGAAAAACTTACTGCCTCTACGATCCTGTACCCAAAAACTTTCAGTTTTCGCCTCTTTTATCCTTGTCCCATTATATTGTCCCACAACTCTTGCTCCAAACCTATACATGCATTTCCCAAACCAGGTCTTGGAATGCTTAAATGAAACCTCAATAAAACCAACACCCTCCTTCAACCAAACTCGACGACTACTACCTCTAAGAAGACACCTTCCATTTTTCCCTTGAACAATTTTACCACTGAAATACTCAGTACTCCATTCTTGATCATCCTCAAAATCGAATTCGTGGAAGAGTACAACGAATTCGACCTCAATAGCCTTGGAACACTTAGCAACATCCCCAGTAACAGGATCTAACAATACTACTTTCACAAGAATAGGAATTCCTGTGTAGTATACATGCTCTATGGTGGTACAAATCTTCAGATTCAGTTGTGGAAGTTCAAACCTATGAAAAACATGTAGTCAACAACAAAGTCGTTAAATAATCATTATTTTAGTTAAGAAAATGACAACCATTTTGGTCCCTACAGATTTGGACTAGTAGTATAACTGAACTTAGCTTATCATGTGTGGCTACAAAAAATCTAGGAGACAATCTATCGACAATCACCAAATTCAACATGTACGCTACTCTTGATTTTATTAGTATGATAAAGATTATTTTCGAGACGTTGAATAATAATGAAATGATAAGTTTGGAAGATCTTACTCTCTAGGGATATAAATCTCGTTTTGATGATTGTAAGAATGAGAGCTACACAAAGTTGGATTATTTTCAAGAATTAGAAAAGGGTTGTCTGCATGGATTTGGGACATTGTAAATGATGATAATGATGATTATAGAATATAGAAGATTCAATTAGAAGGTAAAGTGGATTTGTAGTTTTTTTTTTGGAATGTTTTCATGGATTTTGTCCGAAGGCAAGTACTGTAATTATTAAATAGTGTAGTAATCGTACATTCAAGACGTGTATGGTTGAATAAAATCCCCAAGTTTTTGGTGACCCCTAGCCGAACGAAGCTTCGAAGTAACATCTTATATATATATGATCTTAGAGTGATAAATGTGAGCTTCGTAGAAAAATAACTTCACTAACACAAATACCACACATTGATTTGGAATAAACGAGGTATTTGATACTAGCTCCTGGTTTTTAGATACTACTTTTGGTGGTATGAAAAGTTTGCAATATAGTGGATTGAGCATGATGATATTCCTATTTCGTTATTATGTATGTTTCGATAATCAATTTCAAATAATTTTTTGTTTTTGGTCCTATTTTTGTCACTAGGATTGATGTTATACATTACTAGTAGTTTACATTTGTAAAAAGATTCACTGCGTACGATCGCTCATACCATGTTCTTTCGACCACTCATATTTGGAAAATGATCCATCACTATTTTCATTCAATTCAAGAAAGTGAGACGCGCGATGTATTTACACGTAATCGATTTTTCAAATATTCGATATATTTTTTTTTGCTTAATTCGAATTATTCTAAAACAATAAAACTTACACTCTTTCAATTTTTTTCTAATTAATATTTTATTTTTGAAGTATACTTTGATCACAAATAACTCTTTAAATATAATATAAAAAATTACAATAAAAATAATGAATGTCATGGTATTACCATAATTTAAACCTATCGCCCATGTAGAGATACAAATATTACTTAATAATTAATGCCCTCCGACTAATCAGACATCTAATTGATCATCTATTAGTATCATCGAATTATTTAGTTTTTAAACTGTACGATTTAAAAGTATAATTTAAATTTATCACAATATATAAAAATCATATTTGTAATGGAATTAAATAACAATATTAATAAAAATAAAAATAATTCTACTAAAATCATATGGTTATTTAACTAATACCTGCTATAATATTATAACATATGATTATTTAAATCCAACGCCTATAATAATATTAATAATAATAATAATAATTTTAGGCTAAAATATATTATATTTAACTTACACAAATTATTAAAAATCGAAATGACATAATAATTTAAAAACCATATCATTTAAATTAAAAAGTGAGTAATATTCTTGTGAATCGAGACATGAAAAGTTATACATGCAAAATCGAAAGCAAAATAATTATGTTATTCAACGCATACCAATAATTAAATACGCACTGTGAGATAAATAAATAAAGTTATTAAAAAGCTGACGCACAAATAATTATAAAGATATATTGCCAAATGTATGACGTGATCATCCTCAAAACCGGCATTTGATGCTTAACATTCACTTCCACTGATAATCTTACGTATATGCAAGTAGAAAGTATGATGAATACTTAATACTATCTTCGTTTTTTTTATTTGACATTTTTATATATCGAAAGTTATAATTTTATTAAATATAAAAGTTATATCATTCGATTCGTCTTTGAAAATAGTTTCATAATATTATTTTCTTATCATTTTAGAACATATGGTTTAAGCACACTGGAGCAATAAAATTCCACCTCGATATACGAAATGTCAACAAAAAATCTGAGGAAAGTAGTAGCTTAATTTCTACACATAGAATTATACGACAACCTAAGAGGGCGAGGATCGTAAATTAGGTTATAGCTTGAATTATACCCAATTTCGATTTATAAAATTCTTAAGTTCAATTACCCCACTAACCTTTTTACCAATTTACGCTATGATCACGTATACAAAGTTCAATCAAATAGTCCTTACACAAATATGATCACGCAATAGATAAACAAACGGTATTTGATTTATTATGATAAATATTTAACACTGAAAGCATATGCACTGCTACCTAAATACGTTTTACCAATTTAATCAATTCTCTATAAAGTTATTTCATAATTCTCAATCAAACACGAATCAATTAACGTAATTGTAAACTTAATAATATAGAACAATAAGTTGGGTGAGTCAAGTGGATCGGTAAATGCAACTCACACGGCGTTTAACGAGCTTCTAAGAAAACCTAGTCATTCAACGAGTTTCTAAGAAACCTATTGGTCCGACCTCGGCTTTTCAACTAGATTCGGAAACGAACTCAGATATATTATCCGGAGACAATCTATCGCGCGCATGCCAGTTAACTCAATATATACCGCCTAGCCAACCCACTGCACCACCTAGCTGCCTCTGTGACAACCACTGGTAACCCCTCAGTTAGAACTCCTCGGTAAAACCCCTATTCAAGATCTACCCACCTTTGCCCAACCTTCAGCTACTCACTGTGTCGACAGTACCCGCTAATCAATCCAATAATAATCGAAATGATTTCCACGTAAAGCAATATTCACTTACTGCGAACCTCATGCTAACCTTTTCTACCCCGGAAAACTCTTGTTATCAAGCATCTATCCAACCTCAACAACCTTCTGTGTATCATTGTAGTGTCGATTTCAGCGTAATCTCGCTAATCAACGCATGCCAACGAACTCACTTCTAAGCAAGAAACCACCTTACTGCGAACTCATGCTTAACCTTTTCAAAGAAAAGTTTTACACTAAAACAAGATAATCCCTCAAACGGATTAGATAAGAGTATTACACTCTTAAATTTCATATAACTCCTCTAACGAGTGTATTTAAGTCAAGCTCGCGCTAATCTCCTTGTTAAGTAGATATAAATCAATAAGCTTCGATTTTCTCTCTCGAAAGGTTCAACAAAACACCTTAATGCTCCTCTTTTATCACAATCTCTATATATAAAAGTTAAGCAATAATTTTGGTCCAAAGTCTGTAAGATAAATGAAGTCAGTTTATTCTCAGAGAGACTTACGTAACAGAGAGATTCGCTTTAGAAAATGTTAAATAATTGTAGTGGAAAGTGCTCGATTTAAATGGTTTCGAGCTGCTTGTGGTGTAAAATTGGAGCTCAAATGGTCATATTCTCTGATAGTTATCTAATGTCTATCGTAGCAGCCGAGGTCACGATGTTCTCGGTTTAACTTGCGTAAAGTTTACTCGATTCATCGAGACAACCATCGCAGTGCTCCATCGGTGTCGAGGGCCATCGAGTGCTCCATCGGTAGGTCACGACGGAGCCCCCGGCGAACTCAAAAGTTTACTCGTGACCATCGCATGCCCATCGACGGAGCCCGATGAACTTCGCGTAAAAGTTTACTCAAATTTCATCGAGACCGCCATCGAGTGCCCATCGCGAATTCATACGACTCAACTTAAAAAATAATTCTTCCGCCTGCTATAATCTCGATTTTGACGATTCAAAACACGTTGGAAATCTATTTTCAAACAATTTAATAATATGATATCAAACCAATTGTTTTATAAATATTGATATTTTTAAAATATTTTATTTTGATAAAACATTCTTAAAAATTTTGAAATGGTTAGCAACTTTTTGTCAAGAATGATTTGAAAAATATCTCTCGTATAAGAGATTCAACTAAGATTATTCAAAGTAATTTTAAACTATTATTTTGCCCTTAACTTTTACATTTGTAAGAGCCAGATCCATAGCATCACTGATATCCTTAACACTCTCAACTCTCTTCTTCTTGAATTCATTTGAAATTGTGTTTCGAATATCTCGACTTCCCAACGCCACCCGTCTTACGCCAGAACAGTATATCACTTTCAAGTTCTCCGCAAACCTCTTTGTAAATACGACTACATAAAAACACTTAATCACACATGTTATAGTAAATCAATATTTAGTAATCATCAAAAACAAAGAATATTAACACATAGTCCAACAATTAGAACTTCTAACTTTTTAGAGTTTTAGATGTACAGTACTTAATAATTAATACATAAAAACACAACCATTATTCACTTTTATATATATGTTAGTGATTTTTTTTAAAATTTTCCACTTTCGATCGCTCATATTTGGAAAATGATACAAAGACTACTTCCATTAATTTGTTCTAGATTTTCCATCCATTTTTTGTCATTTAGAAAAATGTATTTTCGCTTATCAACTGAAAAACAATGGCCATCTTCCAGCATAATTTGAAGCTTCTTCCTTAAAACATTGACAAGGTTCATTGTTATTTCATACGGATTACTCTTTCTTGGTGATAGAAGAAAAAATTTGCTATGTGTATGTACCTTTTAAAAAGTTAAAGATGAAACAATCCAAAAGTTTGCACTTTTACTAAGAGAAGTTTGAGATTTCCGAGAAGAAAATCAAGGTGATACGATCAAGCCGATGGGGAGATGGTAAATATATTGCACCTTGTGGGCGGTTGTGTTAATATTACAACATAGTACATGAAATGACAACAAAATACTCACCAAAATCAAATGAAATTCTTATGATAAAAAACGTCTATTATAATAGAATTAATATTAAAATCACGTGCACCCTAATTCTCAATTAGGGCTTCCAACAAAATACAACCAACCGAATCGACCAACCGAAAATAACCGAATCGAGGAACCGATTGAACCGAACCGATTTCGTTCAAAATAAAAAACCGAAAAAATTTCGTTCGTTCCGTTTTCGAGATCGATCGTTCGGAACCGAATCAACCGATTGAATTTTTAATTAAAAAATTAAAATATTATATATATATATATATATATATATATATATATAACCGAAATAACATGTAATCCCAACCGAAAATAACCGAAAACCGAATCGAATTTTGGGAACCGAAATAACCGAGACCGACCGAACCGATCGGAACTCCATTTAATCGAACAACCGTTTCTTCGTTCCATCTCAACTGAATGACCAAAGTCGATTCGCTCCAAAAATGCCCAATACCGAACCGAACCGAATTCGACGCAGTTCTATTTCAATGTGTATACCATAAAATCATGTTTCATCTCGTTCCACATAAC
The DNA here is from genome assembly GCA_019722365.1 of Lithospermum erythrorhizon. Classification (NCBI taxonomy): domain Eukaryota; kingdom Viridiplantae; phylum Streptophyta; class Magnoliopsida; order Boraginales; family Boraginaceae; genus Lithospermum; species Lithospermum erythrorhizon. The sequence goes on from JADFUC010000590.1 coordinate 203,819, forward strand.
ACTACTAGAATACGGGACAATAGCGACGTCCGATACCATCGTCATACCGACGCTACTCTCAATTTAGCGTCGGTTTAGAGACGAGAAATTACCGACGGCTCCGAAGGCCACATTCACATGCCAACGCCTAAAACCGCTTCCACATTGCCCGTAAAATTCGGCATACCGAAGCACCCTACCAAGGAATAACGTGGATTCGATTCAAACCTTTTTTGAAGATAACAAATTGTTTAAAACGAACTAATCCCGCTGCTGAACATGTAATCGCCATTCTTTAATAAGTTCAAGTGCTTAAAGAGCTGACGGATGCTCGGGAGGCTCATGGATTTGAAGTCTAACAAACGCCAAGCCTTTCTGATGAGCTCTTGTTCTTTATTGTTTATATGCCAGGGTGAAACTCTACACTCCAGTATATCATGCTTTAAATACGCGAAAGTACCTAATTTTGGCGATTTAATTCATCGTGTTTTAAAATCGATAGTCCGTTATTTCTAATCCTAAGTATGGGACATTCATGGTTAAGTCCGCATAAATGATCAAGCAGATGTCATTTCGCTTCAAGAATTGGCTCAAACGATCTTTATTTTTGGAAGAGAAAATTCGAACCATCGAGAGGTTCCCGGGTTCCTTTTGATAATTCTTTTGACCTAATTTCTCGAGCAATTAATTCCTTGAATTCAAAAAGGCAAAAGTCATAACTCTACATTTAATTCTTCATTATCTTTTGTAGTTTCCTAGCACAGAAAAAGTGTAATATCTCAATTCCTTTATCAGGTTTTGGAGCGAAATCCTTGTTGCGAAGCATGCGCTTGCTTATTCTAAGCTGAGCAAGAAATGTAAATCCTAAGAAGGCAGCCTGGGTTCCTAATCTAGGGTCGACAGAGTCAAACTCTGGCAAATTGGGTCACTTAATACCGAGTGCTGTGTGTTCGAGCAATAGTCTCAGAGAAGTCAGCCAAGGTATTCAAACATTTCTTCAAGCGCTAGTTATCTTTGCCAAAATCCCGAGGTCGCAAGCCCACTACCGAAAGCAGGAACCGGCTCGTTAAACCAAGGTATTGTATTTCTCTCTATACTCTTTACTTTCAAGTAATCTTATTATTATTGCTAATCATTCTTGATTGTTATATTGTTGACTAATCGTTCTCGAGCTTGGGTTATTGGTTTATCACATTAGTCCGTATTCCTATTAATTATTAATTCCGCATTATTAAATTAAAACTCGAAAAAGTTAATAATTTAACTTAAAACCTTATTCACCCCCCTGCGTTATATCTAAAGCTAACAAAGGTATATAACGAAGTCAGTCGATCCCCGAAGTTTGGCCAAAAAGGCGCTATGTAGTTATAAAATCTAAGCCAAAGACATCAAGACTCTTTCCACTCAAGAGTCATCAATCTTTGAAAGCCGAAGAGAAGTATCATGTTAACAAGGCTCCTGAATCAAGGGACAAAAGAAAATGGCTCTCAAGGCCAAAGCACAAAAAGTTCTTGAGAAAAGTGAGAGCTACGTAGATTTATGAAGATATGGCCACGTTTATGTAGACTTCAAAAAAGTTTCTAAGATTCAAAAAGAAATATAATGATCACGTGGACATAAAGCTTCAAAGCAAATATGACAACCATGAAGTGAAGTACTAAGTGGCAAAAGACAAGAGGGCAAAATCAAAAGAGATAAAATGCTTGAAAGAACAAGCCCGACATCTCAAGATGTATTGTCCTCGCTCTCAGCCAAGAGGTCTCAATCCAAGAAAATATGCAACAAGGCCACTTCGGGAGGATGATCTCTAGTTTAATCCGACTGAGGTCGCGTAGGGATTGCAACGCAGCTGCCTTATCAAGACAAGACTCTGGCTGAAAATTCCTCTAACTCTGCTCTTTACTTTCTCCGATGACGAGCTCATTAAAGGATTTATGAGCACTCGAGTAATGATTTTGACAAGCTGTTTGTATAATTATAACGAGTTGTTGTAAAGTTTCTAAAAATTGCTTAAAAGAAACAAAGAACTTTAAAAACAAATAAAAGCTGTCATAAAACCACCTCCTCTCGAAACGGTTATTTCTTAAAACTTGACTCCAATCTAAAAATGATGGAATTCTTGAAAATTGAGCTTAAACAAAATCTAATATGTCAGCTGAATGTAACTCAAGAAATCACTAACTTATATTCCTCGAGTAACAAACAAGTTGAACGAAATTTTACGCTCTATCCTACCAACAAAAGGTTAGGCTATTCAAGTGATAACTCCTATTCTTCTAACGTTGCTTCATCATCCTGCATCGTATTTGTTAGACCGCATTTCACTCTGCACTTATCATGAAAAGGAAATCACTTAGCCTTCAGATGCCCTGCTCAAAGGTTGTAACGCACCTTATGTCCCAAGTCTCTAAAGCATCGAAATGGATTAAGTAGGAAATCCATCTACTTACTAACCCCAAGCGACCCTTCAAATCATCAAGTACCTCTTTAACGGTAAATCTTTGATTTTCAGGTTTGCAGTGAGGCCGCCTCATCCATGGAAAGAAAAATATTCGACGGGCGGATGACGTCATGCACACGACGGGCATGCCTCACTTTTCTTAAAGCTTGGTAACAAGGCGGTTGAAATGCAAAGTTCGCTAAAGAATGAAACCAAAATCCTAAAGCGATTTATCAAAGAAAGGTCAGTTTTTAAAATTAAAAATATCTGCTTGCTGACGCGTGAAAGTTTAATTTAAGGTCATGAAGTTAATTATGTGAAAATGATTATGAGGTCAAATTTTCTAAACATAAATGTGTTATTTCAATGCTTCATCTTCATTTGTCAAGGCATGGCTATTTATCAATAACGTGGTATTATGTTAACTTGATTCGTCAGTTTAAGAATATTTGTACGAATACGGTTCATGATGATACAGTTTATGGCATCGACGTCAGTCATGCTAGTATTGAAATGTTATCTAAATTGCATAAGCACTCACATGTAAAAGGTCTACCAAATCTCACGCACAAAAAGATTAAACTTTCATGATGCATGCAACCTCGGTAAAAATGCATAAATCTTCTTTAAACCTATAAATCTTGTTTCGGCAAACCATGTGCTCGATTTGTTACATATGGATTGCTCGGTGAAATGGAGGTTGAGAGTTTGGGTGGATCGTAAATATGTATTTGTTTATCAGGACGATTACTCAAGCGTTTACTTCGGGTAATCGGGCCTGGCTAATAAAAAGCGATCCTTCAAAGAGTTTCAAGTAAGTCATGAGAAAGCTCATGAATGAAAGTACTTCAAAATCAGCCATAAGAAGCGATCATGGAGGCGGTAGTTCGAGAATGAGGAGTTCTGAGGAGTTTTGTGTGGGGAGGCTGATCCAACACAATCCCTTTTCTAAGACTTTAACACCAAAATGGAAAGTCATGGGAAATGAAGAATGTGACCATTCAAAGAAACGGGTCGACCACGCCTAAATCTTAACACAACTTGCCAAAATACTTTTGGGGACATGCCGTGGACACCGCTTGTTATACTATCAACCGGGTATTTCTTAGACCTATTCTCGACAAAACTCCTTATGAACTTTGGTATGGTAAGATCCCTCGTATCGATTATTTTAAAGTTTTTGACGTGCTCGCTTATAGCCTCCCCAATACCTCGAAAGATGATTGGGAAAATTTGATGCTAAATCTAACGAGGCAATCTTTCTTGGTTACCGAAACTAGAAAAGATATATCATCTATAATGTGCCGATCAATGCGCCAGCAAAGAATCTATTATTCATGTTAACTTTGATTAATCTAACTGCTTGTCGGTAAAGCTTGTGTAGTGACAAGACCATCTACTAGGTGTCAACGTGGACGAGAATTTCTCAAAGATGCGATGAAACTTCTCAAACCAAAGCGATCAAACGAGGAAGCATCAATTACGGGGAGAAACAAATCATCATCGAGAACCCTCAAAGACGCTGATTACCATTCCACGGGCGAACACACGAAGATTTACCTGTGAGACGGTAGAATCGCTAAGAATCATCCCCTGACCTCATTCTGCGCGATTCTCAAAGTAAAACTACTCTCGATCCACAACAATGCTTGCCTTCATAGCTTATGTGTCTCAAGTAGTACCTCTTAATATTAAACAAGCCTAGAAAAGATCCGGATCGATTTTATCTACGCTAAGTTAACTGAACAATTCGAAAGATGCAAAGTTTGCATTTAGTTGAAAACCTGTCGAACCATTATTGGAACAAATGGGTTTTTAGAAATAAACTTGATGAAACCGGTGTTGTTTCTGCAAACAAGAGTCGCTCTTGTCAGTCTAAGGTTATAATCAAGTCGGGCGAGTGTAATTCTCGGTTTAAACTTTTCTCCGTCACAGTCGGGAATCCATTCGCATTATCCTAGCTGCCAGTCATACTGGACAAACTACACCACATTGATGTTAAAAGTGATTTTTAAATGGTTTTTGACGAGGAAGTTTTTCTAAACAACCACCGGTTTCAAGTACGCTAATTATCCTAATCACGTGTTTAAACTAGAGGAGCCTTTTACGGATTAAAACAAGCGACCTGTAGAGCTTGCATGCAGAGGTTAAGACACATTTAGTTGCAAATGGTTTCCCATAGTGGAAAGTTCTTGTTTCCCACGCTTTTCCTTGAAACTGCGGCAAACATCTCATAGCTTGTCCAAATATATGTCAATTTATATTATTTTCGGTTCTACTAATGATTACATGCGAGGAATTTTCTAAATGATGATGCTGAAGTTCATTTACATGACGTGGGCGTAATTGAACTTCTTCGACTCAAGTGAAGCAACGGATGACGGATCTTCATTTGTCAAAACAAATTCTCGAAAGAGCTCATAAAGAAATTCGACGGAAGATGCAAAAGTTGATCGACTCCTATGTCTACATCAACTAAGCTGACAAGTGATTTAGCGGCGTACAAGGCCACGAGACAAAATATCGAGGCATGATTGGTAGTCTTCTATCTACCGCATTTAGACCCGAGTATTATGTTTCCTGTCGCGGTGTTTGTGTGCTCAAGCTTTCCAAGCGTGTCCCAAAGAGTCTCATCTTAAAGCGGTTAAAAAGGATCTTTCGTACGCGAAAGGAACAATCGACTATGGCTTTCGTATCCAAATGAAAGCAAGAACTTTGAACTTGTGGATATTCGGATGCGGACTTTAAGTGTTGCACACTTAATAGAAAAAGTATCGAAGGGACTTGTTATTTCTACTGACATAGCCTTTACTCCCTGGGCGGTCGCCAAAGAAACAAAATAGTGCGGCGCCGGTATACGGGCGGCCGGAAATTGCGCTGCTCAAGTGCTTTGGATGAAATAAGCATCGAGGACTTGGGATCAAGTATAATCGTTCGTGTTATGTGACAACACTAGTGCCATCAACATTGCAAAAAATCCGTGCAACATTCGATAATTGCCACATCGGGAGATCCGGCTATCATTTCATCCGGGATCACGTGCAAAGTGAACATCGATCTAAGGTTCAAGTGGAACAAAATGATCAACTCATGATATCTTCACAAAACCACTACCTAGATCACTAACCCATTTAGGCGCAGCTGTGGATGCTTGATCTTTCTCTAGTAAGTAACCTTGCTTTTTCTCATGTCTTATATGCCTTTGAATTGCTACGCATTTATACGCTAAGAATTGTGTCAATTTTTTTGGGGACGATAAGCCAAATGATAAAATTGTCCGACATGATGATTCGCTTTGATCATTTTTTTGGATGTTGTTGAAGTGTGGAGGTCTACGGTTGCGATCGAGGTGAGACGCTGGTTTTGCCTGGCTTGAAATGAAATTGCCACGGTTGCTTAAATTGATCTGCATTAGATGCGGGACGACGGGATTATTTCAGCGGTGGAATTGCTGAAACTCCCTTACCCGTCATCGCAGAGCCCATCGAGACCCCACCTCGAACGGGTCTCATGACTAAATAACCACATACAAATTGTCCACATCGAGACCCCATCGCTTCCTCGATGGTGTCCTACGCAAAAATAACCCCTGTCAAGCTCAGGCCCATCGGCACCCCCTCTCGAACGGGTCTCTAATGAACAGAAATAACCACCATTGGTTATTGTGGCCCATCGAGACCCCCTTCTCGAACGGGTCTCGATGGCGAAATAACCACCTGCAACCGCCTTATCGAGACCCCCATCGGCATCCCTACCTCGAACGGAAACCCCGGCTGAACCCGCCTCTATATATATACATCCTCACCGATTTCTTCCCCATTTCAACCTTTCTTCAACAATTCACCAAAATTCACCTTTTATCACTTCTAAATTTACTACATTACCACTTTAGAAACCCAAACACTATCCTTCTTCAAACACTACTCATTATAACGGCCTCAAACTCAAAACCCACAAAAAAGAGACAAATCAAGTGGTCAAGCATCATGAGTTCAAGAATCCACACAACATGGCAGGACAATGTAAACCTTGCTATCTGTGAGGTGGAGTAAAAGCACTGGCAAGTTCTAACATTCTTGACGTGGTATTACTACGACGCATGAGACTCTTTATGTAATTTATTATCTTCTAGATCTTGTCAAATTCCAAAAATGGGAGAAATTTGGGTGTTCTACGACATCTTTCCGGATCGATTTATTTCTTCTATGAGCATGTTGTTATTCAGCCACCCAAATAGTAATAATCTCAATATTAAGTTGGAATTCAATGGGAGGTCATTTGAAAGTATAAGATTTGAGAAATTTTAGTGAGGGACTGGGTTGTCAGTGTAACGTTTCTCTATATGCCAAGCCGATGGTACCCGCGACGTAGATTTAGTCGGCGGAAATGCGATCAAACAATGCTGAACAATGGTCGGAGGTTTCGCAACGGGTATCGAAAGAAGTGGGGCGGGTCGAGCATTTCGCAGCTTATGACTAGAGCACCGGAGAGGCGCATTTTGCCAATACTTGCCATGGGGTCGCTGGTCCTCGCGTTCTCAAGATAGGAATCCGAGTGGTTGTAAATTCGACATACAAGTTTTTGCTCGCCAACGATCAATCTTCCAATCATAATTGCCCACACGCGCTTACTCTACGTGGGCAATACTAAGTGCAACAACTCTTCCGTACGGAATGCTCATTACACCTATTACGGAGTCTAAGTGGAGGAGATGTAGTGTTTCAGAGTATTAGCCTGGCTGGGGCAATCTATATAGGATTACCAAAGACTATTTTAAGACGTGTACAATTTCTTATCACAATAATCGTCTGTGGAAAGTTGGAGGCAAAATTGGCTCATCTGGGAAAGATAAGGTTGTTCATTCTAGCTACGATGTAGAAAAATGGTTTAGTGAAGAATCGGGTGATTCGAGGACCCCGTATTTTCGGATGACGGCGACAGTTACGATGAGGATCATGATTTATTTACGGTGGATTTATTTATCTGATGCATGCAGCATGATGATAATGGGATGATGAGGTCTTCGCTTAGGCACGGAGCAAGACGTTTCAAGATCAGCGATTAATTCAGTTTAATGAGATTTCGCATCTGAGAGGCAACAAGTTATCGAGGATAATCAAGCGCAACTTACGAAAAGGCGTAGAAACACTTTCAAGGAAAACAAGAAGATAAAGGATTCATACAAAGGAATTCTATGAAATTCTCTCTTTGTTGAGACGCGACGGTAAGACGGCGCCCACAAGAAATATTTGGCGATTCGGATGACGAAAGGGAGGTTGAGGATACCACCGGGCTACGGGTACAAGTACATCCGCACTACGCCGCATCCGACTACTTTCTCCGGGATCGGGTTCAAGATTATATCGATGATGACGATGGTGAGGACGAATGGGGCCTTTCTTTCGACAAGCAAAAAGCGGTCCAAGATAAATTAGAGACTCACGTTTCACCCTTTATGTTTTTATGCTTTAGCTTGTTTCTTGTTTAGGTTTTTATTAGCTTCGTGCCCCTCAAGGACGATCCCAAAGGGGAGTCATAGTAGACTTACTTTGGATGCTTTTATTTCCTTATGTTAGTACGTTGGATGTTTTATTTCTTAGCATAGTTGTCGGATAGCTCTATTAACTATTTCAAGCCATGCTATTATTTAGTGCTTTGTCGATATATCATCCACGATTGTTATTGTTCTATTTCGTAAGAAATCTGGGAATCTTATTGCTGGTGTGAGCCAGTCAAGCATGCTTTACTTTCCCCTTAAGATAAGTCAATTTGTTATCATAAAAGTGGGGAGTTTCATGGAATAAATTGTGATTCGATTCAAACCTTTTTTCAAGATAACAAATTGTTTAAACGAACTAATCCCGCTTTCAAGTGAACACGAATCGTGTTTATTCTTTTTACTGCTCCAAGCGCTTAAAGAGCTGGGACGGATGCTCTCGGGAGGTCACTTTGATGAGTCTAACAAACGCCAAGCCTTTCAAGGAGCTCGTGTTCTTATTACTTATAGGCGCTTGTAAGAAAACTTACACTCTAGTATATCGTCATTTTAAATACGCGAGTAACGACTTTTTGCTATTTAATCTTATCGTTTTAAAATCGATAGTCCGTAGTTTCTAATCCTAAAGTATGTATCGATTCATGGTTAAGTCTCGCATAAAATGACTGTCATTTCGCTTCGAGAATTGGCTTGAAACGATCTTTATTTTGGAAGAGAAATTGAATCCATCGGTAGGTTCTCGGGGTCCCGACGATCGAGACTTTCGAATCCCCTGAATTTCGGGATAGGTCCATTTATCGGTATTCCCGACCTCTCGATAGTCTATATGTAGTCAAGCTTACGACCGCTGCACTTAACCTATCGGTGGCTCATCGAGGCCCCCCGGTCTCAACGGGTCACGACAAGTGCCAATTTTAAAATTAAAGACTATATAAAGCCTTCCTTTAAAACAAAACAACTTTTGATAATTCTTTTACCTAATTTTTGCCAATTAATTTTGAATTCAAAAAGGCAAAAGTCATAACTCCTACATTTAATTCTTTTCATATCTTTGTGTAGCTTCCTAGTCAGGCAAAAGTGTAATATCCTTCAATTCATTGCGCTTCGGGAAGAAACTTTCGCGCGGCTAGGTTTGCCATTCTGTTGAAAGAGTGCTGAAATCCTAAGAAGCGTTTCGGTTCCTAATCTAGGTTGATTAGGAGCTGAAATCCCATGGGTAGCGTTCCAAATAATTTAGTCGGTGTTGCGTGAGCTCGATAATACTGGCAGGTCAGCCAGGCGTATTCAAACATTTCTTCAAGTCAGCTGGGCCATTCTAAGAAAATCCCGGTACGATTGTACCGACGGCCGAAAGCAAGAGGAACCAAGCTCGTTAAAAATCGTGTGTATCGGTTTTCTCTATACTTTTACTTTCAAGTAATCTTATTATTATTGCTAATCATTCTTGATTGCTATATTGTTGACTAATCGTTCTCGAGCTTGGGTTATTGAGTTATCACATTAATCCGTATTCCTATTAATTATTAATTCCGCATTATTAAATTAAAACTCGAAAAAGTTAATAATTTAACTTAAAACCTTATTCACCCCCCTCTAAGGTTATATCTAGCTACTGCCTACATTTTGGCCAAACGTTAAGACAAATCATCGCCAAACGAAATATTATTTAAAATCTTTTTGATTTAATTACAACCGACTACACACTGACGTCAATATTTTAATTAATTTCGTTTTGATTTATTTTTACCCGACGCCATAACGAAGCTATCACTATATAAAAAAAATTCACCTCGACGCCAAACCGACTCTAATGAATAAATAATTTATTTTAAGTTAAGAAATTAAGACGCCTATACCGCTCATACTTTATCGGCTTAAAACTTAAACTACGACGCCTGACCGACGCCATTTCTGCATTTTATGGAAAAAAAATAGCAACCCGGTTGCTGCAATAATATATGCAGCAACAGGGCTACATTCTGCCTATTCTTAATTCATCCAAATCATACAAATAAATATAAAAACATCAAAGATCCAATTCATATTACAAAGACATACAATTCATATAACAAATACAACATAAAGATCCAATAAATATAAAAAATCAAATATATTAAACATCGAATTCATATAAACATCAAACATTGAATTCATATAAATATCATCCAATTCATATAAACATCAAATATTAAAAAACTAAATTACCTCTTCAAACCTTAAATGTAGTATTTCTCTATAACAAAATTAGCAAAAATAAATTACATATATTCATCAAACTACATTATTAAAGATAATAAGAAACTTAAAAAATATAATAATTACCTTTTGAAGTTATTTTGATCTAACTACTTTCTACAAAAATAACATAATAAAAATATATATATTGTGAAATTACTATTTGAATTCATAAAGAAATAATTACCTCTTTCTTAATCAATTCACTTTCGACTCTCGACCAATGTAATATTTGTCATAGTTTTTGTGGATTTCATTTTGGGTACTTTATTATTCATACTTGGTTGTTTTGATTGTTTAATTGATAAATATTATATATTATGTGATTCCAAAGATTTTTATTATTATTTGGGAGCATACGCTACTTAGACAAGTAAAAGGCTAAAAAAGAATTATGTCGAGTCGCGTAATTTTCCCAAGAAATGATTTAAAAGCCTGATCAAGAATCGAAAGAAAAGGCCACTGATTTATACAAAAGTTCGTCGTAAAATAAAAGACCGGAGTTAACCTAACTATTATGTTAAGCAGTAAATTGAAAGCATATTCATAATAAATATTCAATTTTCGGCAGCAATGAATTCACTTTTCTTCGGCAGCAGCTTATTACTCTTTTTTTATTTCTATCGTTTCGTTGAAGACAATTGATAGTATTTCTACTCTTTATTCATACTCTAGTTAATTTATGCTTTCAATAATATTAAGCCGCAGGAATTATTTTAGTAATGAAGTAGTGAGCTAAATTTATTATTACCGCTCAAAATTTTGACAGTATATTTTTCTATCCGATTTTGGAGTTATTATAATTGCACTAGTATTAATCGCTGAACTTACTTGATTTTGACTGCTTAATCTGGGCCACCCTTTTATACGGCATCTCGAGTATCACGTAGAACCCCATCCGAAAAGGAAGCATACTGCATCACTTTGATTAGTTAATTAGCGGGTTGTTATAACGGAAGCCAAGTAACACATGAATTTGGCTTCTAATAGATTTTCATGTCATGCGTACTAATTAATTTCACTCAGCTTAATAGGAGATTAATTAAACTGGTGAACATTCGTGAACCCATGACCAACAAAGATATCTAACTAACCAGAAATTAGACCTAAGTCGATAAATCTATTATTTAGAGAATACTACTCAGAAGTGTTTTATACCCCCAAGTAATCCTTTCTTTATTCATAAGTTTATCCCTCTTAATCGCATTGTTAGTTTAAGTTTATTTATTAGTCAATCAAACCAAATCATATATTTCTCTCAACAACTACAATTAACTTAAGCACCGCTTCTAAGTGATTCGGACCACTGAGCACTATACTACTACACGACTCGTGTTTCTCATGTAATATAATTTGTTCCATCAATTTTCCTATTGGGCCACGAAACTAGAATTATCTAAATTTTTAGTATTTGTTTAGTTTTAAGTTATTTTATATTTATTTTTGTTGTTTGATCTTTTTGCTCTCGAAAGCAGATTTTTACAGTAATGCTGTCGACGCTCATTGGGGTCCTCGATGACATCGTTGAACGACGCATATCGACAAACTTCGGGCGAAGAAGCCAAAGTTCCAGCCGACAATAACGGGCGATTCAACCGTTGTGGAAGACAAACAAAGACCGGGTCACTACCGTGATGCGGATCATCCTTCTCGCATCGCTTTTGGACGATGTAACCAAAAATTTTGAGTCAGGAGTTTTCACTTTCATAACTTGTAAACTTTTATGGGATCGCAAATCACACCCACCGATATCTCTTGAATGAGCTCAGATAACGGGTGTGTATTTCTCCCAACAATGAGATGTGAACACACAGTCCCCTCGAACCTAAGATGCTTCCATATACTTTCTGAAAGACGCAAATTTCATGTGATTTTTGTCTATACCTCCCTACTATTCATACACGGGAGGGAGCATTTACGGCATCGCCATGCAAAGTTCTATACATACGCAAAGAGCGCATCACTGGGGTGTGGAAGCCAGATGAATTTTAACGAAGATGACGACGAAGTCTTTCCACGAGGGTACGGATCAAGCTGCATTATCGATCTCGTTGTCCCATCATACGTTACCACACGAACTACAACACTCATATTTCTATGACGTGTCTCGACTCGCACATCAACGACGTGCTGACACGCAATGAGGCACTCGTGGCAAAGACAATGAAGCAGATTCAAGAAATTTTTTGAATCATTAGCTAATAATTCGGCAGGTGGCGTTAGGAGAAATACTGTAGAGTACATTTAATAAATTCTAATTCCAACATCGATTAATAGACAGCTGGCATCCATGCAGCAGGCAAATCGAGTAGCTATTCATGAAGTTCACACGATCATCTATCCGTAGCGCCAATATGTATTCTTCTCTACGAGGGTTATTCTCGAGATGCCTAACAAGAAAATGCCACGAATCCGGTACAACTTCAAGAATGGTGAATGATCCCTATTCAAACACCTATAATCCGGGATTGAGGAATCATCTAAATTTCTCGTGGAAGAATAATTTAAAAGGCAACCCCAAAGCTTAATATTCATGCCAATAATGCACCCGTGGGCTTCAAGTGTTGGCCTCGATCAAATCTTACAAATGCTTAAGAATCAGGAAGCACATAATCAGAACACTAGTTCGGCAATCAGGAAGTTGGAGCTTCAAATTGGTCAATTGGCTGAGACTCAAAAGAGGGATCTTGAGCCGGGAAGTTCCTGAGTCACCGAATGTGCAAAATCAATCATGTCATTTACGGTTGAAGCATCCTAGGAGGTTTCAGATGCCTAGTGGAATCGTCAAGTCAACCCAAGCAAAGAAATGCCATCACGACTATAAGGAGTGGAAAAACTCCTAAATACTAGAGTTCAGGGAGACAAGAAAAGTCAGAAAGATTTGTAAGACAAGAGAACTGCATTTAAGGTTACCTATGAGAAGACGAAGAGGTAATGGGGTTTACATGCTCCAATCGGTACCATTCCCAAAAAGGCTCCTCCAGAAAATGGATAAGTCATTCTGAACTTTACGATATGCTTTAAAGTACATGTCAATTTATCTTTTGCTTAATGTTCTAAGAATATTCCTTCTTAGCCTTTGTTCATTAAAGAATTAGTTGGCAGAGTATAAAAGATGCAGCCTAATGAAAGAATTGTGGTGTCGAGATGGCAATGCCGAATTAGGGATGAAAGCATTCCCCAAGTTAAAGGACATAGGTAGTTTCATTATGTATACAAGCTAGACTTTAAAGGAGCAAAAGCTATACAGATTTAAAATAGTATCAATCTTACGCCAATCGTGTACCAAAATTGGGGATTGTGAGAACTTAAACCAACCAAAGCATGACTTTACAATTAGGGGCTTGACATCTACTTAAGCACCCCAAAGGTATATTAGATAATGTCCTAGTTCAAATTGATAAACTTATTGTTCCCTCGTTTAAATTCATTCGTAACTCCAATTGCTAGATAATCTCAACGCACCTTCGACACACCTCTTATCAACTAACATCACGACACCTTGTCACCCGCCTCAAATTCCTCTCAAGATAAGATTCGCCTTGTAGCTCCCATAATATCTTATGTCAATTGACTTAAGGCAAGGGCCCCTCTTAGTACTGCCAACACAACATTCAACCTAACAAAATTGTTCAAACTTATCATCTCTGTAATATGCATTGCTCTGCTTGTTATTATCATTATCAATCTTAGTGTTATAAACACCCTCAGTTGCCTCCATAATACCACTCAAAATTAAAATTCATATCACCGATACCGATACTGTCCACTCATAATTCGTGTCATCATAATACCCCATTATCAACGATTAAGTTCATTCATGAAAAACGACCTCTTATCAAACCAAGTCACCAAATTATGCTAAGCATCGGGATCGCTCTCGACATTCGACGTAGTAATTACTCAAGGTCTCCCAAAGATATTTAATTAATGCGGTAACTCACCACCACAAATTCTCTATCACACGCTTATTAACAAATTCTCTCCCCAATTACTAAATACATTATCAACTATCACCAAAATATTCCACCATGCACATTAATGCCCTCGACCACAAGTCTTAATTTTACTCTATTAGTAGTTTACTAACTCAAATTCCCCACAACAATCATTGGCTCATACCACCAAAATCAACCATTACTACCCCGAAGGTACCTTTAACACTCACTCTCACCTAGACTTGACGCCTGGCCAATCATAATACTTCAATGATTTGCATTCACCTAAGCTAAGGTTACTTACCTAAGATATGTCGCTAACTTCCTGAGCAGTTATCCAACTTCCTTTGAACCAGCACGTATTTCAACTTTTAACTCACAAGATCCTCAGGTGCATTGCCGCATAATTATCATAAGCACATTGCTCCTCCCGTCGTCTTGGTTGATATCTTCATCTATACCCGACAAACCACTCACCTCCGAACTCTTATTCCATTTATCTTACAACTTGTTGAACACACGCATTTTCCAAAGTTCCAAATCCCCACTCAATCGCTTTTACCGATTTGACACCTATGGTTCACCCAACTCCTGTATTCTAGAATAAGGTCCTACTGCGACAATTCCCACTAACACTTTTCCTCCAAAATATTTTAGATATACAAACATATTCCAATCCCTCTAATGACTTATGATTTCATTCCGGAATCGCCCGATCAACTTTACACCTTTTCAAAGAAATTTCCACCTCAACCCAATCTCAACCTCTTTATCATTCACCGAAATTAAGCTTCCATTTTCATCTTATTACAACGCTGACTTACTCCTTCCCTATCCTCTCGCATCCATATTCCACAACAGACAACGCAGTATTATTTATCCCCAATTACTCCAAGTATACAAGAGAAATTATTAATTATTTTAAAGATCAACATCTTACACCACGATCAAGTGCTAATCCCATGAGTACATGTCACCAAAATCCTCCTCAACTAACCTCTTAATACCCTTAAGTTCACACAATTTCACTAACTTATCAACAACTTCAAATTTGGCCACGCGGAACTCTTCAATAACTTCCGATATAACTGCTTCTTCCGTGAAATTCTCGCTAATAGTCATTACTTATCACAAAAGATAAACTTCACTGAACCACCAACTTTATTTAAACATTATTAACTTTACTTAACTCAAAACTCTTTTCTTATTCAAAGATCGACTAGATTCACCCCTAATTTACTTATCATTTCGACAAAAACCCAAGTTTCACATTTCATAATCACATTATCTTATTTAACCGGTATCCTTGCATTTCTTATAACCCATCGATATTCTTTACAATTCCACCTCGAATATATCATATACTAATTATCGCGAACTCATCATTAATTACCTCCCACCATAAAGTCTCATTATCACTCTACCACCACATTAACTATTAAGACACCTCCCAAAGTATATAATTCACCCAAATATCTCATAATATTTCCGATATCATACATCATATTCTAAACCATAACATGTCTTGTTTCAATATAACCCATCATATATATAACAAAACATTGTGCTGATCTCCATATTATACCCAGTTATGCATCTCAATATATACATATAGCTCAACGCATTTCACAATACACCGCCTGGCTATCTACAAGATAACACATTTCAATCAATTAACACCACAAGAATACAGAATTCAAAGTGTCTCTAAGACCCTTGTACGCGAAGCTCATCGAAATCTCTGAAATGGGCTGGCCCTCACAACGGATTCATGTAAAAGAAACGGACTCAAACCAAATGAATCCACTCACACAACAAGACACCTTGGCCAACCCGAAACTCAGTATAACCACAATAAGACACCAAGAAACATAACCTAGCTCTCGATACCAAAAAATCAGAACGACCGCTTCCACGTGGCCCCTCGGTGTCAACCGCCATCAACCTGAATAATCAGAGTCACCAACGATGATATAACAATAAAAAATGACTTCATTTAACATCATAAATAAAACAATACAACTCGTCCATCGGGTGAACTAACCAACACTACAACAACTGAAAAGTAATAATATAAATACAACATCAACAAATGGCTTGCAACTCGAGACAGCACAATTATTATGTACAACAAAACCCAAAGAAGATAAAAGTACGACCGGCTGGTGTCTCTGCCACTATCGCCACCTCAATCTGCACGCAAATTACTCTACCAATGCATTCCCGGTCACCCCAAGAACAACCTGCATAAAACTACCAGTAGTGGAATATGGAGTCACTATGAAGCTGAGTGAATACAAATATCACAGAAGTAATCCACCACTCATACAAACAAGGATAATTCAAGTCCCTTACCTATTTAACGACTATACACCTCAAGAGTTATATTTTATATGCTACCCTCGACAAGACAAATCTTTCCTTAATGGCTTTCCGACTAACACCAACAAACCCACACCACGTCAACAACTTACTCACAGTACACCTTAGTCACAGGAGATATCTCTCTATTTGTTATCCTTCTTAAGTACAGCTAATTCCCGATATAATATACAACTCTAACATACAACAACTCAACATACAACTCAACATTCATAACTCAGACATACCCACCAAACATACAACATCACACTGTAATCTATACACCAACCAATAATCTTTAGTTCACCTTAAAGCCGTACTCCCAATCACAAATATACACCCTCCTACGACATCCGAACGCTTATCATAAAAACCTCCAAATCGCTCCATTATCTTAATACAACCGAGTAACATATGCGTCTTAACTCAAGATAACCTAAGCACAAAATCATCTTCCCAAATTCCTCATTTAGTATGCGTAACTTATTCACCTCAACGGTATCAACGCTGCTAGATCAAAACTTATATTCTAACACATTTGAATTCAGTTTTCCCACCATACATATAAAATATCATCAACATCATCGATAGGCTAGCATGAACTCGATTTATAATTTCTGCATCTGGGCCGTTTCCTATTCAAAAAGTTATCTCATCCATTAACCAACTCCATATACAATATTATACTAAGAAGACAAGAATGCCGCAAAGGCTACAACGGAGAATAATCGTATTCGAATATATAAAAATAATCAGCCGACAGCGCTAAAAGTTCAAAATAAAATACAACAATCAAGACACGGTCACAACACAACAAACAAGATCACTAATAGCTGTATAGTCAATTATGAATAAATATGCATATACCAGACTACCTAATAAGGCCATATCATAAAATTCAAAGTAGTTGATATCGCTACGCATGAGCAAAGTTAGCATATCGCAAGTTAATGACTCAGAACAACACACAACAACGAGTCGACTCAATAATCAATGCACAACGACGACATCAGCACCAACAACCAGTAACTCAAGAACACAATCAACTCAACAACACAACAACTCAAGAACTCTATCAACTCAACAACTCCCATCAATCCAACAACAACTCAACGACTAACAACTCAATACAACTCAATATAAGTCCCGATTTCTACAACTAACGCCAAGATATAATCAACCTCAACTCAGGGAGAAACTTAAGTTCGCCGACATAAACGTATCACCGAATCAGAATTTATATATTAAACAATCAATCGAATCAGAATGTTACCCAAGAAAATACCGGACAATACAACTCAACAAACAACATCAACTCATATACAACTCTTCCTAATACGACTCAACATCACCTCAAAACACCTATACGACTCATGAGACCACAGACACAACCCAACACAAGGAAATAAACAACTTTCAACCAAAACACCAAAAATCATAAATTACAAGATGAAAAATACAACCCCAAGCCAAGGCACACAATCAACAATATATAACCATCCACATCATCTCCTACAGCGGAATAATAATGAACATATCCTCATGCCCAACAAGACAATAACATATACATATACATGCTGATAAGTAAACTCCCCAAAGTAGATAAGAGACTCACCTCGCTAAATAACAATGCCCCTCGCCTAATCAATCCGGATGGCTTTCCCACGCTCCACGCCTAATCAAAATACCCAAAAATACAATTACTACTCACAACAATTTTAATCCTTTATCTTAAATTAAATTCGACTTTTCAACCCATTTTAGTTACAAATTGACAACTTATGATTAATACGCTTTCAATGACAATTAAATGACTTAATTTCAACTATCCCGACTAAATCCTTACAATCACCAACACCTTAACCAAAAATACTAACATTTTCATCCAATTTCAATTAACCCAAAATATCAATCCTTCCAACTAATTAACCATTTCTAACAACCTTATCCTCAAAATCTAATAAAACTAATTTCAACATAATACCTCCAATATTATAAAAAATCCAAACTTAACTCCCAAAATAACTAAATTCATTCCAAAACAACTATATTAATCTCCAACAACATACTTTTACATTTTTACATTTTTCCTCAAAAAGTCAACAAAAGTCAACTATCCATCTCAACACATTTCAATTCCATAAATCAAGTATTATCACTTCCAATACCACCCAAGCTTAGGTAAAAATCATACCATTTTAAATCCCAAACTCAAAGCCAACCCAAATCACAAAAGTCAACATCTTCAAAACATCAAGAAATACTCATCCAAACTCCTAACTCAGAACTCAAAGACAACTAATTTAAGGCCTAAGAATCGCTGTATAGCAATAAAATTCAAAATCCAAAAGTCAACTCAACCGAATAAATACTCAAAAGATCCCACCTTTTACCTCGAATCGAAGAGATTTATTTATATAAACTCTCCAATAAATTCGAGGCTCAAAGTGCTCATGGTATTTCAAGCAGAATCTGAGAAAGAAATTTTAAGTGGAAAGGTCAGTTTTCACGTGGAAAGGCGTTGGGGCAATATAGGCGGCCGACCTTTTTCTTGTGCCTGCTGTCATGCCGTTAACGGGTCGCCTACGCTTTACGCCACAAACCCTCGATCGCTTTAATTCAATCGATACTTCGCTTAACTTATATCGACAACCAACTTCCATTAACATTTATATTACCACCCAACTAATATCATTACCATGCCACTACAACTTTAAAATTTCCAATACCGAATGCATTTTCACCAACCGACCATCTATTAGATATCAATTATTCAACTTCGAAATTTTTTATTTCTCCTAAATACTCCACCGAAATAACCAAGATACTATTACAACAATATTAAGCATCTTAACGTTATTACAAAACGGCCCCCGAACCTCGTCATTTCGCTATATATTCTAGTATGAAATATCACTTTTGTGCACTCTCTTCTTCCCGAATTATAAATTTTGTATATAAGAAATTTTGATCTCTTGTTTGACCCAAAATAACTTTACTTTTCTAATTAAAGTATCTTATCCATTCTTCTTTTAATTGTTGAAAGTTGTATTTTTGTTGATGACATTAAATACATAACAAATTCAATATCTTGAGATTTTCATTATAATATTTTGCATAAATCATTTGTTTTCGCATAAATCATATGTTATCTCCGAATATATATGAAATCAAAACAAGTAGTAATCTTATCATCATAAATTACATAACCTTCACTTTTTTTATGAGAAATGCAACTTCTATCGTTATTGATTATATCTCCTAAGAATTAAACCGAAAGTTGCCATAGACCTCGCTCTTAATATTTTGTTTAATACTACGTATTATCTAGTTTAAATAGGTAACTTAATTTATAAGGTCATCATTTAATGGCACTACCATTTAACTTATTTTCATTTATTTTATTTATTAACTTTTTAAGTTTGATTTAAATAAAACATTCAGGCCAATCAGGCGATTTCTGAGAACTTTCTTAACTTGGAAACCAAGTTTATTAGGAGAGGGATTAATTCACAATTTCATATAGTTATTATGAGTTTGAACAGGAAGGCGAAAATGTGGAAAGGGAAAATCCCCAGAAGATTACTGGAGGTTATTAATGTAAACTTCGACAAAATCGCGTTATATATTATGTGGACGGACCCATGAACGCACGCTTGACGAAATGATTCTGTGATAATAAATACATGTCTTTGTGATCTAGTTTATTTCTCCCTCTCATTTTGATGGGTTTTTATACTTACATAATAAATGCATGTCTTTGTGACGAAATGATTTTGACGAAATGATTTGTTCTACATTTGTAATGAAGTTTCTTATATTTCCATTAAATATAGAATTATAATTGTTATTTGGGTACTTGACATGTACGTCGTAATTGCCAATTAGAGGCTTGATATGATATAAATATAATCATCATTTTCATTGAAAAAAATGAATGGAAAGTTACGATTCAATAAATTTTTTATTTATTAATAATTCATTAATATCAAACATACAAAACCAAAAATAAATATATGAAAATATAAAATATCATGAGCAAGTAGATCTCCAAGATGGAGCTCGAATCCGCAATGGCATGTGTACTAAATTTGAATCCTTATTATAACATTTAGGGGACTAATGTACATTATTCACACCAATTTTCCTATTAAAATTCCTAAAATCTATTTTCAATATATTATTTTTAAGAGCTATATTTTAATTTTTGAAACAAATCATATTCTCTATTTTTAACCCTACAACATTAAAATATAAAAACATAGCCTTCGAAGGAGAGACAGAAAAATGTAGCCTGAAAATTATTGGGAGCCTCTCTAGGGAATCCCAATTTTGACACCTCTCTCCACTCTAGGAAGCCTCCTAAAAATTAAATGGACCCATTATAATATAGGAAATCTGAAATTGTTCATTTTTTGATCATTTTATACTTGTCCATCCTTACATTTTCTCTCAAGAGTAATTTGAGTATGCTGCTGCAATTAACCTCCCAATCCAAGCAACTACATTAGTAAAAAATATAATGGTTAATTACGTCGTCATATTTTTTTTCAACAACCTATTCTTTTATATTAATAGATTAGTGAATTATGTAGTCTCAATGGCTAGTACATGCCAGTGCAAAAATGTGTGTTTCGGGTCTGGTAAAGTACTATAGAGCAAAAGTATCGTCTTTCAAATCTCAATCTATGAAGTACTAAGAATGAAATAATGATTTACATAACTTTATACTTCGTACTTAGTAGCTAAATTAGTGATGTGCTTTTCAAGAGGCCTGATGTCATTTTCTCAACGAGGCTTCACTCTGGCCCAACAAAATATTATGGCTAGCTGCTGGACAGTTCATCCTCCAATGAGTGGGAGCTCCGACACTCCAGAATAAGGCTATGACCTTTCAACAACTTATCTCCTAGAAATATCGTAAGAATAGATGTTGCTAAGTGTGTTCAATATCTAGATACCTCTTAGTTCGCGGAATTTCTCCACTCCCAACTAGAGAAAAATAATAAATCAAAATGCTTATATTTAAAGGAAGTATTTGACAGAAATATCCTATCATCAAAATAAGAATTATTGTTCAGTTTGAATGTTAAGATTTAGTATTATATATAACCTCTAAAATGATGGAGTGCTAAATTAGTAAAAAATGATATATTTCGTTTTAGGCGCACTGCGCAATCCTCGTATGAAGGAGGATAAGCGGGATGTCTTTTTCGGGGTAGGGCTTGCCGTGAAATAAAGCGAATTAGCAGCTCATGGCACAAGGCGACACGACAAATGCATAGCTTCTTTGCCGAGAGTTCGAACCGTGTCGATGTGAGGGAAATAGCTTCATGGCGAGTAAAGTAATAAGTTTAAGGATGTCGTTGGGTGCCCACAAATTAATTGAAATTACAAATGGTGTACTTCACCTAACTTAGTTGCCAGAAGCATGATATGCATTTAATCAAGTTTAGTGGAGTATCATTGTTAGGTGAAGTTCGTTAGGTATTAGTTATGCTAAAAAATATGTACCCTAGTTGCACTCATTACTAGTTCAAAATCAATAATGATACTTAAACATCAATTAATCACAGATCTGAGCCAACCTTTGTCATTAGCAAAGCATATAAGATACATTAAACAGATTGTAAAATAAATTATCACATGCAACAAGTTCCAACTAGTAGTAAAAATGACTAATAATAGACTCATAGGTAGCTGATTAATTACTAAATTACTATAAGATGACATAAACTAGATCCAATATGTTCTAAGGACACTTGGGTCTGTTTCCATGTGTTGTCATGTTGGTGTAACAAGTTCCACATAATTCTCTATTGCCAGAAGTCCCTGGAGGTACACATTTGCATCTCACACAACAAGTTCCACAAGCCCTCCAACAAACATTTTGCCTGGAATGCAAACTGCACCTATGCTTGCACATTCCATCACAGTCAAGGTGGTGGCTAGGGGCCGGGGCAAGGGGCGGAGCGTGATGCGGTGGCAGGGTGATTTCTGGGGCTGGAATTGGAGCAGTGGTAACAGCAAAATTATGCCTCTTGTACATATATTTTGATAGTCCTGTCACTGTCACAAGATCATAAAATAAGGCAACTTCATACTAGCCATGAAAGAGCTTAGGAGAATTCATTTTTTGTTGGGAAATACATTTGTTGTGCTACTCCAAAGTAAAATCTCTATGTTAGTCTTCAAAGATTACTTAATTATTGAGGGTGTTTGGCTAAGCTTATTTTTATTAAGCTATAAGTGACCAACTTATAAGTAGATCACTTATAAGTTAATAAATTTGTTTGGACTTGTTTGGCTAATATAATTTATAAGTTGATAGAAAATCTTTTTGAGTTGTAGAACGAATAAAATGACTTATAAAAACATCTTATTTATACATTACTTCTTTTATCTTTATGATAAAAATAAATTAATAATTTCATGTTTAAAAGAATAAAAAATAACTATAACTAAAAATTGTATTTTATGACTAAAAATATAATTTTATTTTTTATTTTTTCAATAAAGAGTAAAATACTAAAAAATTGATATAAATAAAAATATATCTATATGACTATTAAATGAAAAAATAAATAAAGATAGACAAATAAATATATAAGTTAATTTTGAGTCAAAATAAGTTTAATAAACACCTCTAATTTATCTTTCGCGCAAAACAAAGGCAAGGAAAGTCAACTGAGTTAGGTGGAAACATCTTTAATGAGAGTAGTTATACATTAACTAAATCCAAAAAAACTGTTGACCATTTTCGGACTGGATGATAGTAGAAATCTAGTACTGCCAAATATGGATGGATAAAATAGTGTGGTGATATTTGAGTCGAACTTCCACTAAAAAACTTGGATCCAACTCTATTAGAAGATTATTATTTTATATTTTCTTTAAAGAATGCACTCTAACTATTATTTGTAATACTCATCGACTCATCATTAATTTACAAAATATATATATCTGAATATATATAATCACCATCTAATCAGCGCTGCGAGGGACGGATCAAGGGATTTTAAAGCCGGAGTATTCATTTTTTTCAAATATCACAATTTTCATAATTTTGCTAATGACATGTGAGATTTTCACTTTAAACCGGTTTATACTACAAATTTATTTGTATTTTCCTCTATCTCATTACTTCGATTATCAGGTGTACTAAACACTTCTTTTCTTTCACTTCATTATGTCTGAAATGGTAAAATAATCGTTAACGTAAAGTTGCAGAGTTTTTTTCTACTAATTAAAATACTTCTTTCTAATTATACAATATTAATAATTTTTTACTTTAAAGAGTGAAATGAACAAATGAAATGTTTTATACAAATATAATTTTCTTAATATTTTTTTATCATTTTTATATATTTTATTTGGTAATATAAATATAAAATATTAATTTTTTTTAAATAGCTATCTAGTTATTTGAAATAAAGTTGACTTACTATTCTCTTTTATAATTAATATTTGTTATCGCAAAATAACATAAATAAGAAGAGCAAATGAGAAAATCATATAAAAAATATATATAAGTTACAATATTCACAATGTGTTTTAAGCTTTGTATTAGAATTATAAGAATGAGATTGAAAATTAAAATTTAAAATAAAAAATAAAAACTATTTATGAAAATATCTTCAAATACAAACAAAGGGTTCAAAGTTACAGATTTCAAATTATTTATTACTCCATAGAGTTAAGTATTAATTATAAAAGGTACTACATGAACAAAATCGATAGGTATTGTATAATAGTCCGGAGGATTAGTTGTATAGTTATATTGAATAATAGTCCATACTCCATACGGTGTAGAAATTGGTAGGGATACGCTGCAGACATGTATATGAATAAGAGAATCGAACACTGTATGAATAGCTAGAAGACTATCTACTTTACCATCTGTACTAGGCTTAATTTGATGTTGGGTATTCATTGAGTACTCTATTGTTCATTCAACAAAGTCCCAAAATCTTAATAAGAGATGTGGCATTTTAATTATTGTATCTTTAAAACAAAGTAACATACTCATTTTATAAGCAAATGGAATCAATTGAACTCCAAGTTGGTTACACATAGGAAAAAAATTGTACAGTAGCTTAAAAATACACAGCTTACCAATGTTTTGCATTAGATTTCTTCTTGCCTCATTTGGAAAAACCTGGTATATTAAAAAAAAAAATCCATGAATTAAAAGTACGGAGTAATAAAAATGAAAAGTAGACAAAGAAGTTATGGGGTTAATTACTTTCAACGACTGCCTAAAAGGGTACTCTGCATCATTTTCATTTTCTGGATTTGCCCAAACCTGAAGTTTGCATGAAGAATGACATTGAAGATCAATTAGAGGAACATTATATTAACAAGACTTATTTACGAAGAACAAATATATAAATGAAAAGTGACATCAATTATGGGACGTGGGTATAGCATGCACAACTTACTTTAGCATTGCAGAGTAAAAGCACTAGAGGAAACATGATTATCATACTTTGGGCCATGATGAGTAATGCTATCTCAGTGATGAATTATGAAGTAGAAGATGGATTTTATAGAAGGGATTTTACAGTTTGATTTTATTTTTGTATCCCAAGAAATCCCCAGCTGTCAACTTAGTGTCACGCAAAAATTCAATATTGATTGGGGGCACTATTAGTTGTTGCTTTTATTATTGTTTCTACAACATTGTCTGGATCTGAGTACTATATTCTTCGTTTTAAAATAATTATATATGAAATTATAATAAATAGTGCAGGATATATTAAGATTATAAAAAGTTATATTAAAAATGTGAAAAATCATATTGAAATTGTAAAAAAATATATTAAAAATGCAAACAATCAACTATTATGAAAAAATAAATATTTTCTATATAATCATGTATTTTAACACAAAGAAAATAATACTTCACTCGTTTTTACTTGTCATCCTATACTATTTTCACATATTTATTAGAATCAACATTATGTGAATTAAAGTTGTCGATAAGAATACTTCAGGTAATCTTGTTTTTTAATAAGAAGAATAGCGGTGAACATGCCATGTTCTTTATTAGTTAGTTATACGGATACGGATGTAAAACTCTCATCTTTAATACGGTTTCGAATTATTTGTTATATTTTTGTGTGTTATATTTTCTGTTACATTTTTACGGAGTATTTATCAATTTTATCAATTTTTGAATTCTATATCTTGACCAATCAACTTTTTAACATTATCTACCACTCTCTCTATTTTTTTAGTTGCCGTTTTAACAATTTACATGTACATTAAGGAAAATAAAAAATAGTCAAAAAGTATATTAATGTGTATAGCTGACAATCAATAGAAAAAATATCATTAGTTGGTTCTTTATTTTAAGAAAAAAATAGTCAAGTATATTGAAAATGTAAAATCCTATTTATTATGCTAAAGCGACAAGCTATAAAAAAGCAAAATTTTTTTAAATTAAAAGCAATATTATAAAAAAAGGTGAATATATCTAATTCAAACAATTGTCCTTATATTTTCGGGACTAATGTTTGACAACTAATAACTTTGATCACTTAAAATGAAAAATATAAAATTTTGTATCTTGAAAAGCAAAAAATGAAAATATTTTGAATTGGAGTTATTAAAAATATGGTAGTTAAGATAAATTGCTTAAAGATTGAAAAAATTGATAAATAAAAATATAACCGAAAATATTGTATAAAGTGATCTGAAACCCTTTAATACCATATTATTGTAATTTAATGAGATGTATATATAGTTGTATATTTGAACAGTATGACTGATGATGCAATTCAATTAGAAGTATTTTTTGTGCCATGTCTTTTATTTGGAATCTCCGTTATTAATGATATGTATTATTAAGTTTCATTTTGATACATAAAATTTCAATTAATTTTGGATGGAAGGGATTAATATATTTTTTGATTTTAATTATACTCAATATATAATTTACTAACGATAAACATAATTAGTGTTGTTGTGTGTAGGGAGGCGAAAATTAGAAACTAGGATAGAAATATAGAAACAAAGTTTATATAAAAGATAAAATATGAGGCAAATTAAGAAAGAAATAGACTTAAATTTTTGTTATTTTGGTAGAAGTTTGTTGAGCTTGACCCACACAAACCTTGTGGAAGAGCATGATCAACCAACTATGCTTCTAATGGGGTTTATTCCCAAACATAAACTATATACACACCAATGCTTAGAATTTAGGCCGGGGGGTGTTGATGTTTGTTGCGCAATGATCACCAACTTGCACTCCCCGTTCCGCCCTTTGGAAAACATCATGTACACTCCCCGAAAAAATCGGATCAATACTCACTCATTAAGGTTATCGGTCCGGTTCTCGATATAATTTTTGTTCCAATAACCCGATAAATACATGAAAGTTTTGGTATATGGTAAAAACTAATTTAATTTCGGACCGAAATAATCCAAATTCGGACCAAAATACATACTCCCTCCATTCCTTTTTGATAGATACATTTGATTTGACACAAACATTAATAAAATTTCAAATTTAACTCACAAACTTAAATTTTTTCTCCAAATATTTAAACTAAATGGGAATCAAATTAGGAATTTCCATAAATGGAAAATGACCCTAGCAAATAGGGATAGAGGGAGTAAATTTTTTTAATACCATTAGACTCAATTGAAGCTGGACCGAAAAATCATGACCAAGTATCCACCCAGTAAGCTATCGGTCCGGTCTCAGTCCCGGTCCAACTTTTTTAACCAATATCCGGACCAGACCGAGCCGATAATAATTTCCGATCCTTTCTTTATCGGACTGAAACGGACAGATAACAACACTAATCATAACTATGAATTACAAAACTTAATACACCATCTAACGAAAAATTATGAATTACAAAATTAAAACACATAACGAAAAAGTTACTTAAGTTCATACTTAATTAATTCACCTCATGGAAACAATTCAACTAGTCAAGTTGTCTTGAAACCACCAAAGCATTTGAGCGAAGGTTAGTGTCTCTAGATTTATTTATTACTTCACATATCACTAATATATATATATATATATATATCATAGGAAGTAAAAAGTACTTTATTAAAAGGATTTATTAATATTACTAATATATCCTACAAAGTTACTTTATCAAAAAATACTTTAATTAATCATGAAAATAAAAAGTACTTTATTAAGGGATAAAAGTGAAATGATCAACGCTTGCTTCCCGTTCAGCCCTTTGGAAACATCATGTGATCCCGAAAAATCGGATCAATACTACGCCCATTAAAGTTATCGGTCCGGTTCTCAAAAATATCAAGTAGCATTGAATTCTTATGATTAGTAAAATGAAAGATAAAATTTTTATTGCGCTGATCAAGCTAAGTGAGATGGGAGTGCTAAATTACTATCTCCTAAAGGGTTGTATCTCTCTTTTTGAGTAATAATTTCTGCTCTTAATTGATAAGCTAGCGAGTTAATAGGAGTGCTTCTTATTAAATAATAATACTCTCCGTTATAACTTTCTTTGTCTTTAGCGTTGTTAATTTTTGTTTCAAAATACTTGTCCTTCTAGCATAAAAAATTGAATTTTTGAATTTTTGATATCTTTTTATTCTTTTTTGTCATTAAATTATCAACCAATTATATAGTTTAATAATGACATTTTCTATTTTTAATGTACTTTTTGACTCTTTTATTTTCTTGTCTATTAATGAATGACTAGAAAGACAACTAAGAGGGAGCGGAGGGAGTATAATTTATGTAGACTATTGTTATTATTATTATAATAGGTGTTAGTTAAATAACATATGTTTTGTGTAGAATTATATTATTATTATTTATTATTATGTGAAACTATTGTTATTATTATTATTATAACATATATTAGTTAAATAATCCTTATGATTGGTGTAGAATTATTATTATTATTATTATTATTATTTAATTCATTATGAATATCGATTTTATATATTGAGATCCACAAAAATTTAAATTATACTAATTTAACCAACATACAAATAAATATTTCGATGATACTATATTGATGATCAATGCGTCAATATATTTAGTCAGAGGACATCAAATTATTAAAGTAATATTTTTATCTCTCTATGCACATCTCAATTTGGTATAGTTGATATATATTTTTCTTCCAATCCTGATTACGAATGTCACATTCGTGGATATGATTACAAATGTCACATTCGTGGATATTTGGCTCAAATTACAGCTGACAAATTGATATGTAACATATGTGTATATGATTTTGGTAGAATTGTTGTATTGTTATTATTAGTATGAAGAATCGGCCGTTGAAGCGTATCAGCGAAAGAACTTCATTAAATCGTTACAATACGAGATGCAATCGACTGTCTCGCGTATCATCAGTTTTATAGGAAAACATAATGTTTGAATTATACGATACGGAGTATATTTTGTGCAATAGTCAAGATTATACGGAGTATCAAATACTCCATTCAACCATTTTTCTTAGAGATACGGAGTATCTGACTTTGCACGGTATTTCATGTCAACCTAAATTTATCTCTGAACTTACATTTTCTCTTCTCTATATCACTATATTGGATAAATTAGAATAAGTTTAGAGATTTCTATTGTTAACCCAAAAAAAAAAAAAACTCCCAAAATATTAGCAATCGGAGATGGAGGGAGTATCTTGAGTTTACTATGTAAAATAAATAATACTCCATATTACTTAATTTATGAACAAAGACATAATCAATTATCAAGATCTTAACCAAATTTATTACTACGTATATACAGTAGATTGTTATTTAAGTATTAGTCAAATCAACCGTCGTAGTCATTTGAAACTTTACGGTCTTGAGAACTACTGACTTTAAAAACGTAAATACTCTCTAATTCTACACTTATCAAAATTATAAAAATTTATTTTCAAAATATATATTAGAAGCAATCTGCTTAGATCATGAAGATTATATTATTTATTATCGGATAATGAAAATTCGTGGTGAGAAGTTTTCAAAATTTGAAAAAGAAAAATTAAAAACGTGTTATGATTTAGGGAGATGAAGGGGTAATTATCAAGATATTGAATTGAATTATTTTAAATATACTTTAAAATGAGAGTATATCTTTCTTAGTTTCAATTTAAGTGATAATCACAGCAAAAAAATTTATTTTAAATTTATAATTGATTGTTTTACCGTTCGTCTGACTTTTTGCATTAAAGTTTGTATTGTGATACAGTATTAACTTTTTTACATTGATTGATAGTGCTTTTATCATAAAGCGAAAGAAATTATATATGTCAATAATTTTTAATAAAATATTTTTTAACGATCGAATAAATTGAGGCGATTAATTTATCATTCTATTTTATCAAGTGAAACATGATGTTGAAGTCCAAAGAGGCCCCAATCAATAAGTGAGAAATACTGTAGGGAATGAATGAAAGAGAGGCCACAGCTTGCGTGCTCATATTCCCAAAAAGGGAACAAAAGCTATATGGATCCGTACTACTACATGTTGTCACACTCACTTCGCTATCCCCAATTACACCAGCTGTTGCATGATGGCAACCAACTTGCTTCTCTACTTCTCTTATTTTAAATGATGTGATAACTAGCTATGGACTTATCGAACTACACACCACTTTTACTTTCAATTATTACCGTTCTTTGAACCCTATTTTGATAATGAATATTTTGAATCACTCATATTTCAAATTTAGTTAATTTTTATTCCGTTCGTATTTTCAAATTTTATTATTTGTTTTTGAATGATATTTTTAAATATGAATTTAGTTAATTTTTATCCCCGTTAAGTATTTTCAATTTATTCTTTCATAAAGTGATCATAAAGATTATCTAAGCTTTCTGAGCTTTTTATTAAATCTCTTGGCTTTATTAGATATTTTGTTTTGTATTGTATAATACTTGATGAAAATTATATCAATGAAAATCACATTCCAAACTCTTTCCATTAATATATTTTTTATAAGATGTCTGTACCAAATAAATATATTAAGATCGAAGTTAGAATAGTAAGCTAAAATTGGGCAATCTTTTAATGAGATAGGTAATATTGTTTGAATATTTTTAAACATTTAAACATAAATAGTATAGTCTTTTTACCTATCCATCTATCCCATCCAGCCATCTTCATCACAATGACCTCACCCTACCCTCTACATCAAACTAACATCACCCCTCACCCTTCATGAACACCTGCAAGACTGCCTCCAACCCCCCACCTCCTTCCTCCCACGGGCAACACTATACACACACCCAAATAGTGTTTTTGTTAGTAAAATGTCAATTTTGCCCTTAATGAAACTTCCTCAACTACTACATTTGCAAATAGGGGGGGCAAAATAGTCATTTCACTCTTAAACCCAACACTATTTGGGTGTGTGTATAACAGCTGAGCTCCCCACCCCACTGCCCAATCCCAAATCCAACCCCAAACCTCATGGCTTCCGATGCACCACCAAATCAGTCCTCCTTCCTCTCTGCCACAAAAACCGACCCCCACCCCACCGTCAACCTCGACTTCACCCCCCAAAACGATGCCGTTTTCTTCGACGAAGACGATGATGACGTCGATAACGACACTCCACCTCAAACTCCCCCCACCCCAACTCCGTCACCATCATACCACCCCACCTTTAACTCATAGTTTAATTCAACCCAAATAGCATAAAACCTTAAATATTCAATTTTATTCAACCCAATAATCAAAAATAACGTAAACCCAAAACCCAAAAAAAAAACTTAAGGTTCAATTGTTATTCAACCCCAAAAGCTTAAAGATCAATTTTATTCAACCCAAATAACAAAACGCTTAAAGATTCAATTTTAGTTCAAACTTAAAGCAAAAATCTTTGCAAGATTCAATTTTAATTCAACCCAAATAGCAAAAAAAAAATGAAACAGGGTAGAAAATGAAATGTTTTCATTATTTCATGGAAGTAGGTATAGTAGGGTACAAAAGATTAGCCCCTTATTAGCTGAGTTGTTATACACACAAATAGTGTTGGGTTTGGGTGTGAAATAGCCCATTTTCTTACTCATACATTTGCGAGTGTAGTAGTTAGGAAATTTGTTAAGAATGAAAATTGTTATTTGGTAAAAAAGTTCTTGATAAATTATTATTACATAGTGTAGCGCATCTTCCTTTCAAAATATATGATATCTAATTATTTATAATTTTAATATAGCTTTTATATATTTTGATGTAGCTTTTATAATTTTAATACATAGATTTTACAATTACTTAATAAATCATTTTATCTAAATAATTATTTATTTTTGAAATGGAGGGAAGCGGTGTTTAATAGATAAAAATATTATAATACCTCAGTAAAATGTTTAAAAGCTGTCCAAAATAAATAGTCAACTCCTAAAATATGTCCGGTTACCAAAAATTAGCTGAATTTAAAATGTAAGAGATACAAAACAAACATTATCAAAATAGAGTGATCGAATTACTGAGAATTATGAATTAGTGATGGGTAGTGCTTGGTCCGACCTTTGTAAAATTATAAGGGAGAATGATACAAAACTTTTATTAGCGTTTGTTAAAATTCTATTACCTTTGTTCCAAAATTTAAAGAATGTTTGATAATACACATATCTTAATGCAAATTTGAATTTGTTCCTCTCCAACAATTTTCCCTTCATTAGCTCATTTCACAATTTAATCAAAGTAGAAATTTATTTTGAGATTTATATATTTGAAAAACTCTTAGATTTTGGGTTGGAGTAAGTGTTTTCGATAATATTTGAACACATGAAATTTAGCATATTTGAACACATAATCAACATAGCTCTTATGGTTGGAGTCTTATAGCTCTTGTGGTACTTGGAGACTGGAGTCTCATGCTTGCATATGGAATGTCAATGTTCAAACTTCACCCGAACAAAAACTTTTTTGAGATATTTTCATATGTACATTAGAAACTCTTCGCTACCGAAGGATGTATCATATATGGGCTTAATGGACATCTAGACATCCGTTGGTCTTAATAGACCTTCAACGAATGTTGGTCGATTTGGCATAGTCCTGATCCGACCTGTTAAGAGTTTATGAAATTCTATATCAAAATCAATTAATTAAAGATGAATAAAACATAAAATCTTATAAACAACCTCGTATGTTTCGACATATTTAATAGGAGATAAAGTCTTCTTCAGTACAACCCACTACTAGGTGGTCCACAAGACAAACGAGACCGAACAGGACTAATGAGCTAGATCAGGAGGTCAGCCGTCGCATCGGCCCAGTTCATTGGTATATCTTCACTATAGATCGTTCAGGTTCTTTGTCTTTCAGCTCTCCCCCCCGTTGCTTAAAATTCTTTAGTTATTGTACTTTGTACTTCGATAAACTCGACCGTTTTAAGCCTTGGAATGGTTTAACAGGTTAAGTATCCTGCTTTTTCACACGCGTATATGATTTTGAACGAATTGATGGTTTGAACTCGGTTTGATATTTATTGAGTCGGGTCGAACATTAAGGTTCGGATTTTATTCCAAATCGAGTCTCGTCGAACCCTTGTCGAGTCGAGTCTAGTCGAACACTTATCGATTTCCACTATCGATTTCCACTCGATGTCTTCTTAATTTGAGGATTTTCGTTAACAAAATACAAAATTTTATGTGTTAGTACGAATTGTTAATACATATTATTAATGTAATATTGATTGAGTATTTAAAAATATTATTAATAGGCATTATTACTTTAATAATTATGTATACTAATTTTTGAGTTGGATTGAGTTTATGTCTCGACGAGTATAAAATTAATACTCACTTCATTCTCTTTTACTTGTCTTTCTAGCTATTTGCACATTGAAATTATAGAATAAAAATTAATTAAAATTATATAATTAGTTGATTGATAATTTAATAGTTCCTCTATTTCACATTGGAGGACGTTTAAGCCATATAGTCTTTATCCTCATTAGATAACGTTTTGCACAATTCAAGATATATATTTGCTTCTTTTTCCCATTTCACCCCTACCTCTATAGTTGAACCTTCAAAAAGTTATTTACTTTGCTTTTTTTCAATGCAAGACTTATGATCTTCCCAAGAGCTTGCCAAGAGTAGTACAATAGATCATTTTCACAAACAATAGATGGAAGGTTAAGCTGTCATTTTTTACGTGCAATGATTATTATGATGTCTCACATTTTTGCATTAATGATTTGATTAAGAGGGCAAAAGTGTTTATTCATTTCTTAATCTAGGAACATTAGGCTTAAACGTCCTCTAATGTAAAATGGAGGGAGTAATAAAAAGTAATCAAAAAGTACATTGAAAATATAGAAGTACAATTTTCAATGCTAGAAAGTCAAGTATTTTGAAACAAAAATTTAAAGCTACAAAGACGAGTAAAAAAGAACGGAGGGAGTATTTGTGTCTCGATTTGAAACACTAAGTTGAGTTTTCGAATCGAAGCCTATCGAGTTTTTCGTGCTCGTCAAAGACCTACTCGCGTAAGAACCGCCACACCGGACACCCGGCAATCGAATTCATTCATCGAGACACAGTATACCGGCATTAGTCTAAGGAACGTTAGGATAAGTAGGAAATTTTAGGCAATGAAGAGTACCAATTGCCATTCTCCCTTATGATCAAGTCCAATTGTAGTTAAGGAAAAAATGTTAGGCTATTAAGACTTAAGAGTACCAGTTGCCATTGTCCCTTATGATCAAGTATAATTGTGGTTAGAAAAAGAAAATGTTAGGCATAAAGCTGACTTTGTTAAGGTCAAGTGGCTGCTAAGTGCTAACTGTGATCCCTCAGATGATAGGCAAGAAGGAACCATTTGTTCCCCCACTTTTTGGGTCTATTGATCAAATTGATGCAACTATCAACATAGAAGGAATCTACTACTGGTACTTTGGACCATGATTAGGTAAATTATGGCTCATGTTTCTAGGTCCTAACCTGAGAACACAACAAAACATTTGACCCCAAAACGATTGATTATAATAATTTTAACGACTACATTTCGAGAACACAAAGTTGGAACGTAGAATCATTACTATTATCGGCAGTTCTAAATTTGTCGCTAGCATTCCATTCTAGTCTATCAAAAGGTCATGTCTGGTACTTTATTTTACATTCCATTTTAATCTATGGGACATGCTTCTCTTTCATAGTTTCTTGCAAGCTGCAAACTAGGAAATCACAATCACCACATGAAAATAATTAGACATTTGGAACTAGAACCTGCCAAACCTTAATCTCAAAGTCCAGACCCCCACTGTAGATTAGGCATGAAGATACAGAATCAGAAGGTTGATACTGATCATTTGCTACTGCCAAACACTTCACTGGACCATTATGCCCTTCTAGTGTCACCAAACATGAATTCAACCCCTCAAAAGGCTTCCAAACTTTGACAGTTTTATCAGCTGAACCACTGCAGACCAAGTCATTAGCAACAGCTAAGCATAATATGGATTTACTGTGACCGTGAAGCGCTCCGGCCACCACCAAATCGCCATCGTTAACTCTCTGCCAGACAACGATAGCCCCTTCGGAATCACCCGAATAGAGTTGACACTCATCTGTTGACAATGCCAATGCATTAATCCCATAATTATGTCCTTCCAATATGGAAACTTCATAATGCTTCATTTCTTCAGAATCTTTTCTCCAAACCTTTATTCTCTTGTCTGCTGATCCTGTATAAACATACCCATCAAGCGATATAGCCACCGCGTTTATGGCATCATCGTGTGCCTTTGAAATCGACTCCAAACACCTGTAATAAATTGTGTAGAATTCCTTCAATATTATTGAACGAATGATTGTACTTATAGTCTCATGCACAAAAGTTTTGTAAGTACAAGGTAATAATTCGAGGATTATCATATACAAAATATAACCTGAAATCATGTGTCCTCCAAATCTTGATTGTTTTGTCCCATGAAACAGAATACAATAAAGATTCGTCGTTCGACAAGGCCAATGATGACACTGAATCAACATGATGAACCCATGTTGCTTTCTTGTGTCTTCTTATCTCAACATGGTTTTTTGGTACAAGAAATTTCATTGCACGATCACTGAGTTTTGGTAGTGTTGCCAAATGTGTGAATTTTCCATTTTCCCTCTCATCCATATCAATCCTCCATACCCTGATCATAAGAACGACAAAGAAATATATATATATTGAATCAAACTGATAAAATACATGAGCAGTCTAGTTCCGTATTTATAGATACAATATAAAAGACTCGTGATAATAATATAAAATATTAAACTTGATACCCAAGTTATTCCCATACCTGATCTTGTGATCTTGATGGGCACTAAATATTTTATCAGTTGAAACAACTAAACACTTCACGACTCCCTTTCCTGGAACACCCATGTTGCAAACAGGGGATGATTCATGGCCTAATTCGGTCGAAAAAAGGTTTCGTCGCCATAGACAAATTTGATTGTCTGAAGAGCCAGTGAAGAGAAACTTGCCTGAAAGAACCATAGATGATGTATATGCATTAGGACTATTGAGAGTTGCAATGCATTGAGTTTGGGAGTTGAGAATGAGTGAAGGATTTGGTTGATAATATTGGAAGTTTGAGTCTTGACCAGAATCTGAGGATGAACCACTACTTTGATAATTCCATGGAATCATTTTTGTTAGTTAGGGGAAGTTGTTAATTATTTTTTGATGTTTTTATGTATTAGGAAAATGGATACTTGAGAAATTTGAGGGGGTGGAATATATATAGAGAAGGAAGAAGGGGACTGACCAAACTGAGACTGTTGAAAGATTCGTGACGGAATCAATAATTTTTATATAAAAGTGACGAAGAAATGAAAAAATGTAAAATCATAAAAATATAATTAGGGATGAGGAAATCAAATAGTTTTTGAAAATATGTATATTAAATTATTATTTCACTAAAAATTTATGTTTTAAAAAATTAAGGAGTTGATGCTTGTCTAAGACCATCTCCAATAGCAAATATTTGGAGGGGTATTTGGTTCCAATAGAAAATATTTGATGTGATAATCTTTATGTTGAATTTTGAAAGAATTATTCAATAATTCTCACATTATTCTGATAAAAAGCATGTGATATTACTTTTTACAAGTGTAATAATTAAAAGTGACAATGCTCAAATAAAATGTATTTTATGTGCTATCACAAATATATTATTATTTTATCCCCTCTTTTATTTCTACTTCTTGGATGAATATTTCAACTTTTTATTTAAAAATCCAATATTTTTAATTTTTTAAATGTCTATAACAGATGATTGTTTATTCGGACACCAAAAAAACTTATTTTCCTTTCTCAAGTAAAAGAAAATGAAATAACATGTTATTGATGTGGAGTAAAGAGAAAATAATGGTTGAAAGATAGTGATTTAATTTTTTTGAAATATCTTCATTGAAGAGTTCAAAATATTTAGTGATATTATTTGATGATATAAGAAAATAATGTAAATATTTATAAATAAAATTATTTTCATTGTAGATGGTCTAATAGTATTTTAATGTTGAAGTGTTGGGAAGGTCATGTGGATTGATAAGTCCAATTTGGAGTATCAGTTTTACTGTGTCTTTTTTTACCTTACTCTGTTTCGCACTTTTTACCTTACTTTGTGAAGCACATTCACGCGGCATACTTTTGTGATATAGATATGAGGTGGAAAGTTACTTCATTAAAATTTTTGTTCATTAATGATTCATTAATGATCAAAAATATAAATTATATTATTTTATGATATATTTTCTTTTGGAATATTTTAGGTAATATGTACTATTTTCTCAATAAAAAAAATTATTAATATCAATTATATAATCATATTTTTAACTTTTATGGTGAATATGTACCAACTTTGCTTAATCTAATTTCGATAATACATTTTAATAAGTGCATAAATAATCTTTTGGTACATTTTTTTTTTGAATTTTTCACTTGTACCATCTTAGAATGATACATTTTAGTAAAGTGTACCATTTTTACATTGAAATTGGTAGATAGGGATATTAATGAACCGTAATCGTTATCAGATATGAGGGTTAATGGTTCGTTCAATCATTACATGTTTTAAAAACAGTCATCATTCGATTACACATGTTTTATAATGATTCATTCGATCACACATGTTTCAAAACGTGTCCCACCTGCTATTTACGTTATAACCGGCATTAAGTTAGACTTTTTTGACATCGCGTGCTTGACACGTGACAAAGTGTGAGGGTAAAATTCTCCAAAACTCATTTTTCAGGTAATTTTTTCATTTTCATATAATTTTGGGACAAATATTTATTTTTATATTGGATAAATTCACCATTCGATCATACATGTTTCAAAATGACCCACACATATTTCACGAAGTGTCCCACCTGCTACTCAATTAACTTTTCTATTTATTTTTCCGTTAACTTGCAAAAATATTATTTTATCTCTTTTACATGGATAATATAGTAATTTGATCCCACTTTTTTAATAAAAAAAAAGAATTGATGTAATAACACCCTAAATTATTTTTAATAATTTCATGCCGAAATTAAAGAAGCCATAATGGCTAGAAGAGGTTCATAAAGGAGTCATCCATTCCAAATATAATCTTTTCATGAACTTTTTACTAACTAAATTTTGTCGTGGCACTCTAGGATTGAAAGATTAATAAATAAATACCTCAAAATCGATATAGATGGATATGATATTTTTAATTACTTCAAATAACACCTACTCTTTTAGATTTTCATTCACAAATCTCTTTATCTTACCAAATAATTTATGAAGGAGCTTACAAGGTTATAAATTGTGAAAGGGACCCATCTTAGTATTTTGCTACTGCGAGTTAGTTGAACTTTATCCTACCAAAATAATTTCTCGAGTTAGCAAAAAATATTAATAGTTGTGTCGAAGTGCTAATACCTAACTATAATAATTTATTTTCATGTTTGGCAGAATATCCATTTCTATTAACTCTCAAGTTAGAGAGTTTTTCAAAACAAAGACAATATAACATATCATCATAATTTAGATTATTGATACAATTGAAACATGTATAATTGAATGATGAACGTTTTGAAACACGCTACAACCCAATGAGTCATTTGAAACACGCAAGGATCCAATGATGAACATTTCTAAATACGTATTTATCAACGTGCCATTAACCCAATATAAAAATAAAAATTTACCCCTAAATTTTATTATAATTGAAAAGTTACCTAAAAAATGAGTTTGGGATAATTTTATCCTGCCACTTTGTCATGTGCCAGACACATGATGCCAAAAAAATCAAACAAAATGTCGGTTATGTTTAAAGTAGTAAGTGAGACATTTTTCATTTTAAAATATGTGTGATCGAACGGGTCAAGGCTCCCGCCTCAAGCATCTTACCCTAGTCCCTCCTGCCAATACTTTAACCCAAATTCCACTTCATCTTCACTATATGCAACTCCGCCTAATTACGATCGGTAACACCGCCCGCCATCTACCTTCATCATACCATTAATTAAGGCCTTAATTATGACAGTATTGCAAGATGAAAACGAATCGCCTGGCGAAGTTGTTCATTTTTGGTCATGCGACGGCTGGAGCTAAATGCGCGCTGGCCTCTGTATGGCTGAAATAATGCGGCGCGGTTAGCATGGGCGCTGTGCCCTCGTACGTAAAAATGACTCTGAGGGGGAGGAGGGGAGTGGGAGGGGGGGCAGGCAATCCTCGGTGTTTTGAGGCGTCAAATCTATAGATTGAAACGTAGTTCAAACACGAAATATATTTCTAAAATATAAATACAACAATGTTAATTTCTATATTTATTCTTTTTTTTTTTAAACGGGTACGAACAAGGCAAGTCCGTCGGGGGAGGGTTTTTTTAATTTTTATTAATATTTTTGGTATTATTAAAATATACACACATGTTCAACCCAAAAAATTCAACATATTTGCAATTATGCATATGCCCTCGTGTTCAAAAATGTTGTTTTATTTAACGGCGTCAATTTGAAACCTTAAAAGTAGCAGCGGACATTTCAGATAAACCAAAGACCGGGCACTTTAAAAATAAGTCGGTATTACAGGGGATAAAATGAAAAATAAAATTAGTTTTATATGTTGATGTTTTGTATATAAATTATTGGTTCAAACATATTTCACTATTTGTTTGAAAACGTGAATAAGTAAAACTGTGATGGACGGTAATAGTCGTACTAGGATAATAAGTTCAAAGACTTTGTAATTGGTTCTAAAGTTTAATATTTTTCTTAGTTTGTAGACCGTGAAAATTTATTAAGAACTTAATTAAATTGATTAAGATGAATTAATCAAATAAATTAAATCAACCATTAAACAAATGCCACGTGACTAGAATTCCCTCAATCGAATCCTAAATTTAATGTTAAATCTCGATCGAACAGAGCCTGAGAAATAGCCCCGAATTAAATGTTCATTAAATTTAGCGTTCGAGGCTAAAAAATCCCTAATTTTATCTAATTAAATCGCTATAGGGCCCGAATGAGTTCGGAAGCCACGTGGCTCAAAATGAAGACTCTAGAAAGAACGAGATTTAAAATAAAGACTTCAGGAAGTTCGGGGCCAATATGAAAATGCATTTGACCTAGAAAAAGAATCCGGAACCTTCCTATTACTACAAATAGGCGCCCTATAATCTTTCTTGGAGGCAAAGTAATTTAAAAACCGACTCTGCCAGATCTTACCCTCAAAATTGCATCGGCATGATCAAAGGATCCACCGAAAAACGAATCAACCAATTGTGGTTTAATTTACTAAAGCCTGTAAGCTTATAAATACCCCCTTATTTTCGAAATTCTCATCTTAAAATCATCAAAAATACCTCGAGAAAGCAAGGCTTAGAATCCATCTCTCGAATATTTAAATCACAGCAAACATCACGCTAGCGGCCGGAAACACCTCTAAGAGCTAAAAAATAGGCATTCCAAGGTGGAATTACCGCACAAACGCATTCTTCTAAGCTTTGAAGCAAAAATCTATGAAAATCAATTCAAATTCTCTCAAGAACGATTCAATATCTTTAATGTTTCAAATAGTCCCTGATTATTCAAAAATCTTGAATGAACACCTAATAAATTTCAGGTTTGAATCAACAAGTTTCAGATAGGAATACACTAAACGTTCAGTTTCTATTGTTGATCTCCAGAAACATCGCTAAGGCCCCCTGCCTGATAAATCAAACAAGGTTAGAACGCTTTCTTCATACTGACTATCATCACTATAGCAATAAGTCAGCAAGTGCCTAAGTATAAACAAGAAGTACGTCGCTCAAAGCTCAAATCAAATCCCATCAAGGTCAAATCTCGTTAAATCCCAATTGCAGGCAATATTAGCTTATCTAGATACACAAATTCCACTCGAGTCATATCCCTTAAGTCCCACGCGTATGCTTAAGTCTCTCACCATAAGGAATTCAAAAGCCAAGCCCCACACCATGACGTCATAAAGAGTCCATCAAGTCTAAAATAGACCGGAGATGAAGTCCAAGATCCATGATCAAGTCCATATAGCCAACACAGGAATACGCTGCTAAGGCTCCCCGACTCGCACTTCATATCCAAGTTCGCACTCAAGTCCTCGCCCATCAAGACTGTGGACACATATCCAACTCTTAATAGAGCACATGGTCTCATTCAAATCGTCAAATCAAGCTCAAATCAAGCCGAGATCATACCAAACTCAGACAACCAAGTCAAGCAGCAAGCGTATTATCTTCATAAATCATCGCTGAAACGCCGGGGTGATCCATAGTTTGGGCGCCCATCTCCTCTCGATTTGAAAACCCGTACACTCGAGGAATTTTCCCTTCAAAGGAGTTTTTATTTTGTACCCCTTATCATAAATAATAAAAATTCTTCTTTGCATTAGAGTCTGTGGCACGCCCGTAGAACTGTCAACTACCCTTCATCACATCGAATTTGTGATGTATCCAAGAGTTTATCTCGAACTCTTCTCCATGTCCTTAAAACTTCTACAAGGAGAAGGCCGGTCACAACAAGACACCACAAATATACGGGCCAGTCAAAGATGTCCCTCAATGATCCCGGCCAAGTCTTTCTAGCTAACGATTACTAGAGCTCTAGGAAGCGTAACAGTCATGATGTTATGGTGCTGAGCCTGCACGCATGACGCATTTCAGCGATGAACCTTGTCAACATATAGCTGAGGACTTCACTTAACGAAGACTGAGGGACTCAAACAACCCGCGATTCTATTTCAATATACCCACTAGGGACCTGCAATCGTTCGCTCATTCACCAAATTGTGATCTTCTAGCATCTACTACGATGACCGGTATTACCTCCCCGGAAGAACAGACGATCACCCCGACCGGATTTAGAAAACTTGTTGCAAAAAATGCACAACAAGATGACTCTATTGCTCGTGTCGGAAAAGAGGCCGATCAAGAGCATAGCAGCAGCCACCGGCTCGCCTAAGACGGGAGAGGGAACATTCTATCTTTCCCCACATAATGCCTCTCGCTCCAACATACGGACCAACGAGGAACAAGGGGTAGGTGTAAAACTCCTGTATCATTCCAAGATGGGATGATTCCAAAATAGTCAAGAACTAAATGAGTATAAGGCATCGGGGGCAATAAAGGTCAGTGAAGATCGGACGCACCTTCACATAAAGCCCCAATTGAAAATGCCTAAGGGCTCTCAAATTAATTAAAGTTGTCGGAAATCACCTAGAATTGATTTCCTTTCTTTATTGTGCCTCGTTAAGTGACAATTGTGTATCAATTCATTTTACTGCTCGTTAAATGAGATTATCGTAACTTAGTGTTCACCTTAGTAATTGTATATTACTAGTGGGTTCTCATGATAATTTAAGCGTTACAGCCATTTCTGTGATCTTAATTATTAATCATTATAATAATATTAATTGTCAAATTATTATTATTATACAACTTTACTATTATCCTCGGGAGCCTAAAAGGTCAGCTACTGTATACAATGATATATTCGAATAATATTTAATGAATGAAATTAAACGACTTGTATATTGAGTGATTTTGAAGGGCTTTCAAGCGAGGTCGATCAGGAAGATTGGGTTCGTCAGCTCCGCCGCAATGTAAGGATTCTCGTATTCATACATTTATATTTTTGTGTTTAGATTAATATACATTAATTTTGAGGATCCGGATGTAAGGAATTGGTGTTTATCACGGATAAATTCATACTAGATTCTAACATCAAGTTCCAATAGTCGACATGTTCAATAATGATATCATTTCAAGTCAAATCCTTAATTTTTGAATTTTTGTGAGCCTCCAAATCGCTTTTACAAAAGTTGTAATTAAATCCGAAAACTGAAACTCAAATGAACGCAACCAAAATCGGCCGCGAACTTCATGGACAACCTCCCGGCGTGTCCGGTGCCGTATTAATGCTTCGCCACTGACGAAGACACCGGCCGCATTTCACAAAGACCGGCCGGCCCGTGTCGATCGGGTACGGAGGCCCGTTGTTTTGGCCATTTAAGCCGTTGTCCGCTTTAGAAAATCCTAAATGTATTTTATAATTATTTTTGGTTTTAAAATTATTGGTAATTATTAATTTTGGTTTTAATGTTAAATCATAAATTTTGTCATTAAGAGATTGAAATGTATATCTTGAATGGCATTGAATTTGATTTATATTTCCTCCTCAAAATTATTATTTTCTTAATTGATAATTTTGAAAATATTTTCATGATAACTTTTAAATTTTAAATTTGGAGTTAATTACTTGTAAGTAATTATTCCATGATTTAAGAGGTTGAAATTATTATAATAATTATCATTAATCATGTGTGAATATATTTAAATTTAAAATTTACATTAATTGATAATTAATTGTAAAAATAATGGGTAATTAATTAGTCAATTATGAACACATTTATTTTCATTTCATTTAATATATGTGATATTAAGTGCATTTATTTATTTTAATGTTTTTCCCATATATATTGTTATGGAATGGAATGGAGGTGTATTGATATGACCTATCGCTTTTTTCGTCTTGTCTTATTGTCAAGTAATGACCATTGAAATATATTATATTATTTTATTTAATTTTTCTTTTTGTTTCTCCCATAAGCCAGATGCCAGTTTTATTAATAGATTGAATTGTATTCCCGTAAGCCGAAGATGTATGAAATTATATTAGGGCCAAATGTTAGTTTTCAAGTTTTGAAAATGTGTGCGGCTCAGGTCATATCATACGCTGAATAAGCGCATTACTTGTTTTATTTACGCTGTATTATATGCTTGATTATGTGCTACAACTGCATGGTAAAATAAAAGCAGTAATAATAATCTCACCATATTTAAAATTTAAGCAATGATGAAGTCAATTTTAAAGTCATAAATCGTTGTATTATCTAGGCAATAATCGTGATGGAAGGTAAGCAGGTAGTTTTGCACTTTGATATGACAATGGATCATGTCAGTTGATTTCCACTAACGTCATGGGCTTTCGACGATCACCCAAGTAATTATTTGATTTAATCGGGTATGCTTAACCGGTTTGCCTGAGATACAAAAAGTCGTAGTGAATCTTGGAATAGTATAACGACACAAGAGTTATGTAGTTTTACATAAATCGTTGATAACCTACTATTATACCGGATTCAAAATGTACGCAGCGGTTTGCTGCTTGATTTAAGTATAGCCTTTGGATACTAATATATTTCGTGAGATTTCAAGTATTAGTATTTACTTTATAATTTATTTGTAAGTGTTTAGCATGATAGTTTACCGATCTGTTGTCTTTATTTACTTATTCTTGTAGAATTTTAATGGCTACAACCCATCGTTAGCCTAGATTTAACCTTAGTAAAGGAATAAGGTTTTAAGTTCCTTTATATCCTTTCTTTAGTTTAATCTTAAGACACGGAATTAATAC
Source organism: Lithospermum erythrorhizon (assembly GCA_019722365.1). Classification (NCBI taxonomy): domain Eukaryota; kingdom Viridiplantae; phylum Streptophyta; class Magnoliopsida; order Boraginales; family Boraginaceae; genus Lithospermum; species Lithospermum erythrorhizon. The sequence continues at coordinate 248,139 of JADFUC010000590.1, forward strand.
ACAATGATAATAAAGATTAAATGTGATAGATCTATAACCTTAAGCTTCCGAGAAAGATTAGTCAACAATATTACTAATCAAATTGATTTTTAGCAATAATAAAAAGACTACTGGAAGTAGAAAGAGGCGAGCAGGAAACACACGCGATTTTAACGCAGCCTGGTTCCCTATCGCCGACCGGCTTCACCTCGGATTTTGGCAAAGATAAATCAGACTTGAAGAAATGTTTGAATACACACAAGCAACTTCTATCAAGCTTCATTATCAAACACCTAGCCTCCACTGTCGACCCAAGCCACCCGCTAAGGATTTCGGGACTCCTAATCTATTCCTGATTGTGAACCCAAGCATCACTCTCTCTGTGATTTCAATATACTACTCAACTTGTAAATAAACCCTATGCTTCCCACAATAAGGATTTCACTCAATACAATAAACAAGATCGAATTGGAATATCAGCCAATAACCAGAAACTCTCTACAAAAGATAACGCTAATTAATGTGAGTTATGAATTTTTGCTTTTGTTTGCAAATGAATTGAATGCTCAAAATTAGGTCAAAAAGATTTGCAAAAAGTTATTTTTGTTTTAAAAAGAAGAGGCTTTAAATAGGCACAAAATTAAGGCCGAAAGTTCTATGATCAGTGACCCTCATCGAGACCAGGGGTCCTTCAGCGAGCCCACGATGGATCGCAGGCACGGTCAAAGCCTGTTTCAGATAGACCCTATCGAGAGGTCGTGGTCTCGGACATCGACCCTATCGGTAATTTCGGGGGTCTCGGCGAGTCTCACTACCTGACCCGGAACCTCTTGATAACCCCCATGGGTCGAAATATTCTTTTCTAAACTAAAGATCGCTTCACCGATTTCGAAACGAAATGACACATGTCATTTGTATGAGACTAAATCCATGAATCGCCTCTATACTTCGGATTAGAAATTACGGAATTACTCGATTTTAAAACACAATTAGATTAAATCGCAAAAGCTATTATCACATATTTAAAACGACAATATACTAGAGTGTAGCTTCCTTACAAACGCCTATGTATTGGGCCAAAGAACACGAGCTCCTTTGAAAGGATTTGGCGTTTGATAGACTCATCCATGAGCCTCCGAACATCTCCGATCAACAACGCTTTAAGCGCTTGAACATTATTAAGAATTAACCCTCAGCACCACTGAAACGGGATTAGTTCGATTAAACAATTTTGTTATCTTCAAAAAATAGGTTTGAATGGAATACCATTATTCAACAAATTTACTACTAATTCTATAAGAATTTGCTTCAAGATTTGAAAAGTGTACGAATAACTTAACTTTGACTTAGGTCTCAAACTCAGAAATTATTTTCAGTTATAGAACTCGAATACGTGTTTAACAATAAGGTTCCTCCGAAACCTAATGATAAAGCCTCCCATCAGAAAAGGGATCCCACAAAAGTACAAGTCCGATGCTGGATGTCAATTGTCTATGTTACAATATGGAACCTTCGTCTAAATTCACAGTGGCAGCATAATGACATATATACCGGCAACTCGAGGAATTATTCCTCAAAGGAAGCTGTGTTTGTGAGATATGACACGTCTCAGGCTCTCGTGACAACAAGTCAAACCGACAGCCGCAAGCCCTCATATCATTAAACGATTGGGCTTCGCCGACGACTAACGCCCGCACCAGTGGTTCTCAAGAACTGGCCGCTGATCTCATCCTGTCTTTTCCAGACAAATTCTCTCAGTTTGTCATGAACTGGGCCATGCACAAGTTTGTTATCTCTAAACTAACCGGCATAAGATGATCACGAATGCCGGTATCTAACTGGTAAGAGACTGTAACTTGTATCTTCCGCTTTGGTGGTCCAAAACAAGAAGAATTCAAGAAAGGTTATAGTTTACCAAGAAAGCCAAGTGGTTCGAGGAACTCAAAGTTGCTGATAGGGAACACTAGGAAGGATGATGCAATGTCATTGGCTATGGAACCCTAGGGTCACCGGAAGTCAACCCCTGTGAAGTTCACACAGATGATAGTAAGAATGGTCTCACGACCACCTCAAATTTGGCTGTGTACGTATGTTATCAAGTTTTTGGCACTCTAATTCTACTCTACGGCGCTTAGACACCGGGTTGTGGCTCTCATATTTGCTCACATGCAGAACCCAAGTCAAGTAGAACACCAGAGGGGAACGGCGCTATGTCAGGGCCCTCAGTGATCCATCGCTTAAATTTTCCCACGGGCCTCATTTTGAACTTATCCCCGGTTTATTACGACCGCAATTCATGAATATTATTTCAAGCTTCGCTTTGAATAATGATGGTTTTTCATTTTCAATAGATTCCAGAATTTAGGATCACCGTGAACGGGTAATATTTGCACCACCTCCTTCAAAATGGTCTCCGTCTATTTTGTAGATAATGGATGATTGAAATATATAACATAAACTAAAACGGAATGTTTCAATGAATTTAAACCAAACATACCCATGGTATCAAGTATTGGGTCATATTAATGAGAACCGAATCAAGAAACTCCATTCGTGGATACTGGTTGTTTCGATTATGAATCATACGAGCAAGTGTGAATACTTTCGGGCAAATGACTCAAAGCTCCCTTCATCGATCGGAATCTAAAGGGCAAGTAAATTTTTGGGGATCATTACCACCGATGTATATGGGGCCAATGAACACATCTGCAAGAGGAGGTTATAACTACTTCATTACATTTACTGATGACTACATTAGATATGGTTTTGTGTATCTGATGAGACACAAACACTAGTCCTTTGAGAAATTCAAGGAGTTCCAAACGGCACAAAACCAATTGAACAAGACACAAAGCATTCTCCTGTCCGATAGAGGTGGGAGAACATTTGAGTCACGCAGTTCAACACTCATCTTAGAGAGCGTGGTATTATTTCGCCAACTCACTCCAAATGGAACGCCATAAAGATAATAAGTGTACTGGCGGAGAAATCAACCCTTCGGCTATGGTTCGGCCTTATGATGAGCCTATCCGATGCATCAAGCACTGATTTGCACTTCTAAACGCGACACTTTACCTTAAACAGATGTCCAACAAAGTCGGTGAGAGAAAACTCCCCCATGAACCGTGGTTTGGGAAGATTCCCGAAAGGTTTTCTCGATTTAGTTTTAAGTTATGTTAAGAGACAGCGATAAACTCGTTTCAAGTCCGATAAATGCGTTATTTCAGGATATCCAAAGGAAACAGCTTGATTAATATTTCTACCTAAAGCACGAATAAAATCTTCATCAAGTAAGACATGAGTGTTCCTTGAAAAGAAATATCTCCGTATGACTAGAAGTAATGGTGTTCATCTTGATGAAGCTCAAGTTGATTTAAACAACGCCGACGCATCTTAACGGAGAAGATTCCGACGCACTCCACAAGAATTGACACCTTCTTCATAGAAGATCCCAGCCTTGATCCATGAAGTTATGAAGAGCTAACCCTTAGAGATCCAACAAGGATCGTGAATTCAACTGCAGCACTGCATGGTGAAGCCTTCATCATTGAAAGTGATTGAGCCCAATTTCTTATGTGTTAGTTTAGCAACAGCGCGACGCCGACAAACGTCAAACAGCCATGCAACTGAGATGATCTATGTACCGCAACAAGTGTCATCCTTGTTGATTTACCAAATGGGGTTCGCCCATTGAATGTAAAATGGGTATTTAAGAAGGAACATGATAAAGATGGAAACGCCGATTTTTCAAAGCTGAATTTCAGAATGTAAGGTTTCAAACAAGTTTCACGGCGTGACTATGACGAAACTTACCGCCGCTATTAAGTTTAAATCCATCCGATAATCTTTAGCCATTGGGTTTCGATTTCATGACTATAAATATGGCAAATGGATGTAAAGACCTATTCTCGAATGGAAATTTAGAGGAGGATGCGTATACGGTACAACCTCCAGTTTTTACATGTCCCAGCGACTCCAGAAGATATAAAAAGTTGCAAATGTCCATTTATGGTCTTGCTGTGCATCCCGCAATTGGAATCTACGCTTTTGATGAATCAATTAAAGATTTTGGTTTTACCAAGAACGGCTAAGAATCTATGTATACAAGAAGGTGTTGAGTTATGGAATACCATAAATTCCGTATGTCGATTTATACTTATCATTGAAAACAAAGTAGAGTTACTTAACTCAGCCAAGGATTGGTCAGTGGTAAATGTTTCTCTCAATGAAGCATTTAGCGAAGCACTATATATATTTGAATAAAGATCCATCGGTGACGGCCGTATAATAATTGACTTTGTCGATACCTAATGCACGCAGTCAGCGAGTAATTCCAAGAAGGGTAATCTCCCATGAGATATGGAGTTCAACTCACAGAGCACGTCCCACTACTAGGTACGAGATGAATAAATGAAGGATGTACCTTACGCCTGCCAGGATCCATCATGTATGCTATGCTACGACTCAGACCTCACTACGATTTAGTATAACCAAAGAGATACTACAAATCCAAAGAAAACTAATCGGATTAGTAAAGTGAAGTGCATCTTGAAGTATCCGAGAAGAACTAAAGATGCTTTCAGTATATGGTGGAGATGGATGAAGTTACTAGTCACCGACACCGATGCGCTTTCAAACCGACAGCATGACTATCGTTCTTAATTTGGGGTATGTATTTTGTCTCAACGGTGGAGCAAAGGTTCGAGGTGTTCTCAAGGTAGTACCGCGTCATTCTACCACAAAATTGAAGACGCAATATTCAAGCCGCTTAAAGAAGTATGTTGGATTAAGAAATTCGTGACCGAGTCAGTAAGATTTCTAGTATCACGACCGCCAGCATTTTGTGACACACTGGGGTGATAGCTCAAAGAACCCCGGAAAGGTCATCACAAATCCAAGCATCTATTCGTAAAGTATCACCTAATTAGAGATATGCTTAATGTAGTGATATCAAAGTATGTAAAGTAAAGAACAGAAAGTTAACTGCCGATCTCTTTACCACACCACTAAGTCAAAAAGATGATGAACATGCGGCGAATATAGGTCTTGTGACGATGTCGTGAGTGGTGTTAAGTTATGGAGCCTAAGAGGGTACTATTATATTATATGAACAAATATTTGAATATCGTTGCTTTTTATATTCTAGTATATTTGTTTACTTTATCTATATGTTTAAATTTACATATAATATACAATGTATTATGAGTGAAAAGTTAAATCCCTAGGTTAGTCTATTTTTCTTGTAGAGGCAACACGAATTGTCAGTTACACCTCTTCAAGCCTAAACATGGGTGATACCCAAAGGTCTCTGGCTCGATGTCGAGGCTAGTGGCTTAATAAAAGATCATATGATTAACATGGTGTTTTTGATTAGTCATCAAGATCATCACGTTAAATCGGCAGGACTGGGATCAATACCGTGGGCCGGTCCTATGACCTGGGAGTTCTGCATTTCTACCTCAAAACGAATCTATAGAAAATATGTATATCCGTAAGTCCTGCGATATTTGTTTAGAATTTTAGGTTCGATGAATTCTTAGACCTACGATATATAACTATCCGTGTTATATAAGCCTCAGACTCTGGACTATGACCAAACGCCTACCTTAAGCCGGGATTATAACGGCTAGTCATACAAAGGAGTATAGTAATAGATGTTTATATATTGCGAGGCATTTATCCATCGTTGATATACAAGAAAGATCTCAGCCTCTCACACGCTGTACCGATTATTTGCATGGACGCCATAAATGCTGTTATTTAGTTCATACTCGAGTAAAGAAAGCTGTGGGTGTTTCATGACACACTTCTTATGGTTAGCCTACGACTAGAGATCAGCGTGATAAAGGAATTGTAAGGTAATCATCCAAGGGCAAGCTGGGATAAGCCAAATCAATGAATTGATTTCCTTTTATTGTGCTCAGCTTGCGAATAATTGTGTATCAATTCATTTACCGGGGTTTGGTTAAATAAATGAGATTACTAACTTAGTGTTCACCTTAGTAAATGTATAGCTACTAGTGTGGGTTCTCATGATAATTTGGCGTTGGCGAAAGCAATTGCTGATCTTACTTATTAATCGTTATAATAATAGTAATTGGTCAATTATTATTATTATACAACTTACTATTATCTCGAGCTGAAGGCTGCCACACATACAATGATATTCGAATATTTCATGAATGAAATTAAACGAGAATTATATATCGAGGAATGTATCTCTCAATATTTCATATATTTTTCAATATATGATTTAACATCAATCGTTAAACTTGCAAGTTTAATCAATTAAGCAATTTAAATTGATGAATAACTTGATAAGTTATTCGATAGTGACCGGTTAGTATTTTAATTGACTTGTTAAGTTAATTAAAATAGAACAACTTCACTAACTCAATATTTAATTAAGCTCATAACGGCTCCAATTAAATTAACGAAATAAACCGATTTCTTAACGAAGTTGCTTAACGGATGGAATTTGGGACTTGGTATTTAAAGAGGGGTTTAGATTTTCATCATAAGAATCATAAAAACCTCCACCCCCTCTAAGAAAAGCCGCCTCTCCATAGAGAATTGGAAGAGTTTTCTCCAATTTCATTTCATCTTTCAAACTCTGAAGAAGTTCAAGTACTGGCCTGCTTCCCTTTAAGGCAGTAATCAGAGGACATCATTTCAAAGGTTGAACAAGCTTTGGAGAGGATTTTGAAGGGGCTTTGTGCGAGGTTGATTGCGGAAGATTTGGGTTCGTTTCGCCTCCGTTAAGCAATGCGATTCTCGTATTCATACACATTTATATTTTTGTGTTTAGATTAATATACATTAATTTGAGAACTGGATGTATGAATTGGTGTTTATCACTTTGAGCAAATTCATACTAGATTCTAAATATCAAGTTCAACACTTCGATGAAATTGAAATCCAAACAACACGTGAGCCCACTTTGTTGGCATACGCAACAATACTTTCACCGAAGGGATGAATGGTCAAAATCAGCTGCCGCCTCCCTCAAAGGGGAATGCGCTCGACCGGGTATATCGACTGAGCCCGCCCATAGACAAGCTGGGCTCACCTGGAAAGCGACTCAACCGCTTCACAGAAAGAGGGCAAGCAAGATGAGCCAACTAGTACCAAATGCTAAAGGAAAGAAAGGAAGTTATAGACTTCATCAACAGACAGTTAAGTCCGAACTTAAAATATAAAGATAGGACTCGTAGTCATCGGCTATCGCATGTGTGCATCCAAGGCATACATTGGGACCCTAGAGTATGATCATGTGCTGAATACTTTTCCAAACCTTCTCGAAAGCAGCTGGAAACAAAGGCTCACAACATGGAGTTCAACATCACGCCAACAAAAGTGGCAAAGATACGCTGTGACTTCGACACGGAGCTCAACATCTGCCTCTACCCCGTAGCTCTTACTCGAAGGCTAAATATGATCCAAGGAAGCCAAAGGAGACTTCCAAACCCGAAAAAAAAGAAGCATATGATGTGACTTCTAAATCATCAAAGTTCACCTTCAAAACTAAAAAGGTAGATGGCGGGATCGACCTTGGAAAGAAGAAACGTCTCACACTCAAATAGATGCAAGAGAAGGATTATCCCTTTCTTGAGTTTGACGTTCCCTCACCGTTTGATGAGCTATTGAAAGCTAAGCTCATAGAACTCCCAGAGTCAAAGAGACCCGAGGAGGCAAACCGAAGAATGGAGCCCAAATTTTGCAAGTATCATAGGATACTGGGGCATCCCATTGAAAAGTGCTTCATATTCAAAGAGAGAGTGATGGATCGCAAGAAAAGGGTAATAACCCTAGAAGAAGACAAGGTCTCTTCATATAACCTTCACCATCGCCCAAAATTTTAATCGTGGACAAAGCTCAGCCTGATGGCCCTTTTGGGACAAGAAACTCATCCTCGAAAAGCACGGGTCACTACTACCGATGAAGACTACGTAAGATGTCATGTATGTGTTGAAGCTCCACGGACTCAACTATAAGAGAGGCCTTATGGTACGCTACCTGCCTAAGTAGTCCCCAAACTTTACCATCACATTCATCGATGTAAGATTCACAAGAAGTCGGGTACTCAAACCACTCTATGCGCCGATACGTAGTTTAAATTCGACAACTGCACGTCGTGTGGACGGTGATCAACTGTAAACATCCTACCACTCATGGCATTAAAGCTGTTGGGCATCTCCAATTTTAAGACTTACAACAGCCTCCGCATTTATAACCTGTTTTAACCAAGGCAAGTGGAGCAAATTTGAAAAGTAAACCGCGACTGCACGGAAATTGAAACCACCTCTAGTTCCATATAGATGCCAAAGTCACATATAATATCCTACTAGGAACACCTTGGATCCACAACAGTAATACCCTCAACACTTCACCAGCCGCTAAAGTTAATTGCAAAGAATGTAATTTTGAAAAACATTCAAGGTCGAGTTTTAAAACCCATTCGCGGTCAAGAATCTCACTTTGTCATACTAAATACTATAAGAAGAAAGAAAGCAAACCGCAACACGGAAGGGCCAAAGGTACCCTGTGATGTCAAGCTTTACAAGCAAAGGAAGATCTAGTTCAAGCATTCAAAGGTTGACTTACCCTCACTAACCTCGGTAAGTAGGTCGCCTTTAAAGGTTTTGTGACACCTCAAGAAGGACCCAAGATAGAGCATGGAACCATGGGTCCAAAAGCTTATGACCTCCTATTAAAGGCTGGCTATGATCCCGCTAAGGACAAAGCCATGGGACAACTACCTCCGGTGTGATCGCATACAAGCCAAAAGATCGCGCAGTCACTGTGGCTCATTCTCTCCCCATTGAAGCGCTCATGTGGAGATATCCAATGTTATAGGTTGTATTCCTTGGACAAGAGTCTCGAAGAACCCCACTCCATGAAACAACTTACAACTGCGCAAAATCATAAATGGAAGGCGATCTCATCGCCCACAAAACAAAAGATGGAGCAACACCCTTCCTTCCATATAATGGTGGAAGAAGGGGAATAACTACCATAGGATGCCATAAATGCACCCCTGTGGTTGGAAGAGAATGAAAAAATTAGAGTAGACGAGAAGGCAAGAAGTCAACTTTCGTACTCAAGCATTTAACCACGGCTAACCTATATCGGTGCACTTCTGACGCCGGAGAAGTTGTGTCAGTACGTGACGCTTCTCAAAGAGTTCAAGGATGTTTGTTGGACATACAAGGAGATGCCATGTTGCACCCAAAGGTGGCACCATCACCTAAAGAGTAAAGCAGGCTTCCAAACCCGTAAAGAGCATAACGGCGTTCCTCACGGTAGCTTGGTACCTGCGATAGAAGTAGAGGTTAACAAGCTAATCGGCGAAGGCTTCAGACCGGAAGTTCAAGACGAACATGGTTGGCCAACATTGTGCCGGTAAAGAAGAAGAATGGGCAAATTAGGGTATGTGTGGACTTCAGAGAGTTGAACCACGCATGCCCCAAAGATGATTTCCCACTTCCCATACCCGAACTAATGATAGATGCCACTATGGGTCACGAGGCTCTAACATTCATGGATGTCACCAGGTCCAAACTGATTAGAAATTTGCCTGTGAGGATGAAGAGCTCATGTGCCCGAACCCCTAAAGGAGCTGCATCGTTATGAAAGTCATGCCCTTCGGATTAAAGAACGCTGGGCCACTTAACAAAGCGGCCACGGTGTTGCTCGATGATACGCCGCACAAAACATAGAATGCTATGTAGATGATCTGGTGGTTAAGAGACCCAAAAAGGCGGATCATCCCCAAGACTTGAGAACGGTGTTCGAACGATTGAGACATTATCAATTAAAGATGAACCCACTCAAATGTGCCTTCGGTGTTGCCTTAGGAAAATTCTTGGGCTTCGTGGTTCGAAGGCATGGAATCGAGACCGAGCAGGAAAAGATTGACGCTATCACAAAGATTACTGCAGCCACGCATCATGCCACGCAGCCCAAGAGCCCATAAGGAAAGTTGGCAGGCCGCATCGCTTAATCTCGAATTTGGCGGTGCAAATGCCAACAATTCAACAAATCGGATGGTGAAGTGGTACGCTATTCTCAGTTTGGGACGCTGGAATGCCCTACAACATTCCGTAAAGTCAAGGATCACTTTGACGTGAAGCCCTCCAAGCGTTTACCTTCTCATACAGTGGAAAATCCCCTTTATACCTATGTGGTAGCACAAAAGAATGAAGAAGGTAGCGAATGCTCTCATTACTCACGAACGACCCCAAATGAGTTGGATTACTCACCAATTGAGAAGTTGTGCGTAGACTTGATATTCGCTATTCAGAACTAATGCACTACTTTCAAGCGCATACGGTCCATTTGATATCTAAAGCAAATCCGATCAAATATATGATGTCTAAGTCCGTGTTGTTAGATCGATTGGCAAGGTGGTACTTGCAACTACAACAGTTCGAAATCATTTATGTACCACAAAAGGCGGTAAAGGGACAAATACTAGCCGATTTCCTGGTAGACCATCCTTTGCCAGCTGAATGAGAGTTATGTGATGACCTCCTCAATGAAGATGTCGCGAGTGTGTATAAGCACTCCAAGGTGGAAGATGTACTGACGGCGCTAGTCAGACAAGAAGGCGCTAGATCAGAGTTGTCTTCATCACTCCACAACAACATATGTTGCCATACTCGTTTACACTAAGTCAGAAGTGCTCAAACAACGTGGTAGAGTACCAATCACTCATTCTAGTATTAGAGGTAGCTGCTGAATTAGACATACCTCAACTCGAAGTATATGGAGATTCACAGTTGGTCATCAACCAACTGATGGGAGAATACGAGGTTAGAAAACCTGAGTTAGTCCCCTATCACGGATATGCTAGCGGTGACACGGCACCTATGTACAAAGTCTCCATCAAGCATGCTCAAACCGAATAGTTAGGCCGACGCTTTAAAGGTGCCTAGCCTCATCCATAGCCTACTCAAGGAAAGAAGTGAATATTCTGGTGTGTGAGAAGTGGGTGATGCCACCCATCTTCGAGCCACAAGAATACGAAATAGAAGACGAGGAAGAGGTCATGACCACCACAAATACCGACGGCATCCTCGACGATCGAGACAAATTTTCATCGACTACTTCCAACATGGAAGGTTAGCAGACGACCTAAAGCAGAAAGTTGATATCAAAAGGAGGGCCCCTCGCTTCTTGTACTATTATGGTACTGTTGAAAATCAATAATTATTGGTTTCCCATTTATTACGCCTTATCGCGACAATCGTCAGAATAATTCATTTACTAGTTTAAGGAACGTGATTACATAAACGGAAATACCATTGGTTATGCCGATTGTTAGATCCCATACACAACCATTATAACTATATTAATGGTATATTATATTATACGGCCGCTATCATCTCGAACCTAGAGTTGATCAGAATGAACTAATATTCTCAATCTGATAATTTTACATCATAATATAAAATATAAATTGATAAACTCAATTAATTAACTAGTCGGTGTAATTAATTTAATAGTTAGTTTAGCCTGCTAGTAGCTTGTAAGTTAGCCACACAACTTGCTATTTTTGAATTTACTTAACGGTTTAATTAAATTAAACGAAGCTACCACTGTAATTGGTTCACTGAGCTTTTAGGTTAATTTGAACCCTATATAAGCAAGTGATTATTAGGTTTCTATGACATAACATCAAAGAAAAACCTAGTCTCCAAACCAAATGATTTTTGGCCTCCTCTCTATACTTGTGGGTTATTAAAACTTTTAAGTGCAAAGTTTAAAGTTTTGCTCTCCGATTCTTCTTTCCAATCTCTCTCTCACGCGGTTTCTAGCAGCACTAAGTATCGATTCAACATCTCCGGTACGCAAATCAACTAGAGGCATTATCATTTTGTGATGCTAGCAATTGGAATTCAAAGGAGGCTTCGTGAAAGAATTGTTGGTGACGTTTTCCGCTAAAAAGTTCTGATGAAGAGTATATGTATTATATATATTTTGTAATTATGATTTTGTGCAATTTAAATGATCCTGATATGCTTTTGTTTAAGTTTTTAAACAATTTTTGCATATTATTTTCTATTAGTGGTATCAAGAGCATATTTAAATTTGTATATTTTCGACTACATTAGATTTATGTTTCATGAAATGAAAGAGTTTTAAAACTTGTTTTGATTGAAGATCTAAATTTTTTAATGTATTTTAAGTTGCTTATGCTCCACAAAAAATTCTCACTTTTTTCTCTGCCTTCTGTATGATACAAGGAAAGTCCAAAAAAATTCATAATTTTCTAGATAGTCTAAGTATTCTAAAACAATTTCTATTTTTTGGAGTATTAATTGAATAATTAATTATTGGAAAATGTTTTCACAGTTCCATTGGAATAGTTCAAGAAAATTGTAAGGAATGTCTCACTGTGCCAAATTTCGTAATTTTTGACGCTTTAAAGCTTCAAACCGGTTTTTCCAAATCTGTACAAACGGACGTCACCATCCTCGACTCGCCTACCGGAGCTTCCACTACGCCGGGGCGCTGCAGTCGCTTCTGGTGGACGGTCGAGGTCGTCATCCATCTCGCTCTTTCGTGGCTTAGGTTGTTACAAAACCCTAATCCAATTTTGAAATTCTATTTTCGGTTTTTGGTGAATTATTACTCACGCCCATAAGATAATCAGAAGTTATCATTTTGGTGATAATATTTTAATTCAATAATTCCTTTCATTATTTTTCCTTTTATATATTTATTTATTGAAAGGATAAAATCATGGTGACTATATCTAGTCAATAATATATATATATATATATATATATATATATATATATATATATATATATATATATATATGAAGATATTCACTTGTAAGTTTTGTCTTATTATATATATGAAATAATTATTTGACACACAATATATATTAATTAATTCATTTTAATTATATATATTTCATGGATTTAATTATGTAATTCAAATTTGAATTTAATTCCAATCACATTTAATTGTATATTTATGTGATTTGATTTGATTTGCAAAATCAAAATGGAAACTATTTATATGATTGCCAATCATATATTTAAAATCAATTCGATTGGTATTAATTGGGTTCTTCACTTCATAATTAGCATTTATTGCATAATTATTGCATTCACACTTAATAATATTAATGATGTGTTTTGACTTTAATGAGTCATTTATTTCATACCATTTAATGTATTTATTAAATGCATGTTTTTATGTGATTTAATTATTTAATGGGGAATGGAAAGGGGATATATTGGTATGTCCTATTTTTTATATTTTGTTTAAATATGCGAACCGTTTATTCATTGTAAACGACCAGCTGAGTCGTATTTATTTATTTTTCACCCACAGTTCCATCTACTCCGTTTGTAAATAAATGTACCACTGTGCTTATCAAGATGGCGTTTCACCAAGACATCACTTGGCAAACTTGGAAGTTTTTAAAAGCTGAAGAATAGAAGATTACACTTTGCAAAGTGTTGCAATAGGCCCTTATGTTAGAATTACACCTTGAAAAGTGTTGTAATAGGTCTATATTTTTAGGGTCATATCATATATCTCCCGAATGTGTATTATTTATTTTATTTTCTACACGGCATATTACTTCGAGTATGTGCTATATAACATCTTAAATAATATCAAATAATATTAATCTCTCCACTAAAATTTAAGCAATGTATCAAGCCAATTTTAAAGAAAATTTATCACGACCGGGCCAGGTACGCTGGTAAAGTGCATTTAGTGTCGGATAGGTGTACGAAATCTGATCACGCTGTCGATTTCCAATAACGTCATGCTTTTCGATTTATCATTCCAAAGTAATGATTTGTTTAATTGGTTGCTTAACTAGTGATTTCCACTAACGTTGTGGGCTCGGTGATACACTATCTGCAACACCCCGTTAGAAGTTTTAATGACTCCAAGAGTCGTGGTCGCGTGCACAATTGATTAGTTAATCTACCGTCGTGTTGGGATTCAAAATGTTGTAGTGTTGCCGTTTGGATTCCAATCACAACGGATCTTGGATACCTTGTATATTTTGTGAGGTTTAAAGTACGGGTATAATATTTACAAGTTATTTGTAATATGTTAGAATGTTTTTGAACTGTACTATCTATGATTGCATATTCTCTTTTATGATTGGCACACTAAATTTACCTATTTTATTCACCGTTAATTGGGTAAATTAAAAACATAACTTCATTATGTGAAATAAAAGAAAGTCAAGATACGGGTCTCTAAAGCCTATGACAAGTAAGTCAAGATACGGTCATATCAGCGGCGATATGGTACCTTCAAGCCAGGATAAGACTGATCCATACATGAAGCAAGAACGCAAAGTCGATGCTCAAATGGACGACTTACATCATAATGTGAAGCTTCAATTTAGTGGGTATACCTAATGATACGAGTAGAAGAGAAGTGTGTAGGAATCCATAAATGGTCGCTACCTAAAACGATACTATCCTTGAACACAATTAAGAACGATGTACTCTTTGGCAAAGAGTATGTACACCTTAACACAACCTCGGCAAGAATAAAATGCCTAAATACAACTCATGTATAACAACATAAAACACCTAAGAAACTTTTGGGTAAGAGGTTAAATTATCCACCCAAATGAACTACGTCCAACTTGCTCCTCGAGGTATGGTGGGCAAATAGAACGCCTAAGACCAAAATGATAACTTGTCAAAATCGCTTCTTCCTGTAAGAACTATCATATGAAGATAAGCAAAGAATGATCGAAAAGCAAATAAACATGAATTATCTTGATTCGAAAGGTTCATACAACCGTTCGTAAAAGCGGGAAAACAAACAAAGTAAAGAGTGCATAACCATACAGAAAGAAACATGGAATAAAGAGAAAGCAAGTGACGACGCTGTGAACCATGTCCCCAGTGGCACCACACACCCGACTCTTAAGCCATCAAGGAATGTGTCAATGAAATATCCTCCTCCTTCTCGTAGTGGCAAAAGTTCAAAGATGAAGCCGGGTCTCCCTCCCCGCCTCGGCCGACGGCATGAAATGGGTTCCATAGCCTTAAGTCCTGTGCTATCGCCCTGCTGGCGACCTCGACATCGCGAAGGAGCACTAGCTCTAAGTAGAGCCCCAAAGGAAGCCTCATCATGTGCAAGCTGCACGACTGTCTCGGCCAAATGATCTCAAGCATCCACTATACGGTCTCAGCCTCGTGAAGCACCTCCTCCAAGACACGGCGCGAAGGTCTCCGTAGTCGGCTTTCACTAATCACCTAATAAACACTCCTTACCTTCTCGAAGTAGTCCTCCATCCTGTGGCGCAATGTAGGTAGGAAAGACAAATTGAAAGCCTAACCATCCGGCAGATGAGCCAGAGCCTCATCAGCCATGTCACCTAACTCCCTCAAGGTCTCAGGTCACACGGAGCAACACAAATTAAAGAAAGTTCTGCCTCTCACAAGACCGGGGAAGCGGAGCGAAGGCGTATACTCTTGTGAGAAGCTGGTCGAGAAGCCATCACCTGAAATAAAGCAAAGGCCAAATAAAAAATCAAATCCAACATCAAAGCATGAAAGCAAAACAAATCAAGCCATAAGACGGTTTTAAGCGATATATACTACGTGCCTGCAGTAAGGATTTGAACATGACCTCAGTGGACTACGAGTCCAAAGCGGAACCTATCCCCTTCAAGTAGTATCAACAGTCATAGTAGAAAGCTGACGACGAGTAGAGAAGAACGCTTACTCCAACTCATATGTCACTCACACCATCAAATCTAAAGTAAAGAAAGCGGCATAGAAATAAAGCCAACACCACAAGTGTATAGTTGGAAACATGTGGAGCGTCTCCTTTGTTTGGCCGATGTCCGCAAACCAAGGAGCGGGCTAAGACAAGGACCGAAAAACAAAGAAAAGCCGATTCCTAAGTGGTCGAGTAAGCAGGAAATGGCCCTCTTACTCATCACTAAATACCATCAAAACTCGAGGTCGCTTAAGACCAATATATGCTCAAGGGGCCTAGTAATACACTTAGCTAGCCTATTCAAGCATTTAATTAAGGTGAATGCAGTACGTGACAACGGGTAGAGAACACATGTTTGATAACCATGTCACTAGCTAAACCAAAAGCAAAAGCTTGAAACTTAACTAAGTTCCCTCAAGGTACCGACGTAATAAAGCATCGGAAAGAGGGGAAGAGGAATGGATCAAATACGGTTCAAAAGGTCCATATGGAAAGGCTAACCTTACTCTACGTGAATGCAAAGTCGAAGACAAACCGAGAAGAGAAGGTAACATGCTAAAAATATCAGCCTCACGCCAGGTTTAGAGGGTCAACCTGATTCCTGTCCAGAAAATTCTGAAAATTTATGTGAAACTAGCCTCCCGGAAGAACGGTAAAGATAAATTTCAATTCCAACTGAGTTCCGAAAGCAGTGGAGAAACAAATACCGGTTGCAGCGTAAACAGAAAATGGGAATTCCATAAGCAAATTCAAATGCCCATAACTCGAGTTCCACAACGAGTTAAGGAGACGCCTCTATGTCAAATGACCATTTATCCGCTAGCTTTCCAACGGTATGGAGAAGTCATAAAATGTATAAAGACTTAAAAAAGATATGAGTAGTTTACTAAGAACTGGCATATTTTGACGAACCAAAATTGAAAAATTGAAAAGATAGTTTTTACTATTTAACATACGATTCGATTTTACCAAAAGGTTCAAAACATCAAAGTCAACATGGATAAGCACATTCAAACAAAGGCATGTCGAATTATCAAACCAAAGGCTTATTTCGATGATAATTAATCCTAAAGATTCTTATGTAACTACATGATCATCAAAATACTAAAGTTTTGATTTTTATGATATATATATATATATATACATATAATCTAAGTATAGGAATCATCAAATAAACATCTAAAGATATGTTAAGAGCTATCAAAATACATATTCAAGTCTCAAAAGTACAAGAGAGGTATAAAGGTACTTAAAAGTTCTTTACAAAAGTTGAAAACTTTAAGATAAATCTCAACTTCAAATGCTTGCAAAGAATAAAAGGGATATTAGTGGTTCTTATATGATCACATAATGTCAAAATTATGCAAGAAAATAAGACAAAAAAAAGAGAGGGGAAGACCTCTACTTCAGCTCGGTATGCTAGCATAAAGTTAGGGGGGAGTCACGACAATATTAATTCCTTTCTCATCTTATGATTAAATAAAGATTTGGCAGCCACTCTATCCCACAAATCCTAAATGTTAAAGGTCATGACAAGAGGGCCTCTATCGCGGCGAATCAAAATAAAAACGAATTGCCTATTCTAGGGTTTTCAAGGTTCAAAACCTACATACATGGGGATTGGACGATCGAAAATTTTCTTGAAAAACTACATCCCAAATATTTCCTGGTTGAATAAGTAATATCAAAATTGGTCCGAAAATTCCAAAAAATAGGGTTTAATTAATTATTCAATCAAAATTTTAACTTAATTAATTCTAAAATCCACAAGGATCAAGATTAATTATCTTAAAATATCCAACATGTAATAAATTCATGTTAAAAAGAAAATGTTGATTCCATTAAATCCACGGGTATTCAGGATCAATATAAATGTAATAAATCTAGAGTACTAAAACTCTAGAAATTTAATTCTCAATAAATCCTTGATGAATCGAGAATTAAGTGGGGTCTCGACATGTAATAAATTCATGTCAATATTAAACCCTAAACGGATTAATTCCTATTAAATTCCCTACAGATCAGGAATTAAATGCGTCTTAACATGTAATAAATTCATGTTAACATTTAATTCTCTAATAAATGGAGAATTAAATAGGATCCCAACACGAGTTGGCATTAAGTCCCACATAGTTGAGTCTTCATTAAGTCAAGCTTTAGACCGAAGACTTAATTAAGGATCGTGACATAGAAAATATGTCACAATAAATTTAAACGAAATAACCATCCCATAAGTAACATAAACGAATCTGGTCGACCAGTGGATACGACCTACGAGTCACAGTAATTCCATACAAACAGGTGATCATCCTTCAAAAGTCCACAAATGACGGGATGAGACTGAGGACGTAGTTAGCCTTAAATGCACCGCAAGAAGTCCGGTGTTTCAATCACAACCTGACCTCCTTGGGAGAAGTGTTAACTGTGACCAAGATGGATAGTAAATTTTATAAAAGAAAAGGGTTCTCAATCGAACCATTAAATAAATGCCACGTGGCTAGGGTTCTCAATTGAACCTTAAATTTAATGTAAAACCCTCGATCGAACAAGGGTTTCCGAGAAAATAGCCCCGAATTAAATGTTCATTAAATTTAGAGTTCGATGATAAAAATCCCTAATTTTATCTAATTAAAATCGGCCATAAGGCCTGAAATGAGAGTTCTGGAAGCCACATGGCTCAAAATGAAGACTCTAGAAAGAACGAGGTTTAAAATAAAGACTCCAAGAAGTTTGGGGCCAATATGAAAATATATTTGACCTAGAAAGAATCTGAAACCTTCCTATTACTACAAATAGGTGCCCCATATTCTTTCTTGAGAAAAGTAATTGTTAGAACTGAATGGTTCAGATCTTTGCCTCAAAATTCTACTTTATTAATGCTGTGATCCACCGAAAACTAATCAACCAATTAGAGATAAATAATTTTTATTTTCGAAATTTCATTCTAAAATCATCAAAAATAATTCGAGGAAATAAGTTGAGAACGATCTCTGGAAATTCTCTAAATAAAATCTTTTAAACCGCCAAAGAAAAACACCAACTGTATCCTCGGCAGCCCAAAATAGCGTCTGTGGAATTACCACGCATCCGACTCGTGATTTCTCAGAAGAACGCCTGAATATTCGTGAATGTTGGAATAGTCCTCATTATTCAAAAAATCTTGAATGAACACATGATAAATCTCAGGTTTGATTCATCAAGTTCCAAATATAGGAATTACACTAAACGCTCACCCCTATAGTTGGATTCCCCGGGTGAAACATTTTAAGGCCCTCGTATAAATCGATCAAACAAGGTTGGAACGCTCCGCCTTCATACCGATCATCACTACAACAACAAGTTCCTAAAGCCGTTGTAGCATAAGCAAGAAGCAAAACTGTTGCAAAGCTCAAATCAAATCCCATCGAGGTCAAATATCGTTAAGTCCACTGTGTAGTATTATCCAAAAGAACAATGTCCCACCCGTTCATCCCTTAAGTCCCGTCAAGGCGTAGCCTCACCATCAACACAAAAAGCCAAGCCCTATTAATCGCATACGCTACAAGAAGTCCATCAAGTCCGAAATAGACCGAAATCAAGTCCAAAGCCCAAGATCAAGTCCATACAACCAACACGTGGAATACGCCATGCCTCCGTCTGACCATATCCGGGCCTAAACTGCCAGAGCTCATACCAAGCTCATATCAAACTCGTGTCAAGCAAAGCAAGCCAGACATCTCATAAATCATCAGCAAACGCTTAGGGATCATAGTTTGGACTGTTGATGCTCTTTGATTTGATAAAACTTGTACTCTGATGAATTTTTTCCTACAGTAAATTTTATTTTGTACCCCTTATCATAAATAATAAAAATTTCTTTGCATTACATAGTTTATTATCCAAATAATGTATTTACAAACAATAACATGTTATTTAAAGTTACGAATATTATTAATCCGGCACAATAGTGACAATACGATGGAAGATTTTGATGATATTTGAGGTAATGATCAAAAGACAATAAGCTTTTAGCAATTGCACTAGTAACCACACATGAAATTATATTATCTTCTACATGGATTAGCTCTATCTGACATGACTATTGACTTGATAATCAAAATAATCTGGCATAGCTACTTACGAAAATTTCATATAGTTTTTCTTTCGCCATATTTAAATTTGAAGCATTAAAAGTTTTGATACCAAAATAACTCTTTATTGAATAAAATTGTCTAGGCTAAGGATAATTGCTTGAATTGTCCCTGGGCCATGGCACCAACTCAGATTTTGCATTGATCCTCAATAGTATCACCGTAGTAGTTTAGTCTGCGTAATGGCTCCAAAAAGTCGCACTTTAGTCCTCGTAAGATTTAATTGAAATGGCCTGGGGGACCAAAGCGCAACTTTGCGCCACTTGATGGACTAAACCGTCTCTATGACACTTATTGAAAACTAAAGTGTAATTTGATGTCATTATCGTGGATTATTTCGGCACTTACATCGAAAAAAGACCCTTGAATTGTATTAGTGACTCTAGAACGAGGTCTGTGCAAAACTCATCTCAACTCTCTCTTTCATTTTGACATTTTGGCCGAGATCCCCTTGAACTATCACTTAATTTTCTATTTGGTCCTCGAACTTTTATCTCTGTCTGCACCCCCTTAATACTTTCACTGGCATCACCCTTAAACTTTTTTTTTCACGTTTGCACTCTGACCCCTAGACCTAATTTCACTACAAGATATAAATTTAAATGGACTATATTATCCCTAAAATACACATTGTTCACTGCATGATAGAAACACTATTTATCCATAACACTAAAGTATGTGTGGACCAAGATAACCCCCCCACCCCTTTATTCCTAACACACCCCACCCCACCCCTACCCTACCCCTACCTCCACCCCATGTGCCCCACCCATGCCCCCCAATTCACCACCAAATTTCACACGCCCCCCCATCCCATCCCAACCCCTACCTCACGTATCGGGCGACACGGATAACAAGAATCCGCAACGATCTACAACCTTCAGAATTGCAACCTCTATTCGGCTTCCTCCCCTCCATCCGCAACTACTCGTAAACTCCGGGCGATGTCGAGACTGGCAAAGAACGGCCCTTTCTCCGATTTAACAAACCTTCCAGCCTCCGTCGACTTTAGTCAAGCCCGACGACAAACCTGACGACAACCCCTTCTCCGTCAGCGGAAACGGTAAGCAACCTCTTCGTGATCCCGACTAGGTTGCTCTTCCTCAAGTCCGGCTAAACGAATATCGCTACAATTTTTGTTTCAATCTCAAATGTCAGAATGCAACTGTGTGGCAAGTAATTAAAATAGCGGGTATTGTACAAAGAAGTAGGGAAGCGTAGAAAGTGTGATGCGGCGAAGAAAGGGTGTAGTTATCTTAGTCCTTATACTTCGTTGTTAGGGACAAATAGTCATTTTATTGTAACATGCTTATTTCAATTTTATTTTGCGTAATATAGCCATTTCACTCTGCATAATAAAAAGTTTAGGACGCCTCGCTAAAAGATACATGCATATTCCAAACAAGATAAAAAGTCAAAAAAGATATGTAAAATTAAGCCGATAATTGAAGGTCTCGCCAAAAAACCTTTCATTTTTTATGTTTTCTTAAATTCTAGGAGTATTTCGTTGAAAAAGATGGATACCTATGATCTAGGTGAAAAGAAAACTTCTTATTCAATTTGTGAAAGAGAAAGTAGTGTGCTGCACATCGGTTCCATTGCATTTGTGGTGCACCAAAATTGTGGAAATTTTGAGAGTGACAGCAATTGCCCTACAGTTCAAATATGCAGCAATCATGACTTTATATGCAATCCTTTAATTTACATGTTCCATCAAATATGCAGCAATCATGACTTTATAGGCAATCCTTTACATGTTCCATCAAATACTTACCCGTTTATCAAGGAGGTTGAATCCTAATTCTTGATTAATAACGAATACCATTGGCAGGTGGGTAGGCTCTAGTCTCAACTTCTTCAGCAGATATCTAATTGGCAGTTAATTATGTGTTTTTTCCAATAACACTATATAATGTTACAAATATAGATGATAATAAATTTTAATACTCCGTATAATTATTGGATGTGAAGAACAATTTATAAAATCAAGTCGGAATATCATCGGACACTACATTGAGGCATTGAGCACTAGAGTCCGGATGAGCACTAGGATCCTGATATACACCTCAACGAGTTTATGCTTGGAGATCAGGCACAACATCAAGAACCAGAGTCTCGTTAGGAGAAGATCAGATGAGCGATATTTTGTTACAATAATTTTTAAAGAAATAAGAGTCCTAAATCTATTAAAGAATAGATCCTAATCCAAAGTTTCTCGATTGCTCATCACTCTACCCATGACAGTAAGTAGATTAATCGATTAGAAAAAGTTAATCTGTATGTCTATATATACGCGCTTTCTATTCTATTGTACGATCCAATAAAATATTATCAATAATATTTTACAAGATTTCTGCATTCTACAGACGTGAAATTTTACGTTACAATTGGGTGGGAGTTCACGTTCGCTGGTGATCGACCACAATCAATAGCCAATTGGCCGAGATCAATATTTTCTCTTAGTTCTATTTTCTCTTCAATTCTGCTTCATATATTATTCTTTTTCGGTTGCAAAATTAATCAAGCTATAAGCTCCTACCTAATATTTCTCTATTTCTCTTCTTATTCCCTCCATCTACTCGTACATGATATTTAAGCATATTGTAATACCCTAGTAATTAATAGTCCAATTGAAGACTCATGTTATATCTTGAGAATAATGTGATGCAAATTCAAGTTCCCCATGGCAATTGATGGACAACTTCATGAAGAGTGCTGACACATCATAGCAAATACGGAGTAATTGGAAAGAGTTCAAACTTAACGGGTTAATTCGTAATTTGTTTATTTCTTTTCCTTCTTTTCTTCCTAATTTTTCTTTCCATAGTAGATTACTAGTTTTTTCCCCGATATTAATCATTTATTCTTCCTAGTTTTTTCTGATCTTTTCTCTTTCTGTGGTCTGATGGCTAATTTATAGTCAATAACTCTTCTTCCATGTTTTCTACTACATATTATTTTTTGAGAAATCTGGAAAAACTATTAAAAAAATTATCTCTTGCACTTCTTTTCCCTTCAAGGAGGTTTACATATTGCTTTGAGATTTTTAATTATCTTCAACCAGGTTGACATGTTCCCTGATCTTTCCTTTTATTTTTTCTACCTCCCACGAGGTTTTATTTCTTGATTATGTATGATTTTCTATATTTTATATCTCCCTCGAGGTTTTCTTTCTTGATTAGTTACGATTTTCTATATTCTTATCCTACAACGAGGTATTCTATATTTCTTGGTTACAATTTCTCTTCTTAATAGTTTTTCTTTTCCTCCTTCACTTATTTTTACTTTACCTCCAACAAGGTTTCTTCAATCTTTTCTACTTTCTCGTCCAACGAAAAATTCTAATTTTTTCTTTTCCTAATTCTACAAATTCTTTTCTTCTCCCTTTTTTTTTCTTTTCGGAATATTTTTTCCTCCTCTATTTACATCACTTTTTCTTTTCTCAACCACTATTTTCTTTTTTGGTTTCATGTCTTATTTAATAATAGAGTAATTTGATTGTTCAAGAGTTTTCTTGTCCTAATTAGTGAATCGGGTCTCTTTTCCGTCAAATGAGTAAAGAGTTTAGCGTTTACATATTTCTTCAACAGTTGCTTCTATCATCCATAATCAAGTTTTGCAAAATTTCAATTGAAATAAGAGTCATTAAAGTTTTACTAAGTTTCAATTGGAGTCAATTGGAATATGTAGATTGGCGTACTGTGGAATGTGAATTATTACTACATCATTATAATAACATATCATCAGGATGAGAAATGGTCTTGGAGATCACCCCTTGGAAGGTTCAAACCTAAACTTGATTATATAAATCGGGTAGGAAATATTATAAGATACAATATCTTTTAGGGTTATGTTTATGGGGACATGCCTGATTAATTGTTTTATTGGTTAGAATTTACTTTAGTCAAAGTTTCCATGTTGAAAACATGCTTGGGCCACATATTTCTTGTAATTGGAATATTATTGGATCATTTGAATAAAATAATTTGAACCAATTCCACATACATTCTTAGATTAATATATGTAAATGTTCTGAAAGCTTAATAATTTCTTTGATGATCCAAATCTGGTTCGATCTTCGTAGTGGAAGACAATGCATTCTGCCTCCATAGCACTTATTTATTTTCTCAACAGCTACGATCTTGAAGCTAAGTGGGATGGTTTTAATTTGTTACATAAAATTAGGCATTACATAATATGAATGGATGCATGAATAACGAAATGAGTATATTATATTTGTTCTACGTCTATTTGCTAATAACGCTCTCTACATCAATTTACTATTGTTTGATATCGATGTGGGCTGAAATAAAGTATACATTTCTGCTCCAATGGTACACTAACAAGCCGAAAAAACCAAATATGAAATTCGGTTTGAACCACCTTGTCAATAATGAGTTTAAATGAGCCTCTAATTAGCCCATAACTTATACCTTAAACCACTTGAAACTGGATTATTAAGATACACAAAGATGAATATATTCAGTTACGGTTTAACCATAGATAGTTACGGAGTACATTATTTCAAATTAGTCCACCATAGTAGCACATACAACAAAAACTAAGGAAACCATTAAAACTAGATGACAAAAGTAGTTATTGAGGGGTACTTTTTCTTTTTAAGATAAATTTTTATTTTCACTTTTATCTCAATACTTTATTTAAATTATAAATTTGACCCGAAAGACCATCCATTTTCTTTTATTCATCTAAGTTTAAAGAGTCCGCTAATCCTGGGGACTATATATACTGCAATAAAAGTTGAATTTACATTAACTAATCTTCAACGAATCAGCCTCAAAAGTTCGATTCGGCATAGTTTGAGCTCAACTCGAACCTCATTTTTAGGTTCGACTAAACTTGAGTCGAAGGTTCGATTCGTCTCGAACCACATAAATTTATATTTATATATTTTATTTTTATATCATTAAATTGTGATGTTCGTGTGGGAGCTTGAATCGAACCTTTGAACTTTTCAAACCGAATCGAATTTCGATTTTTTCGATTCTTTTGAACCTTGAGCCGAACAACGAATCCTTCAGTTCGTGCTGAACTCGAACCTGTTCAGGTTCGGTAGGTTTCACTCGTTTACGGAACTAATCACAATACATAAATACCATTCGTTTGGTGAATTGCTGTGAATGATTTTCCGGCCTAAGGTACATGGCAACATATGATCAAGGATGTAGTTATATGGAGAAGAAAATCACACATCGTGGAATCACGTACTATAAATAGAGGTTTGTTGAGGAATAACTAAGAATATCAATACATTCAGAGAGAGGTGGAAGTAAAACCTCTCTGTTTAGTAATCTAAAGAAGAAAAATGTAAATATTTACCTAGCTTGTAACGCTTAGCTTGAGATCTAATTGATAGAAAAGTGAGGATTATCAATGTTCACGAGTACGTGTCACAATCTCCCTCATCATTAATCACTTGGTAAGAGCGTAACTTTAATATGTTTCATTTGGTCTTAGCCCATTAATGTTATAGATCTTATTATATACTTCATCCGTTTTTTTTTTAATTATCATCCTAACTATTTTCACTTCAATTAAAAATCAATTAATAATGAATGATATTTTACATATATATTCCTAATTAATAAATCAAACAACAATTTAATGAATGTATTGGTATTAGAAACTTTTATTACATATACATTAAATAGGGGCTTAAAAGGAAAAACCAATCAAATATTGTATTAGAATTCTAAAGTGACAAGTATTTTAAAATATTTTTTTTTTTTGGTAAGATGACAACTAAAAAATCTGATGAGTATTTAAATAAATTACACTAATTATTCAATATGTTCTCCTTTGAATGCCTTATTTTTATTTTTCAATGTATCACTACTATAAAAACATACTTGGAGGACACTTAGTTAGAGAGTACATGTGAAAAGCATCCTCCAAAAGCATTTAAACTCTCTCTAAATTAAATTAATTAAAAAAAACCTAAAATTAACCTCCCTACGTCCCCTACCAATTGCGCCCAAACAGCCCCTCCCCACATTACCCCTCGCCTCCCCCCCTCCAACCACACCCTTTCGCCTCCCTTCCCACTCCAGCCATACCCCCTCGCCTCCCTTCTCCCTCCACCACCCCACCATCACCTCCTAAGAATCACCACCTTGCAAATATTGGTGCCTTTTAAAAAAAAATATTAAATGAGGTTTTACAAAAAAAATCAACTCTGTTGCTTTTTAAATTGATTTAATTTATTGGTCAGATTTGAATTGTTTATATGTATTTGACATTATTAGATTGTTTTTTCTGTTTATGGTATTTGGTATTGATTGTTAAAAATTTAGTTGAACGAAAGGTATATTTTTATAATGTCTAAGTGAGTAACTTAGAGGGTTCTTCAAAAGCGCCATTTAAGTTAAAATATTTGGAGGGCTTCTTTTATAATGGCATTTTTTTGTGCTTTTTTTGTGCTATTTGAAGTGTTTCTAAGTGTATTTTTATAGTAATGTATCTTAGCTTATTCATTCTAATTTTATTTTAGTGTAATGGCATATTCACCCTTCATCAGTTGATCTCTATGATACCGAATAAGATGATAATTACCCATGGCAGGCAATTTGAAGTTGTTGAATGATTCAGGGTTTGCCATCAAGGAAAAATATACCAAAACGTTTCTACATGAGCAATAATGTCTATTGTTTACTTTTTAAAATACTTAGTTGCTTTATGGTAGACACTTGACACTTTTAGTTCAATGTCTCTCACTTTCATAAGGATATGACTTATTAATTGACTTTATCATGCATTTCATCCCCTCCCTATTGCAACAAGTAACATGTTTGTGACATCCTCAATTGGATTAAATATTACGTATACATATTCGTATCAGACCATCTTTCTTCTTGTCTCAAGTGTTGCTTTTATGACATTATAATAGCATACACATTTTCTTATTTTCTAAGTACAATGATGTTCAATATATGTTTTCCCTTATGATCAATATAATGTTTCAGATTATATATTGTTATATTTGTACTTGTGAGACTCGCTTAATAGTTTTACGTATACTATAATAGATTTTAAAAACTATTTTGGGAATTTTGAATGAGGGAAATATACCCTTCATCAATTCAATCAACCATTTTTACATGCAGATTTGGGCTTGGTAAGGGGGAGCTTGACGGACGAGATTTGGGACGGTGGTTGATCGGTGGCAAACGATTTTGATTGATATAGTTTGATTGATAATGGACTAATGGTGGGTGATTTGGAATTAATGGATAAAATGATGTAGTTTTGGCTTATTTGTCTGGTTAATAAATAGGTTCATTTCATTCAACTTTCTACTGAAGCTTCATTCTATCACCACTTTTCTAAATGACCATTTTCATCCAACTTAAAACTGATGACAAAATTTTGTCGCATGTTAATTTTTTTGAAACCTCAACAATTGTTATGATCTCGCTAATCATGTGACTAATTAAAGTGGATAATTAGGTAACTAAACGTTAGTTAAATTCAAAAAAAAAATCAATAGAAAGGGTAAAATCATATTCTCATCTATTTAACCCCCAAATCGATTATACCTACCCACGTAAAATCCTTCGCGATCTCCTCCATCTTTAATCGCCCAATTGGAGCTTATAATCGATCTGGGGTTGGTTAGGTTAGGTTAGGGAAAGTCCGATTTGCCCTTTTGTTTGTATATGATTTAAAAAAAAAATTAATTAACATTTGAATTTACTTTAATTATCCCTTTAATTACAATGCTGACGGCAATAATAACTTGAATTGTCGAAGTTTCATGGAAAAATTAATGCCGGAATATTTTTGGTTAATAATTTAAAGTTGAGTGATGGAAAAGGCTCATTTTTGAAAAGCTTTGGCATGGAGTGTAAATCCGCCGAAATGCGGATTAATGCTTTAGTTGAATTTCATTTTGCCTAGGAAATATCCAATTTGACCTGAAAGTATAGTCATCGGTTTTTTTCCTCCTCCAAACGAGTAAAGAGGGGTAGGCCAATAATTACCATTTAACAATATTTTAATAAATGATGATATTTTGAAGTCAAAATATACTTCAATAATAAATACAATTAATATGTTATGATATTAGTATATGTTGTAAATACATACTTGGTTATATTGTGATTTTTTAAACATTTTTATTTAGTAACAAAAGTACGTACATGAAATAATTGTTGCATTTTGTTTGTTAAATAGCAAATTTTTAAATTAAAAAAAAAAAGCTAGCTCCTTCTAGGCCTCTAGCTATACTTTTCCTGTGAGCTTGGACTCCTACATATTCTACTTATTTGAGTATAGATAAACAGAAATATCATATTATTGTCATGTCGTTGACATGGAATCCATATTAGGATGAGATTGATTGTGACTTCAGAGATTTGATTGTTCAAGGAAATGTACCAAAAGAACAAACTTTTACTACTAACTAATAACTGATTTATTATCTGGAACTTCGATTAAACATAAGATTTGACCTAAATGCATGGCTATAGTAATATCTCGGACATAATCGAGGAATTGTTTTGCCTGGTTTCGGCGATTGACAAAGACAATGAAGAAGAAGTACTACGAAAGGATTCTTACAGCCGGTCATGAGGTCACAAAGAATCATTATTTTAGTAAGAGACGAGATTCATCTGCTTCGGACAAGCTCATCGATCAATCTAGCTTAAGGTCGAACAGAAAGAATTTGAAGGTCTATGTAGTGATTCCGATGTTGCATCTCAAGCGAAGTTTTGTTTGGCCAAAAGACCTTAATGGCTCTCTCTTGTTCATGTTTTTCCATAGACCGAGCGACCATGTACCGTCTCAAAGATTTATTCCCCGATACGATTCCGTGAGGTATGTCTTTAATACTTTTATCATTAGTGTGTCATAATTTATATATAATTTGATGGCACGCTGATGCGATATAATGAGTCAGGTTTGTGGGATATCGACACAACATGTGATATGTAATTTCTATGTGATACGGGCAATACTGATGTAATATATCGAAGTTTGTGTTTAAAGCGATATGGGCATATCACGCGATATGTGATTTCTATGCTAAGCATGGGCACACATCACGCGACATATTGAGTTGTGTTTGTGTGGGATATGGCACATTGATGATATATCGAGTTTTGTTTGTGTGATATGGGCACATTGATGCAATTATTAATGTTGTATAATTGGGTCTTGTTTATAATGATTTCTCCTTTAGGGTGAGAGTCTTTATGACTTGTTTGTGGATTCACCATCATATTTTAAGGTTGGATTGGGATCGGTGTTTAGAATAGCAGGGTAGAAAATGCACACCACCCTATTGAAACTTGACCAAGTGAGAGTATATTTTAGTGATTGAAACCGACCATGAGGACACCCTTTGCCATTCCTAATGTCAGGGCAGATTACTACCGGGCATACATCGGGTGCATTTGTTGCATGGCCACTAAGTTAATTACCTTACAAAGAAAGGTAAATATATAAAATGACTATAACTTTAATGTGTGGTTAGTTGTTCTGTGACTAAATAGTGAAAGCGTTTTCTGGTTTCAATATTAAATGTCTGCATCGAATAAATCCGTGTCGAGTCTCAGCATCAGCTTTGAGAAATTTTATCCCCGAGAGGTACCTCGACTCCTTATGTCATTTTGTAAGGCTTATGTTCAAAGAGATGATTCGCTTGTCGCTTCAAATGTCGAGTCGCTTTTGGGGTGTCCCTTTCGTCGATCATGTTTCTTTCGATAACATCAAAAGATCATAACATGCATTGATTAAGTGCTTCTACTATATGTCTTCAAGACAAGGTAATAATAATATTATATTTTATCTACAAGCCACATATCCATTTAAAATATGTAGTTACTAATATATTCTCTATCGAAGACACACTCAAGTGGATGTATTTGGTCAATGAGGATGAACAACAAAGCAACACAAATATGGTGTCGAGTAGGTTCTTCTTTGTCTCTCCACATATGCAGCTTAAGCGTACTCATTTGGTGGATATATTACAAAAGTATGAAGAACAAGATCATCTCGCCGCTTATACCGCAATATGGGTTAAGATATAATATTTTTGTATAAATGAGCTAATATAAAGTTCCATGTTAGTATAAATGTTTCCATACTAATTAAGGTTATCAAGTGAATGTAGACATCATTGGATGTTAATGCCATCAACACCAAGCATCTAATATATATATATATATATATATATATATATTAGGCATATATTATATATATATATATATATATATATATATATATATATATATATATATATATACAGGTATATATATATATATTATATGGATCCGTTGAACGAAAGTACACATCACACCCATAAAAAATCGTTTGTATTCGTGCTAAAAATCAACATGTATTCAACTGACTAACAATAATATATATTACCTTTATTTTTATTACTTTTCCTTATGAATTTGTTTATTTAATGTAACTTGAATGAGTGTGTTTTGTGACATTAAAGAGGGCCTTTAGGTATATAAATTCAATATGTGTGATAATACTCTGACGGCGCTCAAAAGCGCCATTTGCTAAGTAGCTGGCCAACTAAGATTTAATCTTGGGATGGCGCCCGCCACGCCGCCTCAAAAAAGCGACGTCTATATACTTAGATGGCGCTCGCGTGTTTTAACTTAGACATTGCATAGAATTACGACTTTTTTTAGTGACGTCTAAGTGGTTTTTTGAGTGACGTCCAAGTTCTTTTTTGTAGTAATGGATGTCTCTTGTTTAACATGTGATGGGGAAGTATTTCCTACTTTCTTTGGTGTGCTAAGGATCATCCACTATTTGAGATTTTTGAGGTGTCAGTTGCTATGTTTCATCGCTACGTAAATTTGGAGTCATATTCAACTTAAGATGATGATACAAGAGACTTTATTAGAGAAAAAATGAAACTGTTTATTGCTTGTCCATGCCTTCACTATTAGCATATAATTTCCTATTTTTCATTCTTATAGTTGGAAAAAATATTTGATCATCACCTTGCATTAATTAGAGTTGATAAATGTGATTCGCTAGTTAAATAGGTTATAAATGTCCACAAGACTTTCTATTACATGACTTTTAGTGACAATAATAGGACCTCTATAACCGGGGTCAAATTTTGGTTAAGATAGTCCCTTCGATCCGGGTCTGTGAAAACGATCCTCTGGAATGTCGAGTGCCGGGGTGGTTGCACTGAGCCCCGCGAGTCTAAGGCTCAATCCTATACCCGAAAGTGTGACAATGGGAAGCGATCACGCATTAATTCGACGACTGTTAAGACTTCCTATTTTAGTGAATGTACCATAAAGCAATAAATTGTAGTTAAAAGGAAACTAACGTATTCACACACAGTATTTATACGTAGTTATTGCCAGTAACGGTACCAACTTCTCTTCCTTGATCAGCATTAATTTCACCAAATTCTGGGAGCCTTTGTCTCCATGGAGTCTTTGATCCACTCCCTCGAAAAAGCTATATATATATATATATGGTTGGCTATATATATATAACCTTCCACTCAGCGCGAATGCAACTGGCTGTCCAAAGGATCTTCTATGGATGAGAACCGCCTCATCGACCAAATCCCATCTCCAAATTCAGCCTCCCTTTGGAAGGAAAAATAGCAAATTTGACAAGTATCGCTGCTTGGACAAGACTCGCCCTTTGGATCCTTGTTTCCTTCGCCAACTGATTCCATCACTATGGAACCCCAAGCCCTCTTTTTACACGTGTCCATACCCTGATGAGCGAGATCCGATGTAACATTGTACTTTCTATGTCTTAAATTTTACTTTCTTTTATTCCAACTCAAACGTTTCATCTTCAATCTTTTCCTCTTCCTCACTGTAACATTTCCTCTCCTATGTCGACGTGTCTGCAACTTCCTCAATTTCTCCGCCGCCGTATAACAACACCGACATTATGAGATTTAAAAACTTGCTATTTATACCTTGAGAATTTGGGGGTAATTCTATAATATATCTCTGCTTCACCTGTGTTTGATCTATAGTGTTCTCTAGTTGATCATCTTCTCGAAAGCAATAGGGGAAATAAGGGTTTGAAGTTTCTTGAGTTTTTTCATATATCTAATCGTGAGTTCTCAAGCCATTTCCCATGTATTCCGTGTCTTGGGCTTTAGATTGTTGAATTTCTGTTCTTTGATGTGAGAATATCTGCTTTTTGATGTGTTTGGGTCTCTGTGTGGATTGGGGAAGTTGGGGAGTTTATTTCGGTGTTGAAGATGAAGAGGTCTATACCTAAATTTTGAATGTTCTTGGAGCCCTTTCATTTTTTCCCAAATTGTCTTTATTTTGGTCTTAATTTCCCTGAATTCCCGATTTTGTTTAATTCACAATTTCCGTATTTCAGGCAGATACAACCGCGGTTCCCAACCCAGAAATTCCTTCCATATCCAATCAACACTAAACAGCCTCCGTGAGGCCCGACTCGCCTCGTTATGGAAATGAACCACACCTTGCCTTCTTTATATTATACACTGCGGTGGGCGAGAGTTTACTATTGGCAACTTGAGATTTTCCAAGGACCATGATCCTTTTGCTAACATAGCGATTCCTCAAGATGTGGCTCAAGAAGTGGTGAGTTGGCTTAACAATGAAGGCGTGGGAGGAAATCCGCCAGATGCAGATGTTATCTCTACTGAGCCCTTATCGGTTCATCATCCCTCTTCTTCTACCACTAAGTCGTCCCACCTCAGACGACTCCATCCTTCAAACCGTGAGCCCTGCTCTCAAGTGGGTACCAATGCTAGCAACCCAGGTGATATTCCCACTATTATCGCAGAATTCTTCAAACGAAGATGGGGTTAATTTCAAAGTATACTTTTCTATTCCCATTACTGTTGAACGCTATCCCTTAGCGACGCTTTTTGAGCCGCTAGTCAATCTTATCATATCATGAAGGTCCTGGCCCCTCGGATGGACAGCCATGTATAGAATCCATATCCCATGGGCCCGCTTCCTTTTGCCCCTTCAAAGATTTAGTTATTGCTACGTTAATTTGCCCTGTATAACTACTCTCAAGGCGGTTACTATCACCATCTTTATAGTTGTTTGTAGGATGGTTGAGATAACCCCCACCCTACCCCTCTTCTTTAATTTGCACAACACCTCCCATCTGGCCGCCACGCCCTTCCCAAACAAGCACGAGGTCATGAGCATTTTCGCGATCCTAAGATTGAAAAGATCGAAACAAGATGGCATTCCAAATGGTACTTCATGAAAGGAGGCATAGGTGATGCGGTTCCCAAGAGGTGGACCTCTTTAGAGGATGCAAAGCAGCCTAAGTTTAAGAAAACCACTACATATGTCTATATCGCCACTGAGGCGGGGATTTTTTACCAACCCCTTCATTATAAAGTATTCTCATGGCGTGGTGGAGTGTTAATCTAAGGGTTTGATTCGCCTCCAAGGATTTTGACCAACTTTCAGGCCTCCGGTTAATTGGGGTATAGCCTCGATATTTTGTTTCTCATCTTGGATCTCTTTCTAGTTTGGCCTAACTTCACTCTTTCTCGCATTTGGTAATCGACGGCAGCTATCAAATATAAACTTAAGGAAGTGCGCTTTCTCTACCAGATCGGCGAGCTCATTCTCTTTAGGCGGGCCATGTGTCAAGAAGTTTCAGATATCGTAAGTACGATTCCGCCAACTGTCAGCTTCCCCAATCTTATTTATCCGAAAGAGGCTCACACAAGCTCGGCCCTTGTTTCTAAAAGACAAATCCGCTTGTCCGCTGCTGAAAGTAGATATTGATTTGACCGAAGACCTACCTTCTTCCATTCCCCCGCACAAGAAGTACTCTGTAGAGAGCTAATCATCCATCTACCACTCACTTCACGACGAGGCGCCCGACTGCCCAAGAGCTGGGCATGGGTTACTCCGGGTGAATTTTGAGCACTGCATCTCGCGGATTCCAGATTGAATTATGAGCCTGTGTTTTTGACATGATCCTTTAGAGATTCAATGGGCGCCGGCTCACCAATTTGATTAAGGTAATTTTTTCCCCTCATCTATCCTTGTTTGTATAATGATGTATTCTGCTCCCATCCTATGTTCTTGTAGGCCTTAACCTAGCCTCAGCTGCTGATCCGATCGCATGAGCTGGAAGAGGCCTTCATGAGAAGCGTGATATAGAGTTCTTTCAGCCTTAAGTTAAAGAGCTCAAGGAGGAGAACGAGACTCAACTACCGCCACTCTGGGGCCGTTAAGTGAAAGTTAAAGAGGCAAATTAAACTTTGGCTGAGATCAAGAAACAAGAATCTTCTAATCCCATTTACTAGGTTGAGGGGGTAGAATTTTGACATCTCTAAGTTTCAATCATTTTAGTTAGTCCATGACCAACTAAAGAAGATGAAAGGAACTTGAGATAAAAAGAAAGCTAAACCGCCTATTATATTCTTTCTCAGTGGATTGAGAAGGCCATTTATGACTATCAGCGGTCCTAGGATTTTCGTAATGAAGCTGGGAAGGAAGCGGCTTACCATTTATGTCGCTTACCAAAAACATATGGGCAAGTCAATCCCTTCCATCAGAAAGTAAATTCATTTAAGAATTCATCCAAGGATATGATCCAAAATGGTTCGCTCCTTTGAATCTCTCCTCAAGCCCTTTACCTCCCTACATCAATATCAAGAAGGAAGTGATGTTTTTCCTGGCCACCATCATACCCTCGCCTATAGCTATCTTTATTTTAATAACTAAGACACGTTTTGCGCCTTTCGAACACTTGCTTAGAATGTCAGTAGTTTTAGCTGCTTTCGTTTTAAGCTCGTTTGTGCATTTATTTACAGATTTATCCTCACCGCTTTTATAATTGATTTTTAAGTTTTATTTATTTTCTTTTTAATCGCGGGGTTTATAGCCTCTGATTTACAAGAGGGTCGCACACTTAAGGGACGCCGGGCTGGTTGCTTTGATTACCTGCTATTATAGATATAAAAGCTTATTTCCTGGGCTTGTTAATCGCTGGATCGCTGGACATAGGGCTTTTATTTTATGACCAACGAATGATCAGTTCGTTTTTTGGTCTTAATGCATGTAAATGCGCGTAATTATACTTATGGATTTGCATGCCATCATATTGTTGTAGTGTTTTCCGCATAATTTTAACAAGTCATAAAAGATAAAATCGTCTTTATTAATGCCTATTTACCTTAAAGAGCGATTTCTTCTTGGGGCGGTTATATTGACCCTCATTGGCGACTTTACATTACTTGCATAGTTTAGATGCATGTCTGGTGGAACCACTTTGCTATCTAGGTCTTCAGCTCATATGTGTTTGTCCTACAACTCTTCTCACCCGATAAGGCCCTCTATTCAGGGCTCAACTTGCTCGCTCTTTAGGTTGCTCACGAATACAACTCAGATTAGATCTCCCGAGTAAAATCGGGCGGTTTTTTGACCTTTGGCTGTACCATTACAGCCATAAGTCGCTTGTATTTGAGAGTCTTATATAGCTTCATCTCTTAATTCATCAACAGTTGAGATATCTCTTCATCCGCCACAATTTCTTCTTCAACCTAACTCTCATACGTAGTAAGCTAATCGTTCTATGTAAAACCGTCGCCCATAGACTGGGGCCGAAAAAGGAGCCTCCTCCGTCAAGCTGATTAGGTGTGGAACGGAGCGACCATAATACCGCTGGCTTCCTATCCAACTTCCTCCTTGCTACCTGAGTATGTCTTCGATGCCTTTAAATAATATGTTCACACCTCAACCCCGCCCATTCATTGGGGAAAATAGGATCAGCTTAATTCCAAGGCTCAATTCCAAATTTCACGTAAATCCCGCCAACACTTCTCCTTCAAATTGAGGACCATTATCCGACATCAATATTTTCGGGATCCTAAACTGCGTGAGGGATGTTTCTTCTAACCGAACAACCTTCTCGATTCTAGTCTCGGCGCCAATTTCACCCACTTGCTAAAATAAGAGACTACGACAATAGTTAATCTCAGCCTCCTGGCTTTTAGGCAGCTTCCTACTAAGTCGATTCCCCAACATAGCTTAATGAATTTGGGGACTTAATTACAGTATTGCCTGGTAACCGGGGGGCATTTCATCCGCTAGCAATGTGTCACATAGAATGATCCTTGCACAATGTTAATGTATCCTTTAAACTTGAGGATTCAATAGCTAAAGACCGTGGCCCCAACGTGACTTCCACACCATCCTCATGTATTCTCACAAATTGGGAACATCCTCATCATTTAAGATTTGCCTGTCCATCCCAAGATTTCCTATATAACTCTCCTTATTATATTTGTATTTAGCTCGTTCTATATACCTTTACCCTCTATGCTATCGACGGGGAGACCTCCGTTAGATACTTCCATTATCAAGCCCCCATCCACGGTGTCGGAACCCATTACACTCTTTAACGCCTCCCTCTCTTTTAAAGCTGGTTATTGTATCAAATATATACCTCTTCCGTAACTCGTTGTAATAAGGCATAACCTAGACAAAGCCGGTCCTTCTTTCATTCCTACCAAGAATATAATAAAATATGACCAAGTTTAAAATCCCGTTTAAAACCTTAAGATAATCAGATTCACCAAAGATGGTATTTCATAAGGGTTTCATTTTTTACCCACAATATCCAACTTTAAGCCGAGAATCATTGCTCATATTCTCGCCTATTATTAGTCGCAGAAACCCACCGTTGTATACTCCATCGGCTCTCCTTTCGAGGTCCTGCACTAGCACTCGCACTGGCCTCGGGTCATCAGATCCATTCATACAATGCTCAACTGCCTGGTTTGATTCACCTCGGTCCTGACCTGTATACACTGCCGCTGCCTGAAAGCAAGCAGATTCGTTATGAGATTCTCCTAAAGTTCTCCTGATTAGTCCTGGGAGTGTAGGATATCTCAAACCTCTCAACCTATAGCCCACCTAATGAATCGGCCCCGAGCAAGTGCAAAAACTGAGAAAAGACGTATTTTGGCGTTGATTTGTTTACCACTGCATTGGGTACGAATCAAAATAATAGGTTTCAATTTTCTTTGTCGAATCACCAAGTGCAAAAGCCACTTTATATCTATTATGGGTACCTCTTTTGTATCTCAACACATCACGACACTCTACCCCTCTACTTTCAGAAGAACACGCTTCATCACACATCCGCGATGGCTGTGTAAATCAGCCACCGCTCTCTTACCTCGGTCGCTGGTAGTAATGCAGCAACCCCTAAATACCTTTCAATTCCTCAGCCTCCTTTACATTCTTCATCCCACACAAACTTCTTTTCCTTGACATACGCCCTCGGATTCTTGAAAATTGGTAAATAAATTTCGCCTCGATTAATATAGTTGTTAAGTATGCCAGCATGATCCCCGCTAACTTCGCACTTCTTGTAACCGCTTGGCCCAATTCCCCACTCCATCATATCCCAAAAATTTTCCCGACACGACCTAAAATGAGCACTCGGGTTCACCTTTTAATCTACTTTGCCGCAAATTGAATAAAGGTTTCCCCGAGATTCGCTTAGGTGATCCGGCAATTTCTTGCTTTAACCAAAGATGTCACTAAGTGAAAATTTCCATTACATCCACCTGCAAGCAACATGGAGTTTACCATTCTGTCAAGGGCCCCTACATTCTTCAACCCTCAAGTGGCATCACTCAACAAAGATAACTATATTCAAGTGATGAGCGGTTTTCTCCTCATCTCTAGGCTATACGGATTTGATGATATCCTCATGAAGCATCCATAAAGCCTAAGACCTTACCGCCCATCAAACTAAATGTTCAAGGTGTAAAAGCATAGCTGCATAGAAACTCTCAGGGGACATGCTTTGTTCAGATTAGTAAATTTTGTGCACATCCGCTTTCATTTGTTGAAAGTTAGGGGTTTCTTGAAGACTATCATCAGTTACCCAGAAAGTGGAATTTAATCATGACGTTTAGCTTTCAACAAAGCCAGACCTTCTTTCCTTTATACTGTGTTCTTTCATCCTTAAAAAACCTTTTGTTTGCTCTGACGGCGGTTGGATTGTAACTCATTGGCCTATGCCCAGATGATTCAAACCTACAAACACGTCTTTCAAACTTTCTTATCACACAACCATGGTCCCTTCCCAACTTAGCACCAACCTCGTCTGCCTTTGCCTCTGTGCCAAAAGAACAATTCATCACCTCATGCATTTAATCTCTTTTTTCGCCCCTCTTTCCTTGAGAGTTATCTTTATATCCATTTCACCTTCACTCCAGCTCTATCTCCATATGATTTTCCCCTTACGAACACCCTGCCTTTTGATCAATACTACATTAATTCTCCCCTTTATGTCTCAGTGTGAAATCATTTTGAAATGAATCAAGCATACTTACCTTGACCAGCTTAATACTATGGCCTATCACCATCGAAGAATGATCCCCATCAACCACCGCGAATCGAGCTCGATCATGTTGATTCAGAGTCCGGCCTTACAAATAAGTCCAACGCAACCACTCCCATGGCCTTTATGGAATGGCTCATGAACCCCTATTAAGAGGGGGCATGAGCGGTCAGATTAGTTTGCTGGAGTTTAATTGTCAAAAAGAATAAGATATAATATATCTACCAACTGCCAAATGTTCACTCAACATTCGCCCACAAATGAATTTTGGGTTATTATTTTGTGCTATAACCACAGTCTAATCCTTTCACCTCTTATCTAAGAAGTTTATTATGTCGCTAGCCTCAACCATCGGCTCAAGAATCGTGATAGACCTCTTCTCCATAGTTTTCCTGAGTTTGAATCGCCCCTCCACAAATGCATCAATTCACCTGAAGTGGAGTCCGGCACCCCACAGTTCCTGCAGGGCGGGTCTAAACTTAAGTCCATGATGTATTGGCCCCGAGTTCCCCTTACTCGTGAACTCTTTTTAAATATCCTCTTTATTAAATCTTCAGCTGGTGATTCTACATTCATTTGCATGCCCATGTCTGACGATATCCACAGAGCTTGGTTTTATCCTCTCATTCAGTGCACTTCTATCCATTAATCGGCTTAGAAAGCGTGATTCTTTCCTTCGATTTGCACATCCTCATGGTGACACCCTTAGTATGCGACTTCATTCTCGAACCTTCAGACCCTAGAACCGAAACCTTTTATACAATGTCTGTAATTCCTTTCTTCTTTGAATTCTCGCCCTGTTTCGAATTCTTCCTATACTGGCGCTTCCTCGGCGATTTGATTTCATCTCTTTTCTTGGAGTGCACGAACCTTAGTTTTCTTTAAGTTTTCAACTCCTCCTTAACTTTATTATACCGCTCAACCTGCAATATTTCTTATCCTCGCATAAGAGCTTTCCAAAAACCAAAGCCTCTTTTAGTTTTCCATATGTTAACATGCTATAAATATATATATAACTTATCAAGTTAACCTCTGCATGGTTAGCAATATGTCATTATAGTGCCTTTGCAATTTTTCAATTGCTTCATTTGGGCCTCATTAACGTCCATTAATGTCCTCTCATCCTCGGTGTTTTTGTACGGCGGATGCAGTTCGCAGCGAATTCCATCCGTTCTGCCGAAGGTGAATCATGGATTTAAGAGCGTATCGCACCAACCAAGTCATTTTAAGTCTGCATATAGCACCTTAGATCGTTGATTTTATTGTCATTTCAGCCAGAACTTGCAAATGCTTTAACAGACCCATCGCTCATTAAATTAAACGGGTTCAAATGAAACCCTTGGCAGAAAACTTGATCCATCCTATCCAGAAACGGCATATCTGCTGCACTCTTTATGAACGGCGTTACGTAACGCCACCATTTCTTTGATATCCGCTAATCTTTGATGTAACTTTGAGTAGCCTAATCAACACGAGTCAGCAGCACCCTGGGCGTACCCATGGTTATCCCAGTTCTTTCGAGGGGCCCTCTACTTCCTCAAAGCAGAGTCACCATGTTGCTTGCATATGCAGATGATTTAAAATGCCCTTCGCTTCGTTTTAATTGCTCTGCCGACACGCCAAGCAGTATTTCAAATTTCAATATCCGCTGTATTATCACAAGTGGTCAGTTTCATTAGGGCGGTTGCTTTGTTGTGAATCATGAATGTACACGCTTTGTATTATTCATGGTTGTTTTTTCCATCCTTTCGGGGACGAATGCCTGATGTTCTATCCACTAGGCTAATCGGATTACAAATGTCCGCCACAAGACTTTATTGTCAGACTTTAAAGGATTAAACAGATTTCACAATCCTGCCACTTTGGTTGGTATAAATTTTCAATCTCTATAAACAATTTCCCTCGAGAACTGCTTTGGCGCTGCCAGTAACTGAGACTTCATGAAACCATGCTCAATCATTTTTTAAGACTGAAAGCTGACGTGAATGCCAATATACATCTTGGGATGAATAAATCATATTACTTTTGTGTTTGAAAAGGAATGTACTATAAAAGTATTAAATCAAGTAGCTTTAAAGAACGAACGATATGAAAGGAGTAGATTTACAGATGTTAGATGCAGTTGATTGCACTAACTCTTCTCATCATGAGACTATTACCATTTAAGAGAAATTTTCTCGCTTTACGAAGTCTCTGTTTATCCACTCTCATACTAACCCATCGGCCTCGCTGTAAATAAGATATATATACGTAAGAGTGCGACCTATAATTAGGTACTATTGTATAAGATTTAAAAAAAAATTGAAGGTTCTAAATTTCATCATTTCAAACCACCTCAGCCCTTTTATTTGCTTCTGCCAATTATGCCTGTACTAACTCTTTTGAAAACTCTACTTACAAAAATACGAGTGCTCATTTTAATAGTCTAATAGATCCATATTTGGCCAAAGTTTGTTAGGGACTAGGGATTCGACTGGCTTGTTTAATTTAATTTATTCTTATTGTTTCTTTTAGGATATCGAATATCTATGATTGTTACTAAGATTATTACATGTAAAAGAGAGGTTGTGAGACACGGCCCATCATACTTAACAAGCGAATTTTTAATTTATTAAAAATAGCGATTTCATTTACTCTTTCAGACATTCAACTCCATGACCTTTCTGCAGAATAAAAAAGATATTATCATTATCTTACACTATATTATTGTCTACAAAAGCGATGAAGATTCTAAATCTTTTGATATCATTGTTTCTTTTATTGTTCGATTAGCCTCTAGCATATTCTATTACTCCGAAGCTACTAGCTAGCACAATCCGTAACGGAATGTCTAGATTATTTTTTCAGTAATTAAGTAGTAGTAATTTAATTTTATCATATTGTTTCATAGTGTAGTACATCTTTTGATTCTTTGGAGAATATAGATGATTAGTCATATTCGTGGACTGTGGTATCGGAATTAGGGTGCATGAGTTATGAGGTCTTCGATCGGTTTTAAATAAGCAAGGCTAATTTTTGTTGGCCCAACCTCCTAACTAGGACATGTTCTAACGTAAATGGTTCAGTGGGACGGCCCTTGGATCTGGCCTCGTAGTTTCAATCAGATTCGACTTAATTAACCTAAAGACCTAATATATTTTTAATATTTTTTATTTTAATAAATATAAAATTATGTAAAGTGATTTGTCTAAAAAAAATATTGTTATATCATATTATTTTCTTATAATCCCGTAAGGTGTATATCATGAAATTCAAAAAACGTTTCTACTGATATCAGCCCAAACACTTATTAAATTGCAGTAATTCTGTAAGAAAAGGAAAGTTCTGCATTACAACTCAACCGTAAAAACCGCAGGTTGCTGCGGCATTTCCGCATTCCTCCTCATGTAGGTTTGACTTCAGAGTGACCTTATATGAGTTTTTGATTTCATGGAGCACTTTTATAATGCATTTCGATTTATTGGCATTTGTTGCGAGAATGTCATTAGAGACATCCCGCCGATTTCTTACCCTCCTCTCACGTAGCTGCAGCCTCGCCGACAGCAGGTACTTTAGAGTATATACATCATCTTCCAAAATTTCCGAAAATGTAATTTCTAAATCACTATGAATTTTCTTAGGTTGCTTTTACGTGATGTTTTGCCAGTATTTATCTGCTATTCGCTTCGCGTTAAAAAAAGAATAGAAATTAGAATTTGCGAGTAAGTGTTACTAAGTAAGTGAATACCTTTTAGTGGAACAAATTATTTTATGGGAGATGAAAAAATAATATTTTTTTCATTTTTAGTGATTTTAGCATTTAGGGAAGCTGATGTAATTGTAAAAGAAAAAAAATAAAACAAATTGCAATCAAGTTATGGTACAATCATAAAAATTTCTATTCCATTTCATTTTAGCCGATTTAAATTTTAATAATATTACTCTTCATACTTTTTGGGACTAACTAGGTTTAATTATAATCAACATTTCCAACATTTTACATTTGGAAACCCCATATCCTATCTTTATCTTAGAAAAATTCAAACTCTACAACTCATCCCAATAATTTCAACTTATTTCATCATTCTAATTAACAAAACATAACATATCCCCTTAATCATTCTACTATGTTCTAGATATGTGATTTCAATCAAGGTTTGGTTAGAGTCTAAAAGCCACCACCGAAGTTTGTTGTTTAATATATTTTAATAATCGAACAAATATATAGCTATGTAATTTAGTTCTTTATTCAAATTTTGATTTGTTTTAAATATTGACTATATAGCAGCACCCAAAACAAATTTGACTTATGATGCTGGGGCCACTGACCAGTGATAATGCCAGAGCAGATTCTTTATTTCCAGAGCAACATCATCCAAAATGACATAAACTGCCCTTGGAAGTTGAGTCTATTTCTGAACAATAAAATACCAAAATTTTACATTTTATGAGAGTGTTTGCTTTCAAGACTCAATTTTACGTCCAGAACTACATATAATAACATTATAGACATTAGTTAATTAAAGAATTGAATCAGAAAATACATGATATTCTTAAGAAGTTTACTAATTCAATCATTCCAAAGACAGTAATGATGTTAAATTCCATTACAATATTAATGAATTTGGTAGCTACCAAAACTGAAAAATTATAGAATGACAATTTTATGAGAATTCCTTGTGTGGGAGTGTTCATGAATTATGTTATGAAGTCGTTTGAAATGAGTTGTTGTAACTGGAAATACTTTGGCGATTCCTGATGTACAAATTAGAAATCACAAATAATTTTTGAAGATTTGAATGGCTATTGTACAAGGAAATCAGATAATACGTTAATTAGATATGAATGTATGCTCTAAGATCGTGACTTCATATTCCAGAGGTAATAAAGGTTATAGAATTTTGTTTCAGTAGGGAATTTAATATTATCGCTAGCCATTGGAATTTGGTCGAATAGTTCTAGAAGCCACGTCAACTCCTGCCTGGTATTAGTTAATACCACTGCAAGAAAAGCCGAAAATTTATATTTAAACGAATTTTGTTGCCGACACTGGGTCATTAAAAGATTGAAAGAATATTTCACATAGTTTGACTAATGACTTTAATTTTAAGGAGAGAAAAGCTATTTCATCTTATAACAATACAAAATACAGAGAGATTTGAAAATTAATTGAATTTATGATATGAACATATATAAATAGAGAGATCATACCTAAGTTAAGAAACTTTTTGTAGTAAAATATGCAGCTTTTTTTATTATTTATTTTAAAATATCTTAACTAAATTAAGATGGACGGAAAAATAACACTTCCTCCAAATTTATTACTTGTCATGTTAACTTAGAAAAATTATTTTTAACTTGCTTGTATTTTAATTTATGTTTGACTATGTTTTTTCTTATCATGTTCTCATTAAATAACATATGAAAGAACAATACAACCAACGATGTATAATTGATTAAGGACTTAAACATTAAAATTATATTACTCCGTATTAGAATATTAGAGGGCATATAAAAACCTTTCTTGAGCGGGCAATGTTGACTTGATAAACGTTCTATCTATTTAAATAGACATAATTTTCCCTACACATACGTGGTTTGAAATTTCAATAACATCGAAATCATCTAATATTGAGAAAACCCACCCCTCCCCTCCACCCAAAGGTTTATTTTCTTTCTTCATCTTTATTTTCCAATCAAGATTTGTTGACCAAAATGGCTAGAAACGATTCATCATGGGCTGATCAATGGGATTTCAATCCTGACCCAAAGCCACTAAACACCAAGAAGAACAATTCTTCCGGAGGAGGGATGAATAAATATGGCCAAAAAGTTGGAGAAGGTCTTGGGAAGACTAAAGCAGTTGCTGCAACTGGATTCAAGAAAGTGAAAAATGGTACATCTGCTGGCTTTAGTTGGATCAAAGAAAAGTACCAAAAAACTACACAGAAGAATTGATTGACTTTCTCATTAAGTATAACGTTGATTTTATTTGCCTGGTCTTTGTTATCATGTGATACAAAATATTTTTTGTATATATAAAA
This sequence comes from Lithospermum erythrorhizon, assembly GCA_019722365.1. Classification (NCBI taxonomy): domain Eukaryota; kingdom Viridiplantae; phylum Streptophyta; class Magnoliopsida; order Boraginales; family Boraginaceae; genus Lithospermum; species Lithospermum erythrorhizon. Next base: position 292,342 of record JADFUC010000590.1, read on the forward strand.
AACACAAGTTTTTGGACACTATGATTTATTGGTTTGTTTTGGATCGTCTTTTTTGTTTAATTAATATAGTTTGGTTGGTGTTTATTCTGTTCGTCAATATTAGGATATTTAATTGTGGATGATCATCTGTAACGATTATAATACATAGACAATTGTTTCACTTTGTTTGTCTGATTAGTTTTCAGATTTTGATTATATACGATTCATCAAACTTATTGGCAAAAGAAAACTATTAGTTGTTCTTCCTACCGTGGATCCTCTCTATCAACCATGACATAAAATGTGTCACATTAATATGGTAATGACATATGTTATTTTTAATATACAATTTTCATAAAATTAGGAGACCACCACATTACTTATTTATTCTGGCCCAACATGTATGGTATAGAATTGAATACGAATCTGAATAATCTTGTTAACACATGTTTTTAAAAGTATGTCGTAAAATACCCACTTGAAAGAATTAATTACGGAATGTGTGGGATTATAGCTTTGTTTTGGAGTTCAACAAAAGATTCGGTTATTTTTATCATTTCAACGCAATTAGCTTCTTTCAACGGATGAGAGTAATACTTGGACCTGGAAATTTACTTGAATCACGTAATATACATAAAAACAATTAGGAAGTCGTTAGTTTTCCAAATTGGTTGGCTCATTAAAGCTCAAGAATATTGGTCGACCCATCTACTTTGGTCTCTTTTGTCCAAAAGGTGCCTTTCTTGGTTAGTGTGGATTCTTTGGGAGTTAGTTTCATAGGAAACAATAAGTTTTGGCCAATATGATCTTTCTAATCACATCCCGGCTCTAACTACATAGATTCAGGAAATAATTGATATTTGATTTTTTTTAAAATTGAGCTTTTTGTGAAATCCATTATTAATTTATTACTCCTCATCCATAAAATTGTTCACTTGACTTTATTTTATTTCTTGAACTTTGAGGAGATATTTTTGTTTGTGATGTATTATATGATGAAAATTATATCAATGAAAACTATATTTCAAACTCTTTTCATCGTTTTTATAAAATATTATACAATACAAATAAATGGCCCAAGGTCAATTTGAAAGTTACAACTATAAAAAAAAATGGACAATCTTTGTGGGATGGAAAATATTTAAAAATAAAATTTATAATTAGTTAGTCTTTTAAAACACTTTCATAATATTAATTTTTTTAATTTTTATAATAATATAATTAAAATAGTGAAGATTAAAAGATTTATTCGATATTTTGAAAAGTGTAACTATTTGAGTGGGAGGGAGTAATATTTTTTCTTTATCATAATCAAAAATTACAAGGACCTTGTCGCCTCGACATTGTTTGTGGCGCCAAGGTGTACCCATTGAGGAGGCAATGAAAAATTGTGGTTTGAATTTTTCTTTTTTATGGTTTGACCTTAATTTGTTTCGTTGGTTAGATGATCAACTGAGCATGCTTTTAGACCGACGCTCAATATATATAGGCATAGCTAGGCAGTGTTCAAAACATTGAGTCACTCCCAGCACAAGTGGTCATAGTCGTAGGGCTATGAACAGAATCGATTTATTCAATCGTCATCAGCATTTAGTTAGATTTGAATATAACAATTCAAGTTTGTTTCTGAACGGACGAAGAATTTGAATTTAAGTTCCTTCGAACGTTCAGACAAAATTTGAATTTCATGAAAAATAAGAAGAAAATTGATTTATATTTTATAAATGTATGTAATTCAAACCGAACGTCGAATAGAACTTTTCAAGCCGAACATCTCAAATCGAATCGAACCTCATGCTATTTTACATGCACATATACTCGTATGTCCTAAAAGATTAGATTCCACTCTCGATAAAAATAAAAATATGTTATGAATATAACTATAAACAATGTAAATAGATAAGAATAAAATGAAGAAGGGAATAAATTTTATTGATTGATATCAAATACATTATAAATACAGTATATAGAGACACGAATCTGATACATATATGGTAAAATATTGAGCAGCGAAAGTAATAGTAAATTTAATTCTTTACCATTGATCATCTTCTTCTTGGTACACAAGGCGACTTGGTGCAAGACAAGACATTCATTATTTCCATGAGCTCACCAGATGTGGCCAGCAATTATGCCTCGTTAAAGAGCACTACTTAAGAAAATCCGTTTTGGGATAAGCGCCGATTGAAAAAGGAAAAAGAGTGCATATATGTAATATATGCATAACATGTTGCCTCATTAAAACCTTAATAGGAAAATCCATTGGGACAAAACCATGATTAAGGAAAAAGAGTACAACGTACTCCATCGCTGACTATATCAACGACATTTTTAGTCTACGTAGTTCCATACTTTTGGATAACTTCTCGAATGTTGAGGTAGGGGGTGACTTAGTGATAATATCTGATAGATTTATCACATGAGCGAATTTGTTGAACATCAATTGCTCTGAGAATTAGATGCAGACTGAGCCATAAGTAATAATTTCTTTGGATCATAGTAATAATATGGATGCTGTTTGGATGCGTTATCTACCAAACACATTCCACGACTTTCTTTAAGTATTTTTTGTACGACTTAAGGAGATAGATTTTCGAACCTCATATTGATTCATTATAGAGAGCTCTTAATTTATTGTTGATATTTCTTTAATTTTGGTTCCACCGTATTTCATGATAAGCGAGATCATTATAGTGTGAATTTCGTTATGTAAATGTCTTATAGACATTAAAGCTTTAACTTATCCATGATATATTCGCATTACTTCTTACATGAATTGATATTCTCTGGAATTTCAATAATCATCTTCGATGGTGGAACTATATCATTTACAACGGTTCTTCAGGAACCTCCACTCTATTTTGAGTGTTTACAACTGTATAAGACTTCATTGCTATCTTGAGGTCAGAAATTTGTTTGGTAGTGAACTTCTAGTTCATATAATCCCTTATTCATATTTTCTCTTGAACTTCAAGTTCATATTTATTCATTTTTTATGATCATCCATATAGATATTTCCATTCAAAGTCTATTTTTCGGTTGTATACTATTCTCCCCTCGATATTTGAAAACATTGATATATCTAATGAAAAATTACTTGATAAATTAATTTCAATTTAAAATTTCAAAGTATAGATATACGTACATACGGGTATAATAATCATTTAAAAAGTCATCATTTGCTTGTATGCGAGAATATATGATGCACATAAGCTGGAGGGTAAAATATGTGGTTTCGACCAAACCAACTATATTGAAATTTTATAATTTATCATAATGCGAGATAAGTGTTACTACGTAGTGTAACATTTCCCAATGATCAATTGGGGTGTGTAATGTAATTCAACGTGCCCACTTAACCGTCAAGCCCAGGGGTTACACTATGAAGTTCACATAAAATTCTTCAAACTTAATAGTTTATTGACTGCTGTGAGTCTCAATTAAATATTCAATTGTTACTTTCATAAATGCAACTAACGGGATAATTCGCAGGGTTATGCCAAATAATAAAATTTCTCATAATTCTCAAACTTCTGGTTTGACAAAAAGTGTATTTTGATATGCAAACATGTTTGTTACTTCAGGTAACAATATATTAGCTCTTCCAGAGTCTTCAATTGATTTTGCTACCTGAATTGACAAATATTAGCTCTTCTGGAGCGTTCACTTATTGTCTGATAATGGTAGACAATTTGACATATATTTTAAAGTTGTTTAGATTCCTTTCGGACTTAGAATAATATGGTGCATCTTGACCATATTTTGAGTCACTTCGTCATTATTCTCTTACAGGCATTCGATCAATTTTCTTGATATTCGTAATAACTTTTCGGTTCTTGTGTTATTAGATAAGAAAAAATTTCTTATCTTTTTTAATGGTATGAGTTGTTGCACTATCTACTTTATCCATGTTGTTGGTGGCAATCTTGGTATATGTGCACATCTTTAAAGCTAATATTTGATCTTCAAATAATATCTAGGAGAATGATACTAACATTTTTTCTACGTGCCAAACCTATAGTATTTTCCCTTTTTGTATCGCATCAGTTGGAAGATTAAATCGTGTTGATAACGTGTTATGAATATAACTAATAACAATATAAATAGACGGAAAATAAGAAAGGAGGAATAGATTTTATTGATTGATATCAAATACATTACAAGTGCGACTTCAAACCACAATACATATGGTAAATATTTGACTTGATAAGCAGTAGCTAATTTTTTTAATTAATCCATCTGTTTTTTGATACACAAAAGCGACTTGGTGTAAAACAAGACATTCATTATTTACATAACAAAATAAAAATAAAAACAAGCACTCAATGGTAGGACTTGATTCCGGTAATTAAAAAAATATAACCCCGTATAGGCGTATGCCATAAAATGGAAGTTTTTACTGATGATATCGCCTAAACAATTATTAATGGCATAATTAAAATTCGAAAATTACAAGAATAAAATAAATTTAACCAAGTGATGCTAGTATATTGAGATTTGGTCTAATACTCTAGAAGCTATGTCAGCTCGTGGGTGGTAAAGATTAAAAATTAGAGGGCATATAAAAAATTTCTTGAGCGACGTCAACTGGTGGCTGGTAAATTAAAGATTAAAAATGAGGGGGCATATAAAAATAAATATTTGAGCGGGCAATGTTTGACTTCATTAATGGGAACATACGTCTGTTATAATTTATATCATATTTTATGCTACATTCAATTAATATGAAAAGTTACGGTTCATTTTGTTGATTAATGATTATTCATTAATAATAAAAATGTAAATTATATCATTTGTTACATTTTAAATAATATACGTACGATTTCCTATAAAAAAAATTAATAATATCAATTATATAAAATTATTTTTACATTTTAGGTACTTAGTATCAATTTATAAAAGAAATTTTTGGTACATTGTTTGAATTTTTAGGGCGAAACTTCACGATTGCCCGTAAATACAAGTAGTCACGGTTTTGGCCCTTATGTATTTTTTTACCATTCCGCCATTATATCAATTTCAGTCATTCAACCCATTCCGGCAAGTTGACCGTCAGTTGACCGTTATGTTGTTATTTGAGAATAAAACGATTTTTTTAAAAAAAGCCCGATGCGAGAATTCGAGATTAGAATGTCCTGAAAATTGAAACCCCTTCCCCAATATACAAACAACTAAAAACCCCAATTGAATTCAATCTTCCAATTTTAAAAACCATAAACCCTAATCAATCTCCCCCAATTCAATTTCTACGAATTGAAGTTCGATTTGATGTCGGTTGTCATAAACAATGAACAAAGGGCCGTCTATTGCAAGTATTGTGGCAAATTGTGTATCAAACTTGTATCAACAACAAAAGAAAATCCGGGAAGGATGTTCTTCGCTTGTCTAACTCCTCGGGTATGTTATCTTGTTATTTGTGTTCTTACTTAGTCATGATAAATTTGAATTTTGTCGAATTAATGTTCGGCCGCTTATAGGTTGTAGAGCCCTGGATGGAGTGGGTAGATAGAATTGGATATGTGCATTCTCTTGGACGGTTTGAAGCACTTGAGTTGGTGTTGAAGGAGAAGAATGATCAAATTGCACAGTTGGAGTTGGAAAACGAACACATTTCGAAGGACTTGGCTGCAGAGAAATTGCGCAGTAGGTGTTTGACAAATTTACTCAAAGGCATTGTTGGAGCTATTGTACTTGTCCGTCTTTTCCAATGGTTGTTTGATGGAGGAAACAAGGCATTGGGTTGGTGATGTTTTGAATTGTTTGAAGTTGTTAGATGTTGAACTCTAGTAGTATTCTATTATGTTTGTCCAAACTCTAGGAATGTTGTAGTTTATGTAGCCAAGTTTTAGTTTGAAATCATAGTAATTGGAACTCTAGCAATGTTGTTCAATTGGAGTAGTCTTCGATGGCTTCATTATGATTGATTCAAATTCATAGTCTGACTTATAATATGGTGCCTTATTTGAAACTAGCGATGGCTTGATAAGGGAACTGCGGTGTTTCACCAACCTACCTTTGCAAAGGGGATAAGTTGCATGATGCTTCAGCCATATCCGCGCTCTTCTGAAAGAAGTAAAGAACATAACAACTCCTTGAGCTCGTCATTGTTCACATTTTTTGCGGAAAGTGAAAAAAGGTCATGAATATGAAACTTTCTATTTTTATTATATGATGCAAATTGTTTCAATGCATTTGATTCGATGCTTCATTTGATTGATTCATTTGATTGATACTTCATTGTCTAATATTGTTCAATTGTAGTAGTGTTCGCTTTTACCCAGAGCTTGATTCATGGTTCATTAGCTTCATTTATGTTGCAATGTGTAGTATACTAGTGCATTAGGCTTGTCAGTTTAATCCTACATACTACAAATAATAAAGATTGGCAGTTTTAAAGCTTGCAAGTCCAACACTAGTTCATAACATGTAATTTGTTCATGTTCATACAAACCAAACATAACTTGAGGTAGATGACACAAACTGTTCCCAACAAACATAAACCTTAAGAGGACTGAATAGTCTAGTCGATTACAAAATGAAATCAAACAAGATTCATCCTTGAGACAAGCTTTTTCCTTTTGGTTCCTTCGTCATCTTTTTGGGATATCATCTGTGTTAGCCACTGGTAGGGTGGAACTCCTTGTAGTGCGTCTAGGTAGCCTCATCTACTTCCTTAGTTTCGGTGGCGAGAATACGATTATTCTCTCGGACTTATGCCGGTGCTTGTTGAGAATGTGGTTTGGAAGATTGCACTGGAGTTTGTGGTATGACTGCGGTTGAGTACACGTATTCATATATCATTAAATCCACTTAAGCCTTAGATCTTTATTGCAATAAACAAAAAAAAAAAACAAAAGAAGATTGAAAGATGAAAGGGAAACTTACAGTGAGAGAAGCTTACGGTGAAAACTAGGTCGAAGGCAAGAGTAATTTGAAGGCCAGAAGCAAAGAAACAACTGAGGATAGGAAGGAAACTACGATGAAAGTAATTCAAATGAAATCAAACAAAACGAAAACAAGATAGAAACAAGCTTACATATTTTCATGGGCAAGTTGATGCGGATATTAACCTCTTTCTCTCCGGTGGCGGGTGTGGTTGGAGGGTTGTGATGGGCGACTTTAGTAGTTGGTTTAACAACAACGAGGATCTCCTGCTACTTTGGGGCCTATGTCGCTTGAATCACGGGCTTCTTTTTGGGACATGTCCTGATGTTGTGACCTTCAATGCCACAATGTTTGCAAGTGTGTACAATCCATCTAGTTAGAACATCCTTTCCCTTTGCCTTTTTGACCTCATTTATGTCTCTTCTCACCTTTTGGAATGCACTGGCATGCTTCTGAGCTTAGGAGGTAGCAATTTTGTGTTTGTCTTTGGCCATTGGATGGGCCATTCCGCAGGTTGAAGCACATGCTCATAAATCCATCCAAAGGTCTTGCGACTTTGTAATAGTTATAAACATGACATCATGGAAAGGATGACACTCCATTTGTAAACTTCTGAGATGGCGTGTCTACGTGGAATGCACATTAGCGCCTGACCTATTCATTCCTTCCTCCTCATATCAACCATAAACTGTTCTCCATTACCACAGTATACCTCAAAGCCATCAGCACCATTCCAAACATAATCCAAACCATCAGCCTGATTTATGACCTTGTCTATGATGTTGTTAATTCTAGGACATAGAGGTCCTGGTTTAGTGCCTATAGACAACTTTCTATCCTTTATCCTCTCCATACATAATCTCCTAATTCTCTCAAGCATAGTAATAATTGGCTTATCTGTAGAAAGTATGAAAGAATTAAAAGATTCACTCAAGTTATTCATGGCGTCTTCGATTGCATTTAAACTAAAATGCCTTACGCGGTGTTAAGAACTTTACGGCGTGTTTTCCGTCCAAGCATGTGCGTGAGGTCAGCCTCCTTGAGAATTGACATAAGCAGACATGATATCTTGCTTTAGTTGATGCTCTTGCCACGAAGCCCATAGTTTGTCTCTTAGGGACTCAGAGTGCATATATGTTGAGGCAGGTTTACGTATTTGACCGGCTGATAGATAAGTCTGATGCACTCTCTAGTCCACCCCAGGCAGGCGATAGTTACATTATGTATTAACATTACTATGGTGGTTAATATAACATAACACATAAAAAATAATAGAAAGTTTACATACCTTTTGTCTGTAAACCGTTTATCACATAGTCTTCCTGATCAACTATGTTCAAGTCTTCTGACAAAGCTTGAATAAACCATTTCCAGACATCCTTATTTTCTTTCTCAACTACTGCCCAACATAAAGGCCACCAACCATTGTTTGGATCAAGAGCAACTGCTGTAAGTATTTGTTGCTTATGAACTCCGCACTATAATGACCGTCCGATCTATCAACTTTCCTACTTTACTTTAAAGCCATCGATCAAGGGCTTTAAGCAGCCATAAATTCTCTTAAACACCCCCCACGGTTCCATCTTATTTCACTTTAAATCGCCTTTCGGCAAACACGGTGGAACCTTGATGTGTTTTTCTTATTTCGTCAACATAATCCACACCGAGGCCATCTTACGTCTTCATGATACTTTCTATAGACTTGATACCTTTTCTCACTCTCGGCCTGGTTGGTAGTTATAAACAATCCATACTTCTTGTCAATTGCAGTCTTAAGACAGCAATAGACATATCGAGCCTTAACATAAACCAGTCCTTCAATACTCTAGCCAACCATGTACTTTTAATCGAGCCCTCCTGTACAACTGACGGACGGTTTCATGCTTCCTAGAGATGGTCTTTATCACTAAGTCAGTATCATTTAACTTTTATCCCTAGAAAGCCAAACACTCCACTCACATGGAAACTTACGTAGCTCCTAAACTTTACTCTCATTACGTATTAACGGACATCTTTCTCGATTAAAAGCGTACGTTTAAATCAACTTCTTTGAGCCCTTTCAGGCGAAAAACGGACTTGGGAATAATTTTGGATTCTGTATTTCTCCCATTAGAGTGGTATACCTCCTCTTCCTTCTACAAGTCATTCTGACTTATTAATATCCTTGATACCCGTATTTATCGGATATTAGATCGCTATTAAGATCAGAGTTTTCATCCTCTTCGTCCTCGTCCTGCTCACCGCCAGGCCCTTATACATTTGAACCCAACCACTCAACCTCCTATGTTTGAATTCAATGCCATGTCTAGCATATGGGCCTCTATACATTTTCTTCTTATTTACTGATGTTTGGCCTTCGTTTGAGTGTACCGTCAAGCCTTCTTCTCAACGTTGACATTTGAGGTCCTTAACTTCTTATTAGCTATGACTGCAGGACATCGAGTCCTTTGTTATCCAATGGGAGCATCAACATCGTGCCAAGCATTTCATTCAGAATAACAATTCCTCCTCAATATTCTCTAAAAATACGGTAGACAATGTTGGTTGTGATCCAGCTAGTTCTCCATCATCAAATCCGTCCATCTCCTTCCCATATAACACATCTTCAGGATTTAAGTCATCATCATTTCACCATCACTCTCACTCTTTCCTTTCCACTTTCTTCAACGTAATCAACACTATCTTCCTTGTCATGAAATCATCCTAAAATCCTCATTTTCTACCTCATTTTCTACCTCCTTATCTACATCATTTTCAACCTCATTCTCCACCGCATTTACTTTCTCATTCCCTTTGTCACACTCATTCCCTACCCCATTCATATCCGTAGTCTCATTTTCTATCCCATTCATTATCATCACCTAATTAAAAGGCATGATGGCAGCTTAGACTTCAATAGATTTAGACTTAAGCGCCTCATTGAACTTCGATTATCTTTAACTCAAAGCTGAGATTGCCATGATCGTTTGTCTAATAATTGAAATTACTAGACCCATGAAAATAGACATCCATAACTTATACTCAGGTGTGAGACTTAAGCTTAAGCCAACATTATGGGCATACTTAAGACATCTAATCCCATTGTGGCCTTTGTTCTTGATCTTAGCCAAAACCTTAAAGGCTACCATACGTAAACCCCAATCGGAAGAAGCCCATGATTCAAAATCGAACCCTAAATTCAAACAAAATTCGGCATCACAACAATCAAAGTTTCAACCTTTCCTCCTTCGTATGACAACGTAGGTTACGACAAATGCGTCCATTTATAATGAACCTAACATATAAACAAGTTAGATTCTCTCATAAAGAGCCATATAATTGGCGTCTTTGTGAGCTTCATGCTCGTAGAATACGAATGAAACCGATATGGCTTAGGGTTTCCTCACCGATTGGGGATCAATTAAGGGGGGGGGATAATGGGGACGAGAAGGCGGAAATCGGAGGTGAAGAAGAACAAATTCTAGAGGTTTTTTAGGCGGAAATCGGAGGTGAAATTGGGTTTAGGGTTTGTGCTCCGATTTGGGAATTTGGAGAAGTGAGAATCGATTTGGGGCTTTGATTTGTGGAGAATGTGTTTGTTTATTGTCTTTAGGTGTTTTAGTTGTTTGTCCCCATTGGAAGGAGTTTCAATTTGGGACATTCTAATCGACCCGCATGAGCTTTTTAAAAAAAATTTGGTTTTGCCCCCAAATAACAACATAACGGTCAACTTGCCGGAATGGGTTGAATGACTGAAATTGGATATGTAATGGGTGGAATGGTAAAAAAAATACATAGTGGCCAAAACCGTGACCACGAAAATAGCTGATGGGCAATCGTGCCTTTTGCCCAATATTTTATATTGTAACATTTCAAAATGGTATGTTTTGTTAATGTGTATCGTTTTATATTGAAATTGAGTACATATGAAATATTAATGAAAATTAATGAACCGTAGCCGTTCTCTCGGTTAATATTTTAACATGTATTTGATGGTTTTTAAAAGTTAATTTAAAAAAAATAACATGTAACATTATCTTAATAGAGTTGACAAATAATTTTCATACAAAATGTAAGAAAGAATCAAAACTTTTTATTAACCGGTCTATTTATGTATTTTAGAGAAGTAGACATATTTCACATTAAGAACCCCACCCAAAACCCAAGAACACAAAGGTTTTCTTTTTCATCTTTATTCTCTAACCAAGATTTGTTGATCAAAATGGGTAGACATGGTTCATCATGGCCGGATCAGTGGGACCCCAATCCGGACCCAAAGCAGGGAAGCACCAAGAACAACAATTCTTCAAGTGGAGGGATGAACAAAGATTACCAAAAAGCTGGAAGTATTTGGAAGAATAAAGCATTCAAGGACAAAGTGAAAACTGGTACTTCTACTGGCTTTATTAGTTGGATCAAAGACTTGTACCAAAAGACTACCCAGAAGAAAGGTTGACTTTATTTTCTTGGTGTTTGTTATCATTTGATACAAAATATATATATATTTCGTTTATGAAAATAATACTACTCCATTCAACTTTTTGGAGACTACGATTTATTGTGGTTTGTTTTGGATCGTCTTTTTTGTATGTATTATGCATGGTTTGAGCTTATTTTATTCGTCAATAATAGGATACTTAATAGTGGATGATCATCTGTGACGACTATGATATATGTATGTATATTACATATATTGACAATTGTTTCATTTTGTAATTCTGTTTGTTTTTATGATTTTGATTATAAGATTCATCAAACCTATTCACTGTTATTCTTCCATATTTTTCTTGTATACTGCTAGAGTGCTAGGAGATAGAGAAAGTTCAATATGTGGATCTGTGGCAGTGAGACTTGGCCCAAACATACTTAATTTTCATGTTCTTACAAAATTCGGTCTCCGGTATTGCAATCATTGGAACTTGAAATCTCATCATTATGAATAATGTTAGTATGAGGTGTTGGATGAAGTTTTTCTACAACGAGTATCATTGTTTTAACTGTTGGATGGTCACAACTTAAAGGGTACTCGACAATGTGCTTTCGTCCAAGTGTTAAAACAATGTGGCTTCGAGTTGTGTTTCACTTGCAAGGAGATTGGGTTAATTGATTCGGCCTTATCAAAATAAGGGAGTTTTGAAGATGTGATAAACTTCGTATGATGTGATAAAGATTGATAGCAAGTGTTGAAGTTGGATGGGACTATTCTTACTCGAGAGTCCTTATCGTTTAGAAGACCGAAGCCTATGCATGCTTAAACTATATAAAGATCTCAAACTCAAGAATTGCGTACCAACACAAAAAATATTGTTTATTCATCTTCAGAGCATTCTTGTGATAAGCAACGTGTGTTTAGTGTAGGCTAGTTGTGTTAGGAGAACTCTCTATACTTCTAACTAATGTACGGTTGTTAATAACACCTTGTTATAACAATCATTGAGAGCATTTGAATTAAAGAGCAGGTATAGAGTGAGGAACACTAGAAGAGTATTGGTGGCGTAAGATCAAAGCCAAAGATATGTGGATCTAGTCTAGAAGCTAGTTGGAGTAGAGTTAGGGCGTGGTAGAATGTGGAGCATTCATGTAAGTCCACTTGTAATCTTATGTTATACATTGAATTCTCCCTTGGGCAAAACTGCCCCGACCTAAGTGCTACATTAACACGAACTAGAGTTACCCACCTTGTGAGTTCTTTTTTATTATTTTTAGTTTTTAGTCTTGTGGTATTGTTCCTACGAGGTGTGCTTGATTGGTCGACAGCTGGTTGGTGCGAGTAGTTTACTATTTCAGGTGGTATGAGCGGGCGCAAATAAGTGGTCGAGTGAACTAATGGAAGGAAACCAAGAAGGGAGCTCAATTTCTCGTCCCCCACGACTTGATGTGACAAATTATCCTTATTGGAAAGCAAAGATGACTGCCTTCTTGAGGTTAGTCGACACGAGAACATGGAAGGTTGTACTTACTAGATGGAAAACCCCTACCCGAAATAATGCTGAAGGAGTTGTTGTTGTCAATGAAAGAGGAAAATTGGACCAATGATGAAGCAGAACTGTCCTTGGAAAATAACAAGGCTTTGAACCCCACATGTTCTATGCGATTTGATGTTGGAAGTGTTCAAATTAATCGGCGATACACTTGTGGCTAAAGGCATAGGAAATCTTACAGGCAGATCACGAGGGACTCGGAAGGTGAGAATGTCGGACGGCTCACTACTCGATCGAGGAAACTAGAATGGAGGAAGATGAGACTATCACTTTCACACCCAATTCAAGATCAAGTACTTGACAGTAAGATCCTTTGCTTTAGGAGAAAGAATGAGCAATGAGAAGTTAGTCAAAAAAGTGCTTAGAACTCTTCCCAAAAGGTTTGCTCACAAGGTTACTACGATTGAGGAAGCATAGGATTTATCAACCATGAGGTTTGATGAGTTGATTGGGAATCTCACCACTTTCGAAATGATGTTTGAGTCTACAGAGTCTAGCAAGAGAAAAAGGGTAGCTTTGCAGGCGAGTTGTGAAGATAAAGAGGAGGAGGACCTTGCAGAAACTATGAGCTTACTAGCAAAGAATTTCAACAAGACTCTGAAACGATTCAACAAGAAACCCTATTCCGGAGGTAATAATCCAGGTGGGTCTGACAAACGGATTGACAAGGGATGGAAGAACTCAAAATTTGGGGGATCCAATAGTGGTGGTAATCAGCAAAACAGATCAAAAGGAATACAATGCAGGGAGTGTGAAGGTTTTTGGACACATACAAGTAGAATGTCCCAACTATGTCATGATCCAAAAGCTACTCACCCACTCTATCGATGAAAGGAAGGAGTGACAACAACCGTGGCACTGCGGAGGCAGCTCGGGGGAGAATCTTTGTAGATTTCCAATTGTCCAATAGTATCAGAGGCAGAGGACATCATGGTGATGAGGAATGGGATCTTAGAGGAAGAGCTAATGACAATTACCAGATGTTGTTCATGAAATAGTCCAAATTATTTCGGGCTTACAGTAGGAGAAACACAAAGTGCACTTAATGTAGAAGAATGTGGAGGCCCCGATGAAACGTGTTGAACAACAAAAATTGGAAATTCATATCCTTGAAGAAAAAGTTTAGGAGATGATCAAAGGCATCAAGATGATGAACTCAAGTACTGTTGTTCTTGATTAAGATTCTCTCTGCAAAGGGAAGAGAGATTGAGCAATGCAGGTGGTAGCTCTGGCCCAGCGGAAGTGGGAAGAAATAGGTAACATCACCTGCAAGAACCTTTGTAGCTGCTGGAACACGATCAAATCAAGATCCCAAAAAGAAGTTCAACTGGAGGTGCTACCACTGTGGAAAGAGGGCACATATAGCCCCACACTGCTACAAAATTTATGCGAGAGGTCGAAATACACTAATCCACGATGCAGTGGGTAAGGAAGGAGTGAGTGGTGAGTCATGTGGTGTTCACATCTCTGAAAGCAACAGCTTGGACATGTTGGTATTTTGATAATGGGTGCTCGAGGCACATGACTGGCAACAAATCATATTTGAGCAACATTGAGACAGTCAGGAATGACTATGTGACATTTGGTGGAGGAGAAAAAGGCAGAATAATTGGAAAAGGATCATTGAATGTTGAGGGACTACCTCAATTAGAAGATGTGCTACTTGTTGAAGGACTCATGAATCTCATCGGCGTCCGTTAACACTATGTGGCAGTGGTATGAAGGATTGCCTTTAGTAAAAATGGCGTTGTTGTGTGAATAATCAGAGTGACAAATCATGCGGAAGTCGATCTAACGATAATTGCTATCTACGGACCCGTAGAAATGCTATCCAGGTCAAGAATATGTGGAATTGTACGAAGGCTTGGAAATACGATTACCGGAACATTCAACAGCTGATAGCGAGGGTTTAGATTAATCAAGGAAAAATAGATACCTTTGAAATGTTCAATGACTCAAATTTAGAGGGAGAAAAGAGTGAGTATTGGCCATCCGCGGTGACCGTGGTAGGGAATTTTGAGACTAGGGTTTCAGAATTTTTGTAGTGTAGAGGCATCAAACATGAATTCTCGGCTCAGTGCTCCATACTTGAATAACTTACATTGTTAAAAGCGGAAGAACGAGAACTCTTCAAGAAATGGCACGTGTTATGTTACATGCTAAGCGATTCTATCAAGTTAAATTTGAGAGCTTTGAATTCTTTGCATGTCATATTCATAATAGAATCACCCAGGGCGTGGCACCCATACCATATGAAATATGGAGAGGAGAAAACAAGCGTGCAAAATTTTTATATTTTTGGAAGTGTGTGCTATATTACGGCCTATAAAGGGCAAGGCGAGTTTGATAAAGTGATGAGGGTGACACGCTGGGTTATTCGAGAACAACGAGCCGAGGTACCACCAAAGAAGCGCTTCCCGGGTAATCATGGAGTCTACCAATGTCAAAGTAGTGGATCGGGAGACCTCGATACCTGAAGAAGAAGAAGATCTGACGCATACCATCCCCGACACTCGGCACCAATTCGGATGTTCAGACGGAGGAGCACTTCTGTCAAACCCAAGCGAGATGATGGCGGTGTGATTGACCTACTTGCTAAATTCCACGAGAGATAAATCAGTGGAAGCGACATAATTGTTAAATAGGCCAAAGGGATGACCACGAGGAAAAAGGATAGAGTCGATTATAGGAAGATAGTGGGGCTACTAGGTGAAACATGCTTCATCTCGAAGGAAGAGCCAAAGGATGTGAAGACAGCATTGCTGGATGAGTATTAGATCAATGCCATGCAGGAGAAATTGATTCAATTTGACAAGAATGATGTGTGGGCTGGTTTCCATTCATGAAGCTATGATGTTATAGGAACCAAGTGGATATTCAAGAATAAATCGGATGAGTTTGGAAATGTTACAAGGAACAAGAACACGGTTAGGTTTGCACAAGTACCTTTGATTGAAGTGGACTTTGAAAGGGCAATTGCTCCGGTGACAAGGCTCGGCCGATGGGGTTACTTCCAAATACATTGCGTATTTTGCTAAAATTTAAATTGTTTCAAATGGATGTTAAGAGTGCATTTCTTAATGGAGTTGTTCAAGAAGTCTATGTTAAAGGCATTGAGGGCTTCGTCGATGTCGCGTCAGACATGCACTCTGAGACTTAAAAAGGAAACTGTATGGACTTAAGTAGGCCCGAGGGCATGGTATGAAAGGGTGACCATCTTTCTATTGTAGAATGGGTACACCAAAGGGGGAGTTGATAACACCTTATTCATTAAGAAGGAAAAGAATCAGATGATGGTGGCTCAAATATATGTTGATAGCATTGTGTTTGGAGGGGTGTCAAACCAATTGGTCAAACAGTTCGTCTAACAGATGGAAGTAGAGTTTGAAATGAGCATGGTAGGAAAACTTAAGTACTTCTTGGGGTTTCGAATCAAGTAGATGGAAGATAGCATATTTGTCTCTCAATCAAAATATGCAAAGAATATTGTGAAGAAGTTTGGATTGGAATCTGCCAAGCCAAAGAGAACTCCATTTGCCATACATGTGAAGGTAACCAAGGACGAGGTTGGGAAATTTGTAGATGTGAGTGGGTACATGAGAATGATTGGGCCTACTGCTTGACGTGAGCGGACGAGGATATAGCCCATTCAGTAGGAGTATGTGCCAGATATCAAGCTGATCCCAAGGAGAGTCATCTAAACTTGGTAAAAAGGGTAATCAAGTATGTTCAAGGTACGTCTGATTATGGTCTACTTTATACGTTTGATACTAATAGTTCACTTGTTGGTTATTGTGATGCTGACTAGGCTGGAAGCATTGAGGATAGGAAGAGCATTTCAGGAGGGTTTTTCTTTTTGGGGAACAACTTGTTTCTTGAATTTAGCAAGCGGAGCTATGTATCCTCTCTCTGATTTAAAGCCGAATATATTGCTGTTGGAAGTAGTTGCACTGGCCTGCATGGATAAAACAAATCTTTGAGTAGTATGGTGTGAATCCGGTGTTATATTTGTATACCCTACAATGATATAGTCTGTCGGTATACTCAAAATCGTGTTCAGCAGAGGCGGAGGAACCAAACATATGGGCATCGGACATCCTTCATTCGTGAGTTGGTGAAATAAAGTTGTGAACTTGGAACATGTGAGTATTGACCAAAACATTTTTAAATGGGATGTAGTCCAATTTGAATATCTGACTGACCTTGGGTTATATTTGAAAAAATAGCAGTGCTGGTTATTTCTTGCGTCTTGAGAGAGCCAAGTGTTATAACAAGCTGGGCGGAATCAATTTCCAGCGGTTACTATGTGGAAATTGGTGGTAATAAGGCATTTAATGCATGCAGCCTTATTGGAGATCGTGAAAGTGGTTGTCTCTCACTGTGATTGTTCTCTAAACACTTAAATCAGCCTTCAACCTATTTCCTCAGACTTTTCATATTCTAAGCGAATTTTTTAAAATCCCTCACTAATTCCTCTTTCAAATCCACCATTAACCGATTTTCACAATCACTCCATCATGGTGAAAACAAGAAGTGGAAGCACTGCAAGCATCAGAAACGAAGAGGGGCATACTTTCAGAACTCTGAATCTTATAGGAATGACTGTAGATGGTCAACCCATCTCACTTCTAGTGATCGCTCCTCTGAATAGTCAACCGTGGAGATGGTGACAAGAAGGTGAGTGGGAGTTATATAGCGTTTATAGTCTTGTATGTCGATGACATACTAATCATTGGTAGCAATGTAGAGTTACTAAACTAAGTCAAGGATTGGTTGTGCAAATGTTTCTCAATGAAGGATTTGGGCGAAGCTCAATACATTCTCGGAATCAAAATTCATAGAGGTCGAACTGACCGGCTTGATGAACTATGTCGGAACTCATATCGATGAAGTATAGCAAAGGTTCAAAATAGATGATTCAAGGAAAGAATCATCTCCCATGAGACATGGAGTTCAACTTTCAGTAAGTCGTAATCCCACCATGAATGCTGAGATGGACAAGATGGCCGTGGACTTCGTTGTACTTTCGAGTATAGGGTCTATCGTATACCCGTGTAGTCTTGCTTGCTGACGTCGTCGTATGTACCACTTGCTACCGGAAATACCAAGATAATCCGGAGAAACCTGTGGATTACTGATGATAGTTAGATTACATGGTGAGATGAATAGTATCACGAAAAGAACTAAGATGTATTCTTGGTACATAGTACAGAGATGAATAGTTAGGTATAGACACAATGCATGATACGATTTCATATTTATAAGTGTTATTCATATTTAAT
Organism: Lithospermum erythrorhizon; assembly: GCA_019722365.1. Taxonomy (NCBI): domain Eukaryota; kingdom Viridiplantae; phylum Streptophyta; class Magnoliopsida; order Boraginales; family Boraginaceae; genus Lithospermum; species Lithospermum erythrorhizon. Next base: position 310,448 of record JADFUC010000590.1, read on the forward strand.
CATATAATCTGAATATATGATTCCAAAGATTCATCTTTATGATCTTTCATTTATATGATTATATTTTTATAATTCATATTACCTTAGGAGATTTTAGATTTCAAGTCATCTTATTTGAATTCTTATGAGCATACATGTTATGATATTTATATTGATCAAACTAGCATAATGGAGATTTAATATCGTTTGTAATTTTCATGTAGAGATTAATAGTCAATTAACTTGAATTAATCTTAGAACATAAAAAAAAAATTATGTTTAAAACATAAATAACAGCAGCATTCCTAATCGAAGCAGGAAGACAGCTTGACAATATGTTAAAAACATTTGTCTAAGCTAAACAATAAAATTGGGTTCTTCTGGTTGGATGCTTAATGCATTTCTTGTCCAGGTGTACTCCATCTCTAGCGATCTTCTATTCTGATCCTCCCGCACATTTCAAAATGTGAGTACTACATACAAAGTCAACAAGCATTGATGTATCAGAAAGTGAAATATCACAATTCGTAACATGACGGTACCTCGAGCGGTCATGTGTCCGAATCACGTCTCTTGCGGATGGAAAAAGTCATCTTGGCGAACTTCTGTGATGATCAAAATGGTTACTTTAACCATCCTTGTTGTTATACGCCTGTCGCTTTGTTCTTTGCGGTTTGTAACCAAAACTACGAGGTGAAGCGTTAGAACTCTCTTTTATCCTTAAAGATGATCTCACAAAGCAAGCCAAAGCTTCGCCGTTTCTTACCATTGTACTTGATAATGGCTTGGATACCTTTTTTCGAGGAGAATGTTTATAAAGACCCCTACATTGGATCGACAGACACCTCTCATATGGAGGCTTGGGGTGATATTTCGATGAGCTAAGCCTTGGTTAATGAAATTGGATATCTTGGGGTAAGTAATCATGATTGATGATGTTTAAGCTCAATTCAGGAGATATTGGGATTTCAATGTGCAGATAACTCAATCAATCTCATTATCTCCATAAAGTGATTCTCTCCAACTGCGTTGATCGAGGGTGTGCCACGTTTTGCTCTTAACCCTTTTTTTCAGCTTTTTCTGAAGGAGAGTCTTAAGATGAGCATAAATCGGATCATGATCGGCATCACGATTCTTAACGAGATGATTCTCCGTAGTGGACAGCGTAAGACATTTCTAGATGTCAAATGCTGCGTGGAAAGTATCAGAGTCGCACTCCCAACAGATCGGGTCCTTTGGAGTACTTGGGATTAGGTATGCATACTCAATGTGCTCGTGTGGCTAAGTCATTATATGTATCCTTTTCAAGCGAGGCTGAAAAGCTTCTTCGTAGGGAAAGACTCATAACGGACTACAACTGAAAGCTAAGGAACAACTTAATCTATATGTCATATAATGATACTACAATCGGATAATAGAACAAACATGCTCGTATTTATGATTTCATTAAACACACAAAAGTATACTAAGAACTTCATAAGCATCGGCAGGATGACGGCATTCTGACATTCGACTTAAGTTATGCAAGCAAGTGTACAATCACATAATTATGACCATCATAACTCCTTGGAGTTACTAAGTTCAACTTAGACTATATTAGTAACACATAGCATGTCAACGAGACCCCACGTCTAACATTGAAAATCCGTTAAGCGAGCCAAATATACTTAATGCAAATTGAATGAAAAGCGTAAGGGCGAGTTCTTGACGAGTAACATACTATTCCATCGGGATGGAATGTGTCATGTCCGTCTTGGTGAGCCCTTTAAATTACCCATTTATTTTGGTATGACATTAATTTTTTATTTGTGGAATTGATTTGTTATATTTTATTAACTCTTACGAGCATGTCAAGTGTATCAATCAAACAAACTAAAATAATACACCCATGAGTCATAAGAAAAAAATATAACACATTACTGGAAATCATGATATAAATATTTGTGGAAAATATTTCTAAACTATATTTCAGTTTCATAAATTATTTTCACATTGTTTATCTACAGGTGGATCAATATCTAATAACTAATTATAAATAATTACGATTGATTATCCCAAATTTTAATGCATTTCTATAAATACAAAATTGGTACACCATGGGTAGATTAATATCTCTAGGCCATATTATCTATAATATAATATTATATCATAAAGTCCATGGCATCTATCGAATATAACGTATTATATCATGCATGATCAATAGTCAATATTACTTTTAACATACATTGCATGGATGAAGCATGAAGTAGGCACATATATTGTATATCAAGAATGATCATCAAATAAAATAAATTATTTAATTTGTCTAAGTGTAAAGTCACTAGTAATCTAATTATAGTTCTTATTTGATATCTTATATTAATAATATTAACAAACGTCAAATTAATATCTTATAAAATGTGTTGTGGTATCTAATATTAGTAACGTGTTACATTAATACTTAATATCAAATAGGTCATTAATATCTAATATTAATAACATCTTAAGTTAATATCTAGTATTAAAATAACTAGTATTTTCCCAAATTACTATTTTACACTTATGATGATTAATTCCTAGGATTATATTATAATTTAAAAATCTAATTATCTAATAATCATAAGTCTCAAAATTAATTAAATCAAATTTGAAATATTATAATTAAATCAATCATAATTAGAATTTAATTAATTAAATCAATTACTTTCAATTAATTCCAATAAATAATTGAATTTAATCTAATCTTATTAGAACTAATTTTAATGTGGTTAAAATAAATTGATTAAAATAATTTTCAACAAGAAATTAAATTAATACAATTTAATTGATTTCTAATAAATCAATTCTAGCAAAAATCCATCAAGAATTGAGTTTGGATCAAATCAAAAATCAATTGACTCATTAATTAATAAAATTGGACCATCAATTAACAACTAGTGGACGGTTCAGCGACCCGAGATGTACAACCCGCGAACCCATTGCGCCCAGCTCGTCATCGGCGCCCAGCTTGGACCAGGCCTGATCGCCTTGGCGTTCAAAATGTGGTTTGAGCGCCCATGCCATCGTTCGTGACATAAGCCTCGGCCACATCACTTGTGCCGTGGCGATGGCGGTAGTCTTTGACAACTGCAATATCATCGGTATGGGCGGACCACTAGTAAGCCATCATAACTCCTAATGTCGATTTCGATAAATCCTAAATACTAATTGTCTAACAATTAATATATATTGCACTTATAGTCTTGCATGCATAAATCGGTTGATCAATCAAATTATTCAACGGGCATTTTATGAGATCTAATATCTCTTAGTTCCAACACTTTGAACTCTTTGAAGCTTCTTCAAAGGTATTTGACTATGTGACCTTAGCATAGGCCTCATTTATGTATCTTGGAGTTGGCCTCCTATCTCTGTTAGGCCTTCTCAATTGAGTTTGTGATTGCTCTGACAAGTCCTCCTCAGTGACATTGCACCTTCACCGATTGTCTCGATAATGTGTGTTCCCCAAAAGACTTCCTTGACGGTGAATCTCGCTCTCGTAATTTCCCATCTATCGGGGAATTCAGCTCTCCATGATACGTCTCATCGTAGCGTCTTCTAATGGACTTAGGCAACTTGATTGCATATTTTCTTGCAATTCCTATGTATTTGGTAACGCAATCTGTCTTCATAAGAGCTTCTTTGACCGGCAATCAAGTTGGCCAGTTTCCATTTCTGTCATATGGCGGGTATGCACATGACCTTCAAATGTCTTTATAGACGCTTCACCCCTGTCTTCTCAGGAATTACATGATTCGAACATCTGAATCAACAATCCAATGATTGAATGCTCATATCGTGGCAGCATTCTTTGTACAAAGGTTTTTCCATGAACATAGCGACATCTACTTAACACCACAAGAAGGATGTCTCAAAAGTCCCGATCACTTCTTACGTAGGACTCACCGTTCTTGAAAATGTCACAACATTCCTTCAACTTTGTTGGACCGGCGATTTCCTTGTGTAATGTCCCCTTTTGCGGTTGTAGTGTTCGTCACTTTGGCGATCTACAGTCTCGCTACTTGATTTTGATACCCGTTCATTAGGAACTCCTCACAGCTCCACTTTTGATTGAAAAACTCTATCTTGATTTTCTCGCATACCTCTTTCTTGATTGCCAAATCTCCAAGCACTATTTTGAGCTTCTCGAGCTTCCTCTGACTAGAAACCTCTTTCTTGGTTTTGCCTTACATCTTGATTGTTGAATCTCCGCATTCTTTGCAGGTGAATTCTTCTCGACAGGTAGGTCGGCTAGACATGGACTTCTCTAGATCCTCTTCATTACTTAGCAAATTCTCCAAATCTGCTAATGTTGGCTCGGTGGCCCAGTCCCGAGTTGCCGTGACAATAATCTTGTACTCCGGCTTCAACCCATGGATGATAATTCTTTTCATCCTCGTCTCTGAAATATTATTCTCTGGATCCAGCATCACTTAGAGATTTCACCTCGAAAAATTCACTGATGAACATATTTCTCTAGGAGATCGGCCAAAGTTCATTTTCGAGTCTTTCCAAATTTGAATATTTCTTTTTGGCAAAAATCGCCGTCAGAGTATCCGACGCCTCCTTTGAAGTCCGGGTATATTTGATCCACTGTATGAACTGGTATTTAATTTAGAATCTAGTATGAATTTCATTTGTGATACGCACCAAATTCATACATCCACGAGATCCTCAAAATGATATAAATTAATCAAAACACATAATTAGCAATTATGAATATGAGCACTTACGGTGATGCCGGCGGAAGTCTATCAACACATTCTTTCACGAAGCCTCACTTTTTGAATTCCTAATTTGAGCACCTCGAATGTAGTGCCTCTAGTTGATTGCACACACGGAGGGTTGAATCCTACATTTGTGTTCTTAGAACATGGATTGATTGGATGAAATCAAAGAGGCAATTTTTAATTCTTCACTTGATATTTTAAAACCATGATAGGGAGAAAAGGAGGATGCTAGATTTTTGTTTTCAATTCATGAAAACTTATGATAAAAACCTAATAAATTTGCTTATATATGTCAAACCTAAAGCCAACCCGAATAAGCAATAGGCCGACCCCGTTAAGTTTTAATTAAACCGTTAAGTAAATCAAAACACTAACAAGTTGTTAATAGTAACTAACAAGTTACTAACCATCCAACTAAACTATCAGAATTAATTCAGTATTAATTAATTGGTCGGGTTCATCAATTTATATTTTACATTATCAATGTAAATCTCAATTGATATTAATTGATTACAATCGACTCTCAATTTAGCAAGTAGTTTTATTTCATACATGAAATATAGTAGCGATCCTTTGTATGTGTGTGATAGGCTCGAGATAATGAGATTGTATAATAATAATAATTGATAGTACTATTATTATAACAGTGTAATAATTAAGATCCCCTTGTCGCTGCATGGCAGCAAATTATCATGATAACCCCAGACTAGTAATATACAGTACTAGGTAGACACTAAGTTCCATTAATCACATTTAACCAACCCGGTAAATGAATTGATACACAATTATACTTAGCGGGCATAATAAAAGGAATGTCAATTCTCGTTGATTTCAACATGAATTTCATCTTCTACAGCTAATGTTAAGGAATACATGGCTTTACCAGCCTTAACTTTTCATTTCTTTACAGCATCAGGGTCTGCCGGTGTCTTTTGAGGTGCAACATTTGATACTTGTGGTGTTGAGGTTGATGTGTCAAACATTGTGGTTGTGCTTTTAGCTTCCCTTGGTGGTGGTGTTTCACTTCCATTGACAATATCCCATAAATCTTATCCCAACAGGTAAAATCTAATACGGGTACTCCATGACCCATAATTGTTATATTGAGCTTTTCAATTGATAAAGTAAAATATGTCATGATTTTACACTTACTTCGCCAACACTCGAATTTTACTAATGCTTGAATAATGCTTGGTAGTATATATATTGCATCTAACAGGAATTGTACACTAGGTAAGTTTCCAAGAAAGATAGGTTGAGTTGTATTAGATACATTTGTCTCTATTCTTCTAAGTTAGGAAGGGTGTTAGCTCTAGAGTCTGTTGGTATAGTTTTATGTTATATACAGAGAGGCATAGTTTGCTCATGCGAGAATAGTGTGTCGTAGGCAATAATTTTGTCGTGCAGGTGTAGTGATCTACATATGAGAACTAAGTTAACTCAAATGCGTAATTTGTTCCTTCATTATAGTGAAATACATTTATGCGGTTACTGTAAGGTGGATTAGTCCTAACATTGTTGGAATACCACGTAAAATACTGTTCTTTATTTTCAATTCTTTACTTCATTTTTTGTCTTAGAATTATGGCCCGGCTATTACTTAAATACGGCTTCGCGTTTATAATAGTTACAATACCTCATATAATGCTTTCTTCATATTAATGCATCAATCTATCTTGAAAACCAATCATTTTTTAGCTGCACAAGGAGAGATGAATATGCACAACATGCATTCAGAGTGGAAGTCATGACAAAATTATTAAGATATCATGTTTTTCATGACTTCAGTTACCTTTGTTTTCTTGTTTTCAGAAAAGCTATTTGACCAATAATCAAGGGTAAGACCTATCATTTTATTCATTCACTAATACTACAATGATAAAAGTCTTTATTCATGCACTAATACTACAATGATAAAAGTTTAAGTAATTAAACAATTTAGTTTACCTAATGAATTTAGAATGTCACCATTAGTTTATCGGTCCTCATTTGATGTCATCTCAAAATTTTAGTTGGCAAGATGTCTCTTATTCGAATAAATTAGGGGCATATCCTTTATCATGCATCTAAATGTTTCGTGAGTTTGGTGTACCATCGGGGGCGGACTGTGGCACGGGCCAATCCACTCATGGCTCCTCTTAAAATTTTAAAAATCGTATATTTATTCTTTAATTGGGTTAAAATTTTATTATTTTATATCATTTGACCCATCTAAATTAGGACAAATTATTAATAAATAAATATTTTGATCCATTGTAGCTCCGACAATGTATACTATCCAGTTATAGATGATGCAATATAATATCTCCAATGATTCTATTTTTATATTTTTTAAATAAAAAAAAGTACTATTCGTAATTTATAACCAAAACTTGATATCAAAAATAGAAAACATCACATAAGAATTTGATAAAGTAATTATCATCATATAAGAATTTGATAAAGTAATTATCATCATATAATTCATTTGTAAGAACTTTGGAACACCGTAATATGACATAATTTTGATAGATGAAGTCATAGTATGGCTAAGTAGATTGGGTATTATGAGCTTATAACATCAAGATTATGAGTTCGATTATTCCTGCAAATCTTTCTTGGTGAGTATATATCCTTGCGGGCCTTGCACAATATGTTTCACACAGGGCCAGCTATGGTTTGCATCAGCTCGAAGTCTACTATATGCATTCAAGGAATACCGTGAATCCCTTAATGGCTTAATTTCATCCGAGGCATAACTTTTCGTGAACTTTTCATACAAACGCCTAGAATTATTCAGCCTTTCAGTAAATCTAGGGTCATTTTGGCACCTAAACTTTTCAAACAAATGCTTTTTTCAAGCAGGGCACGCATCTTTGGAAGACAAAATTAAATTTTAGAAGGACAATCTAGTCAAATAACATCAAAAATGCTCACTTTCTTGAACCATATCTTATTCATTACCTCACCGCATGACACCAACCACCCACCACCACTGACTATAGATGTCCCTGCTCTTCCCCAAAACCATCAAAGTCAATGGTAATGTTAACATGCTTTTTTCAATTGGAAATTCCCAAAAACTAAAAGTCAAAAAATTTGAAAAATCTAAATGTGAACTTTCATAAAACAAAATTGTGAATCCCAAATATGAAGGCTTTTAATTTTTTCCAAAACCCAAACTGTGAATCTCAATTTATCACAATTCCAAATTGTGAAAATCCCACCTCTGAGCTTGAAGAAGAAGAGGAAGAATTTAAAGATCAAGATGATGAATTGTTTGAAGATTTTAATTTGGAGCACTTGAACTTGAATCCCAATAACGTGTTCTTGCTTAATTTGGGTTGATTCATATCCATTGCTTGTATAGGAGATTCCAACCACTACACCAACCAATCTAATGTAGCTACTTTGGAAAAATCGAATCTTGATTTGTCTCAAAAGCAAACTACTAAGTCTAGCCTTGAGTTTGTTTATTATTTTAGTAGTGTACTTGATTGTTTTTTGTTGAATTTTGAGCTTAGAGTTGGTTAAAATCAGGTTGGTTTTTATTGATTTTTTGTGATTGAGCAGTGTCAACAACTGCAATATGAAATTTGGATTGATTTTAAGTAAATGGTGAATTTTGAGTTATTTTGATGTTATTTCACTAAATTATCCTTCTAAAATTCTATTTTGTCTTCCAAAAGTACAGATACATGGTTTGAGAAAAATTAGTCTTTGTTTAAGAAAAGTTGAGTGTCAATATATTTTGGAATGCACCTCTTAAAAGGTTGGACAGTTTATGTACTGCTTGTTTGAAAAGGATTGAAAAATTAGGTAATGAATGAAATTAAACAAAATCTTGATTAGTGAAAAATATAATCAACATAAAAGGTGATGGGTCACATGGCCAAAACACAACTTGGAAGCAAAACTAAGATTGGAAACTTCAAAGTTAAACCATAATTGAGATTCTGCCTTTGCATTCCTATCCAAAACCATACATACATATCACATATCCTTACCTAAATCAAAATCAAATCAACCGACAATATTCATGATCTTTTCCCCTCCTCATAATTCTCAAATACCCAATCAAAATATCACCCTTGCATTTTCACTATAATAACTCACAAACTTGCAAATTTAGATCAATTAAGTCATTATTCGTTTGATTTTAAAAATTTTATAGTTTATTATACAATTATAAATAATAAAAATATTGAAAATCTTTCATTTAAATAAATTTAATGTTTTAGTTCGATTCAATTTTGGTTGAAGATCGGTCATTACTAGAAATAACTTGATACTCTGTTTTGTAGCTCTGTTTTTGCTAGGAATTTAATAAGGGAACTTCTTGCAACTTAAGATCAAGTTGCCCTTTTGTGGATTTTGCAGCATTGTGAATTTGGTTTTTTTGTTGAGAGAAATGGGAAGTTTTGATGAGAAAGTTGTTGCTGTGATCATGGTTGGTGGACCAACTAAAGGTAACAAATTTAATTGAATTTTGATTTTGTGTTTGTTGTTTGTTTTTCAGTTCTTGGTAATTATATAGTAATTTGGTATCAAAGATTCAATCTTTTTGAAGAATTATTCTTTTTTGGGTGGGAATAATAATGCCCTTTTAAATCTTTTTGAAGAACTATTCTTTTTGGGTGGGAATAATAATGCCCTTTTAAGTACTTTTTGTTGTTTGTTTGAGTTAAGTAGAAATACCCAACTTGAATATAATTATTGGGAAAGTTTTGGTATTGAGATCATGATCATTTCTTGTTCTTTTTGCTGATTTGATTAGAAAGCTACCATTTTTATTGAAATGGTATTTTTAGTTTAAGAATTTAAGTGCTGATTTGATTAGAAAGTTAATATTTTTATTGAAATGGTATTTAAAGTTTAAGAATCTTAGTGCTGATTTGGATTGTTTTGGTAAATGGTGAATCTTGAAAATAGGTACTTTATTCAGGATCTGTTACTGAATCATTCTTTTGTCCAATTCTTGCTAATAATAGTATTTTGCTTTCGAAGATTCGATCTTTTTGAAGAAGGATTCCTTTTGTTAGGAATAATAAGTCCCTTTTAGGTACACTTTGTTATTTGTCTGAGTGGACTGATACACAACTTGAGTATTGAGATCATGTGGATTTCTTTTTCTTTTAGTTGATTTAATTAGAATGCTAACATCTTTATTCAAATGCAGTTTAAAATTGATGACACTGTGTGTTGATTTGAATTGTTTGAATAAATGATGAATCTTGAATAATAGGTACTCGATTCAGGCCTCTGTCACTAAATATTCCAAAGCCACTCTTCCCTTTGGCAGGGCAGCCCATGGTTCATCATCCAATCTCTGCTTGTAAAAGGGTACGTTTGAGCTCTTCCGTCCCAGTGAATTAAATAAATGATATATTTCCAATGTTTTTATTGTTTCCATTTCAGTATTATAAGTATATATTTATTTGCTCTTGATAATTTTAGACTTTGTTGTATTAGATTCCAAATTTGGCTCAGATCTATCTTGTTGGCTTCTATGAGGAGCGTGAATTTGCCTTATACGTCTCCTCAATCTCAAATGAGCTTAGAGTTCCTGTTAGGTGGGTGTTTTATGCGTCTTTCAGTATGTCTGTGGGAGTTTAGCTTTATAAATTTATGACGCATGATGTTTATAACATCTTTTCTTTTTTCTCGATTGTTAGATATTTGAAAGAGGACAAGCCACATGGATCTGCAGGTGGGATTTACAGTTTCAGGGATGTAATCATGGAAGACAGTCCGGTTATCATCTTCCTCTTCCCTTAGTTATTAAATTATATTTGATGTAACAATTCCTTTTTCTCCTCATCTAAGGCGAATGTGCTGACACGTGTATTTGTTTCGATGGCAGTCCCATATTTTTCTGCTAAATTGCGATGTTTGTTGCAGTTTTCCACTGCCAGAGATGTTAGGTAATCCAGTCCTTTTCTCTCTTTACTTTTTCCTTCAAGTATTTTGTTTGCCTTATGGTCCATAAATGTCATATTGGCTTAGTAAATTTTCTTCATGTAGATTATTAGGTGGGAACTAATTGTTATTGTTGAATCTACCGTTTACAGATGCTCACATTAGATATGGTGCAATTGGAACAATACTTGTTAGTAAGGTTCGTAAATTTGATATATGCTCAATGTGATTTCAGACTAATGCAAACAAGTCGTTGTATATCATTATGGCTTTGTATATCATTTGGCCAAGATTAGGTGTCTCCGGAATACGCAAGCCAGTTTGGGGAGTTGGTGGCTGATCCTGAGACCAGTGAACTGTTACACTACACAGAAAAGCCAGAAACTTTTGTATGTGCAAGATATATATCCATCTAATTCGTGATCCTGGTCTAGTGGTCTTCCTGCTTATATGATCTCATTCGATCGATGAAAGTTTTCAGGTGAGTGATCGCATAAATTGTGGTGTATATGTTTTCACCCCAGAGATATTCAATGCAATTCAGGGAGTGTCTACACAGAGAAAAGACAGAGGTCAGGATATACCCTAATGTCTTGCGTAGATGTTTTTTACTATATTTGGATTGTATTTTATATTGAAAGTAATTATTTCTGGTATTTGACAGTTCACTTGCAAGTTGCCATTGCTAATCTATGTTACAGTATTTAAGGGCCACTGAACTGCAAATTGTGATACTGTTTGAACCTTCTATACCAGATCTTTAAATATTCTACATGTATTTGAAAAGTGATTATGAATCATCTAGCTTGCCAGGCATCTCTACCCTCCAATAAAAAGCTTCTCGTGATCCTCGTTGTTTCTTATATATTGAAAGCTAAGCTGCTTGTTACATCTAGTTCCTAGGTTCTCTCAATTCTATCTTTTTGTTTCAAGCTTGCAGTGGCAAATTTCTTTTTTCAAACTCTAGTTGATGGTATGATGGGCTGAAAGACATACTGGAAGAAACAAATACCTGAACTTGTCCACGAAGTTGTTCATTTTGTATCCTGTTAATCAATTTATCATTGTCGTTTACACATGTGATGGCATACTTGATGATAACAGTTTTTAATAGCATAGTTGCAAACTATAATGTGTAACATGGCTTTTTTTGTTATATTGATGCAGCTAATTTAAGGCGTGTATCCAGTTTTGAAGCTTTGCAACCTGCAAATAGGTATAATCTCTACAATTGGATACCCTATTCCTTCTCTTTGACATATGAGAGATTGAAATCTGTATATTTATTGTTGTAAGCCTTTCAAAATTCAAACAGATGACTAATAAATTGGAGACAAAACCACATAATATCTCATGGAAGAGGCGTACAATTGTTTTGATGAATATGAATTATCATTCTCATTCCTCGATCTTTACATGCTTGTGCCATCCCTATAAATATCATGAATACCATTCGGTTGCCATAACTCATTTCCTAGGTTAAATTTAAAGGTCGGCATGAGCTCTAATCTCTCAAAGAAAAAGAAATTTAATTGGCATGTAATCACTGAAGGAAGAAAAACATTGATGACTTTTGAAGCAACTCTTACTGATATTGATCTCAACTGTGTCACATGTTATATGTCCATACTACAAACACATCTTTGTGGCTGTGTAGATTACTAATTCCGTAAAACTTTTTTAACTTGATAGGAGTCTTCCAACAGATTTTGTTAGGTTGGATCAAGATATCCTATCACCACTTGCAGGGAAGAAGAAATTGTACACATATGAGACCATGGACTTCTGGGAACAGATCAAGACTCCTGGGTAAGGAAATATGAAAAAGTGCTTACACAACTATTATTCCCAAATTTCATTTTTGATGCCTATGATGGTAATATGACTGTGGATATCTTTTTTCTTTGTTCAGAATGTCTTTGAAATGCTCTGCGTTGTATCTATCCTTGTTCCGCTTCACCTCACCCCAGACTTTGGCAAATGGAGATGGCACAAAGAGTGCTACCATTGTTGGTGATGTATACATTCACCCATCTGCAAAAGTTCATCCGACAGCAAAGGTAATCTTTAGTTTTGATCTGCTAGTCTACCTAATTTTCAATCAATTTACAACTATAAGCTCTTGTAAGTATTTACAGGGTCCACGTCATGTTTTTCCAAATTTATGTTACTTGAGATGGCAGTGTAGGATATTATTCAAGTGCAAATAAAATGCCTTCTGTGTATAAGGAAAAGACTTCTGTCCTTCAATGTTTTATCTTGTGTGTTACCCTATTAATTTATTGTCTAAGCAGATTGGTCCGAATGTTTCAATTTCTGCAAATGCACGAATTGGAGCAGGCGTTAGGCTCATCAACTGTATTATTCTCGATGACGTTGAAGCTAAGGTATTACATTTCCTCACTTAAAGAAGAAGAGGTACCACAGGTCGATCACTGGAACATGAATCTGACCTTTTGTGTTTCCATAGGAAAACGCTGTTGTAATCAACGCAATAGTAGGATGGAAGTGTTCCATTGGAAGATGGTCTCGGGTACAGGTAATATATAAATCTTAAAGAGTAAAAGTTTTTTGCTATCTCACCCTCGCTTGCCCTCATTACTTTTTAGTTATTGCTTAAGGTGTTTAACCTTGGTCCGAATATTTTCAGGCTTCAGGTGATTACAATGCCAAACTCGGAGTCACAATTCTTGGTATTTCCTCTCATTGCTCTTGTTAGCGAAATAATTATCGGCTTGTTAATGTTTGGACTCGTTTTCATAGATTTTTGTTTTTTCAGGTGAATCGGTGACGGTTGAAGATGAAGTTGTGGTGGTGAACAGCATTGTTCTGCCAAACAAGACTTTGAACCTTAGTGTGCAAGAAGAAATTATACTGTAGAAACACAGAGGGAAAACTATGTACCTTCTCATTGTACCATGAAGGTCATGTTTCGTGTTATTTATACGAGTTGTTTACCTTGCTAGTTCATCATTCATTTATATATAGAACCAACATGAATATATATTTTGTTGTGTAATATCTGTAAAATTATTTACCTTAATAAGAATAATTTAGTTTGTCTCAATTTGTAATTTTACTTCATATTCCAAATAAAATTTGGATATTTACTGGCTATTCAGATAAAATTAATCGCTTACATTTCAACGTTACATTTCGACTATTTTTGTTATTAAATTAAGAATCAACCAACGATATAGCTTTTAATTAATCGTCATTTTACATTTTCAATTTACTTTTGACATTTTCATTCTTTTTAATTTGTTGCCTATTCTGCGACGAGCAAGTAAATATTACCGAGGAGTATTTATGTTAAACTATTTACTATTTTTAAACTTTTCATATTGAATCTATATAGAATGTATTTTCAATTGATATTAATTTCTTATTTTATTATTATTATCAAATAATGATTGATTTAGTATTATTTAATTTAGTAAACTATAGTTTATTTATAATCCATCAAGATTTAATTCGGAGTTGTAACCAAGGCTTAGCCACCTCAATTCTAGTTCTTGCTTAAATCATTCATTTATATATAGATTCAATATCAAATAATGATTGATTTAGTACTATTTAATGTAATAAAGTATAGTTTAATTATGATCCATCGAGATTTAATTCAAAGTTGTAATCAAGCGAGCCATCTTGGAATCTCGAGTTCTGCTTAAATCAAATGAAAGCAGTGGCATGCGACGACTAATAAGAAAATTTATCCACTGCCTCAAGATCAACTCAATTAATGTACACCACCTCTCCGCCTCGTTAATCATACGCAGATTATCCAGAAGCGACGATCGAAATGATTGAAATTTCTGGCCAGTTCGATTTTCCTACCAACGCTTTCTGGAGCATTCAACCGGATTCATCATGTCAAAAGTAATGAAACGTGTAGCACTTATAGCCACACAATCTCCCCCCGACAGCAACCTCAAAAATGTGAAAATCGCAACTTGAGTCCGGTCGTGACATAAAAATGTTAAATTTGTTGCACAAAACCAAAACAATGTCATGTTTTGTGACCAAATTATTACAATCATCTCCTAATCATTACCTCTCTACTCCTCTACACAACTCTCATCTCTCTGTAATCTCTCCCATCTCTCTCCCTCTTACTATGTTATGTACAATATTTTCTTGTATATATAACCATTTATATTAGTCCTTTTGTCCCAAAATATTGTCATTTTGAATTTTGATGGTTGACTTGTTAATATTTTAATTGATTCTTCTATGTATGTATAACCATTCATTTTGTCTATTCATGCCAAAAAGATTGTTGGGTTTTGATTTTTGATGGTTGAATTTTTGAAATTTGAAATTAATTATTTTTGTGTATGTTGAGTGTTTATTGGTGAAAATATGTTAATGCTAGTGTTCTTATTTTGATTTTGATTGTAAATGAAAAATATGTCAAATGGTAGTATATTTATGTGTAGTGTACATTCTATTTTATGTGTGTATGACCATTTATATTAGTCCCTTTGTCCAAAAAGATTGTCGGGTTTTGAATTTTGATGCTCGACTTTTTGAGTTTTGGACTTAATTGTTTTTATGTATGTTCTATTTTTGACTTTTTGAGTTTTGGTGCAGAATTTTTTATGAAAAATGTATCAAATCTTATGTTAGTATTTTTATTGTACTTTAGTATTAACATAATAATTCTAGTTCAAATAAAAGTTAGGCGTCTCAGGTAAAGCTATAAAGTTTTGGTAATTTTGACTATGCACAATTGAAGTGGACGATTTTTTAGGATATATGGACTACAATTCAACTAATATTGAATTTGTATTAATGGGGTTGTAGATTTTTAGCTACATAAAATCAAGGCAGAATTTTTCTGGGTTTAGTTCATCGACACGTTTCTTGGGTTGTGTGAGAGCAATGGCTTCATTGCCTTCTGTTCAAGGTCCGGATTCGATCACTTATTTGAAGCAGAATGAAGCAGCTGAAATTGATGAAATTTTAATGGGTCCACTTGGTTTTAGTGTTGATCAACTCATGGTTAGTTTTTCATATTTCCCATTTTTAATTGTGACAATTCGAAGTTTATTGTCGAATTGAGGCTTTTTGGTTTCTTATGATGTGCAGGAATTAGCTGGCTTGAGTGTGGCAACTGCAATAGCAGAGGTTTGTCAGTTATGCTGGAGCTGCAGTAATGTTAATTCTTCTCATGAAATAATTTTTTTCCCGCCAATTATGAGTTATGCGCTTTATCCATTCAGCCATGGATGATTTTCGGGGATTTATAGTGAATGAAGGAATCATTACACATAGCATGCCCGGGCACAACACCATAACTAGTTTAGCTGAAATGTTCTCTAGGAACATCCTACTTGTAATTTGGGTAAAAACCAACATGCTAGTTTAAGGGTAACCATTTGATATAATGCAAAAAAATAAAACTAAAAATGGTTTGATTCAAGTTTATGGATGATTTTCAGTGTACGATACACTATTAGGAATTTAAGGATATGACGTACCTTTTTAGACAAGTAATATTTCAAATCATGTGATGACCTTTCTGATTACAATGTGTAAATGTGATGAATGATATTTGCCTTCATGGATGTTAGAGTTAAATTTACAAGAAAGATTGCTATGGAAGTGATGATCCTGATGCACAAAAACTGTTCGGATTGTTAAGGTGGTTTGGCACAAGAAAATCATCTAGTTCATTCAAATTGTAATGAAGGGTGTATAATATAATGCGAATGTATAAGATGCCTACATCCCAGACCAGGGCTTCAATGGAAGATATAGTAATAGAATAGACACCTAGCTGACAAGAACACTAGTAATCATTTCAAAGAACAGTTTCTTTTCTAGTTATGAACATGAAAGACCTAGGTAGAGGGAGAGAGGTTTTACCTGACGTCAGTATGAGTTCGGACTCTGGGATGACACTACTAATTCTTGTTCCCCACTTGGCTCATAACTTCTTCAAATAATCAAGATAGTTTCTCCACATCATTAGTACAATGGTTCTTACAGAGCTGCTCTCATAACCTTGTAAGACCCTTTTATCTTCAAGCAAATGTTTATATGACTATGTTTCTCAAAATTTCTTTTGAAAGGTCTTTAAATCAAGTGAATATAGCCGTGTTCTTGCAATATGCGGTCCAGGCAATAATGGTGGAGATGGTCTGGTTGCTGCTCGTCATTTATATCACTTTGGATATAAACCTACAATATGTTATCCAAAACGTACATCTAAGCCTCTGTATAATGGACTGGTGACTCAGGTATAGGCTTTCACTCAATTTCATTTTGATTTAGTAGTACCTAGTTATATAAGTAGTGCTTATGCAGGAACATTTTTGTAGCTTGAGTCACTGTCTCTGCCTTTCCTGTCAGCTGAAGATCTACCTCTGGACTTATCAGAAAGCTTTGATATTCTAGTGGATGCAATGTTTGGATTTTCATTCCATGGTGAGATCTTGTTACTTACGCAATGATTGTAAGTTCTTTGTTCAAGGGAAACATAAAATGTTAAGGCTTCATTTGGGGGGTATCTTAGAAGACCAACTGATTTGTTTCCTGTTAATTAGATCTCACTATTTAAACATTCTAACATCATAATTAATTAGATAGTATATCTCTGTTCATTCTAACTTCTGCCCAAGATATACTATCTAATTAATTATGGGTCTTCTCCAACTGAATATAATGTACTTATGATTCTCAATTGTTGAAGGTACTCCAAGACCCCCTTTTGATGATCTCGTGAGAAGGTTGATTGCTTCAGGCAATCCTACAGAACCTCATAGATCACCTGTCATTGTATCTGTAGATATTCCGTCTGGATGGCATGTTGAAGAAGGAGATGTTAGGGGAGAAGGAATCAAACCTGATATGCTGGTTTCTCTCTGATAACATTAGTCTTGAGTTTTTCTTTTAATCCCCTGTGAATTTTAAAAACACTAATTTCCAATTGTATCTTTTTTTGCCCGAAGGGTGAACTTTCTTGAATGTCTTGTCCTTTTGTAGGTTTCTTTAACAGCTCCCAAGTTATGTGCAAAAAATTTTAGTGGTTCACATCACTTCCTAGGTGGTAGGTTTGTTCCACCTTCAATTGTGGAAAAATTTAAGCTCCAACTTCCATCATACTCCGGAACTTCCATGTGTGTCCGGATCGGTAATCCTCCAAAAGTTGATATATCAACTCTCAGAGAGAACTATGTCTCTCCTGAGCTTCTCGAGGAGCAAGTCGAGGCCGATCCATTTGATCAGGTAATGTGATATATGGTATCCTTCAGAAATACCTTCCTCAATTTTCTTGTAGTAGCCTTATACATTGGTACTCTTTGCTAGTAACTTGTCCATTTTCATACAGTTCCAGAAATGGTTTGATGATGCAATGATCGCAAGCATAAAGGAACCAAATGCCATGGCCCTCTCTACTTCTAACAAAGATGGAAAAATGTAAGTCCCTCACTTGGGATTGTCTTTTCTATCTGAAAAGTGTTATGTTGCTGATATAAATCGATGTACTTTAGTTTCATACTTTCATCTACCACCCATGGTACTTGTGAAAATTACATGTGTTGCTTCCAGGCGAAGCAACTCAATATATTTACAGCAGCAATTGGCCAAAATATTGCAAAATACTGTAAACGATATTATGGCATTTGAAGTTTCCTTAAGGTGCTTAAGAGTGAACATTATAAAAAAAAAAAAAAATCATATTTCAACAGTGTGATGTCCCAGTTGATTTCTTCTGATTTTGAGTAATGTCTCAAGTAATGAGTTAAAAACATCAAGGGGTTCCTTGCAAGATATTATCAGGTCATAGATGCATGTTTTGCTAGATACCTTTTAATATCTATCCTTACACTTCCACATAGTACAGATTCTTATATGTTTGAAGTTTCTGTTTTTTTTCCAACAGCTTGGTGATCTAGTTTTTATATGAGAAATTTGCATTGCCTGCTGTGGAAAGGCTTCCTTTCCTAACATGTTTCATAGAAATACTGAACAGTTAAGCTCTAGAAACTGACTTTGATACCAGATCCTTATAATTTTAGCATGTCCCACTTCTTCCTAATTTTCCCGTGCTGTCCTGCTTTGGTACCTTTTCCATGTTCATCTATTTTTATTTGTCTTCCGGTAGTCGTGGATGAAAATTTTCTACCTCAGAGATACTTCACTAAAACAGATATGCTATCTCCTTTCATATCTTAAGGTTTATGCCAAACTTGCATGAATAACATAGTGAAGGCAAGTGTTTTCTTTGCAGTAGGTGGGTGCCGATGAAAAATGCTACCATTGAATTTGAATTTGCACTTCTCCAATTCTTTTTCTTTTTTGCCCTTATTGTTGGATGTCTGTTTTCCACAGATCATCAAGAATGGTGTTGCTCAAAGGTTTTGACAAAGAGGGGTTTGTCTGGTTAGTCTGATCTGTTATGTGGTTGTGAACACCTTATCTATATACTATACGCCCTTTTCTCATTCCGCCCCCCTGATTTTTGCTGGTCTGATAAGTAGAGCTCTTCTCTTGCAGGTACACCAACTATGAAAGCCAAAAGGCTAGACAATTAGCAGAAAATCCTCGGGCGGCGCTCCTTTTTTACTGGGACGCACTAAATCGTCAGGTAGACTCAAACCTTTATTGAATCATAATGAACTACTGCAAAAGTAAATTAAGCGCGTTCTTGCATCTCTAGGTTTGGGGAGAGAATTAGATGTGTATACTTGTGTGCATTCTGTAATAACGTAAAAATGCTAACTAAAATTCTACAGAAGGGACATGCTATAACTTTCAATGTCATGCTAGAAAAAGTAGAACATATAATGAGTGTTGTCACTAAATGTAGTTACAAACGAATCTACTTTATCATTCATAAAATTTCAGAACTTCGAAATAATATGCTTTCTCTGTTTAATATTTCTGAATGAGAAGACGGACAATTGTTATTTGGGTTCAGGTTCGAGTAGAGGGACCGGTAGAGAGAGTCTCTGATGAGGTGTCTGAACAATATTTCCATAGTCGTCCTCGTGGAAGTCAGATTGGAGCTATAGCCAGCAAGCAGGTTACTGCGATCACCTTATTATATATCTTCAATGTTTGCTTGCTGCTTTTGCTTTCTTCCTTTTCCCCTTCATCTAATTGGAATATTTTGATGACGAAAATTGTTTGTTTCTATACAGAGCAGAGTTATTCAAGGAAGGGATGTGCTTCACCAGGAATACGACGAATTGGAGGCAAAGTACTCTGATGGGTATATGAAAGAAGTTAAATGTCAAGCAACAATGTGGATTATCATAATTTTTCTTGAAGTAAATTTGACTTGTCCGTCTTTCCCTTTTTTTGGTTGCAGAAGTGTAATACCAAAACCCAAATACTGGGGAGGTTACAGACTCAAGCCAGAAGCTTTTGAATTCTGGCAAGGGCAGCCATCTCGTTTACATGATAGGTAACTACCTTAACCTTCTCTACAAATATCTTCGAGTGCCTGACTAGAAACCTCAGCAGACCGAACGTAGAGTGTAATATTGGACTATATCCTGAACAATGTGACCAAATAGAAATCATGTGTAGATTCATTGCGACCGACTTATGAAGGAGGAGAGAAGCGAGTGCAGGGGGTGGGGGTGTCGTGGGGGGAGATCATCGATCATGTCATGTTTGTTGCATGCGTTTTCAGTTGGCATATGGCGTAATGTTGGAACATCTAGATATGTAACATACTCTATAATTTTACAGGTTGTGCTACACTCAACAAATAATTGATGGGAGGAGACTGTGGAAAATGAATCGTTTGTCCCCATGAGTCCATGACTATCATATTTGGGCTCTTCATTATGATAATTATTATGGTATTAATACAACGTACAGTAGTACTCATTTCTATGTATTTTTATACTCCAACTTTCTTATTTCAAAGAATAATGACAATTAAAGTCAAAGAAATTCTTAACTGGATCGAAATTAAGGAACTTATTCAGAACCCTCCAATAAAAACCTTTGCAATAAAGTTAACAATGGAGGTGGCACTGGAATTATATATATATATATATATATATATATATATATATTAGTGATGATTAGTCTTTGCTAACGGATCAATACCCGGCACCCGTACGTTACTCGGCTTCGATAACCCGCTCAATGGTTAATGACGGAACTTCGAATATTTTTTACTCGATAACATCAGTAACATTTTCCCGCTTCGACATATTACTCGTCAAAATAAAATAAAGTATTCATATATTGTATAAAATAAAAATACTACTAAATTTGGACTTAATGACAAAAAATAAAAATAAAATAAAAATGCCAAAATCTTGTATAAAGTATAATACTATTTTTAAAGAATATTATATATTGTATAAAATAAAATATTACTTTCTTAAAATAAAAAAAATGCTCAAATTTGTTAAAGGACGTGTCCGGCGCCCGCTTCGTTATCCAGCTCAAAAAAGCCAGCTCGATAACTTGGCTAAATGGGATTAACCCGAAGCGAAACTTCAATAAGTTTTTTACTCGTTACTCGAAAGTACCGGTAATTACGGCTTTCCGATAAAGAAAACCGGCGGGTAACCCGATGGCACTGTGCGGCTCGTTAGCAGCCTTCGCGATGATGTGAGTTTGAATCGAAGTAAGCTTTGGTCACTAGTAAGACTCTTTTTTCCACTAGGTTATTCGATTAACTTGAATTTTTGGAAGATCATTAGATTGAATAATACTCCCTCCGTTTTTTTTATTTGTCGTTTTGTCAATTTTCACATAGATTAAGGAAAATAAAAAGTAGTCAGTATATTGAAAATGAAGAATGACAATCATTTAAAACTATATCATTAATTGTTAATAATTTCATGAGAAAACGTAGTAAAAAAGTACATTAAAAATATAGGAGTACAATTTTTTATGATAATATGATAAATATGTTAAAATAAAAAATTTAGCCTAAAACAACAAATAAAAAAAACGGAGGAGGTATGCATTAAAATGCTTGCATCTTATTGTTTGAACTTAGAACCTTTTAACTTTACTCTCAACCTTGAACTTTTTGAGACTCATCCGTCCTGTAAAAGTGATTATCTAGGGGAACCAATAATCCAAAAAACATAACCATCACAACTAAACTCCAATATATTATGTGATCTTTCTATTACATTTCAACAATTGAAATAAACGTTTCAAGTTACATATCTAATAGATTTAATACTCCCTCAGTCCCTAATAGATTCTCAAGGTTTAGAATTTGGATTTTCGCCCAGATTAAATGGTAAGTAAATATTTTATTTACACATTTGTATAATATTTGATGAAAATTATAAAATAATAATATTTTAATGTACTTTAATAATGACGGTAAATTTTATTCAAATCAAAATTATGTTTATCGATGATGGCGTAAAGAGTTTGTCGATTTGGAAGCCAACTTAAATTAAGCATGACAATAATTTAGTATGGAGGAGTAAAAGATTGGATATTTTATTTAGAAATTTAATTTTTTTTATAATATATATATAACATGTTAGGTTTATCTACAAGCTATAGATCTGATAATTAGCAGAGTTGAATTCAATATATGAAAGGGAAAAATATTGATTAGTAATTAGTAAACTAAATAATAATACTTATATTAACTAAACCAAGTATATTGTCATAATAATACTTATAGTAGTTTTCACTACATATAAGAAATATAAATTAAATCGATATTATGGTTTTAAAAATACATACATGAATATATGTATATTATAATATATAATTCACTTTATTGATGAACATTCGATGTTCAAATCAGTACCCTCATCATCTATTTGAATGACTTATTGTGACATTTTATATTAAAGTTGTTATTTATGTCAAAATTTTTAAAAAATTCATATCAAGTAATATTAATCACATATATACTATTGAGGTTTAACTTTAAAAAAATATTGCACAAGATATAATTTTTATAAGAGGTATGTCATCTTTATTCCATTGCTTTTTAATATAATTCATTTGGAATATTTCACATTCGAACAAGGACATCTAATGTGTTGACTCTTTGGTACGTTTTCGCGTGGCTAACATTGAGGTAATTTAAGTAAAAAGGGCTATATTATTCATTTTTGTTTAAATATTATTGAGTCAATCATCAATTAAAATATGTTAAAATGAATACATAAAATAAAATTGAATAGTAGAACTTTTATCTTGCTAATCAATTGAGAGTGATGTTTTAGAGGAATTTTAAAATGAATTAGGTAATTGGGTGACCGTTGCGGTTTGGTCCCGTAAGTGTCACCGTTCTTGAATGGTCGCATGGGGTGTGTGGCGGGTGCGCAAATAGTCCACTGACCCCACCCCAACGATTCCGTTAAGGACTAACTATTTGGGGAAAAAAATGTAACTTCGTAAATTATTTAATGACCCCAAAATCCAATTTGTAAAAATAGTCATATAATGAAATTAGTTTATAATGACCCCAAAATGAAAATTTATTTGACACATAACCCGAATGGTAAATATAAGGGCAGAAGTCAAAACCATTTGCTGCTCGTCTAAAAAAATCAAGCACTACTCTTAAACTCTTACCGAACTACTGTGTAAAATCCTAAGCTTTTGTTTGAACCCAAAATCCAGCTTTTGTTTTTAGATGGCTATCTTCATGTCGAGTGTGGGTGATAATCCACATTTATCTTGGTTTGAACCTTGAAAGATAGGATTTTTTGGCATAGTTTATTCAAATGAATGGGTTTTTTCGATTTTCATAAATTATTTTGAGGTTGTGTTGTCTAAAAATTGAATTACTCTTTTATTTCTCGAAATTAAATTAGGGTTTGAATTTCCCAATTAATTTAGGGCTCTAATATGTTATTTCTAATATTAAATTGTTTCTGATTTATTTTGTTTTATGCATTGCAGATAATGTTTTAGAAAAGGCTTTGATGACAATCTGGATACATCATGGTGGTGCGCGTGAAAGTCCTCGTAGAAGATATGTTGAGGCCGATAGATTGTTATGATTATGTTGATGGGGAGTAGTTTAAGTTTAGGAAAAACTAAAAGATTTTGTGAGTCGATGTAGGCCTTTATGTGATAAGAATAAAACCAGATTTTATTTTAAGTATAAAGATGATTTTGATAAGGGGTGCATATTTCTTAAAAAAGATAGTGATTGTCTAGGGTTGTTGCAGTTCTTTAAGAAAGGGAATCAGGTGGACATTTATGTTGAGCATAATGACTTAGATGCCATGTTAAGGGCCGAGGCTGCTGGTGGGGAAATTAGACAAGATTTTATAGAGGATGTCGAAGATGATGTTGATGGTAATATGAATTCATGTGGATCCCGATCTTTGTAAGAGCGAGATAGAGGAGATGAGTTTGACATTAGCGATTAGATGCAGGTGATAGTGAATTTAAGATCATCGATGAATCGAGAGGAGGTTTCTTAGATGAGGAGTATGATATGGATGATGATGACACTCTATTTGATCTTAATGTTGATCATGGCCTTGAAAATGATGGCATCATAAGTACTCATACTCAGTTTTTCTCCAGTAATGTTCATGATCAACTAAATGCTACTGATGGGGACATAGACTTAGATTGTGGTGATGATGTACTGAAGAGTGATAATGATAGTGATGCTAGTGGTGCGTGATAGCAGAACAGCGGCTTTCTAAATTGGTGATTGATAGTAGACACCCTAAATTTGAGATTGGAATGTTGTTTAGTTCTAGAGAGGAGTTAAAGGCTGCCATTGATACATTCAATATTAAAGATGCAAGGGACATCAAGTATGTGAGGAATGAAAAGTCTAGAGTTAGGGTGATTTGCAAGGATCAAAGTTGTAAGTGGTTTATATATGCAAAGAAGTTGAGTGGGGAATCGGGTCACTTGATTAGAAAATGACACTTGTATAAACACATGTATTCCGGTGTATGATAAACGAAGACTTTAACCTCGACTTGGCTTGCAATCACCCCTATGAAAACGTCGGAAACTTCGACTAGTTATAAGCCAAGAGTGATTTTTTAGAAAGATATGAGTGTTAAAGCTAGGTCGACATGTTAGTAGGTATATTCTTAGAGTAAGAGGCTGCTTTAAAGGCAATTTATGGGGATGAATGCAAACAATTTGAGATTGTAGGATTTTGTGCGAAATTATGGATACTAATCCAAGAACATATGTGAAAACAATTGATATCTGAAGGAAGTCGAGTTTTCGAGATGAATTACTTGTGTTGTACAGCGTGTAGAGCGTTTAGAGTGGTTGTAGGTGTGGGGGTTGATGGATGCCATTTAAGACAGGGAGGTCAACCACAGTGGCGGTTAAGATTGATCCAAGCAACACTCTTTCCATTGCTTGGACTTCGTTGAGATTGAAAACAAAGAGAGTTGGGAGTGGTTTCTAAAGCATTTGTGTGAAGATATTGTGAACGATTAAAGCAGGTTGAAGAGGCGGGATAATGAGTGGACATTCATGTCAGACAAACAAAAGGGGTTAATTGAGGCATTATTTGTTAACTCAGTGAACCGTAGGTTTGTGACGCCTCAATGAAAATTTCAAGAGAGTGGTTTTTAGGGGCCCTTTTAAGAGCTGTGTTATGGTCGAACTTCCAATATCAACAACAGTTCAATACTTTAAAAACAATGGAAAAAAAATAAAAAGTTAAAATGTTGATGCATATGAATGGTTTCTTGATAAAATCCAGCGATGGGCTTGAGGGCTTATTCGCTTGTGTGTCAAGTGTGACGTGTTGTGAACAATATGTGTGAGGTATTCATTCATTTATTTTTAGATGCCGGGGATAAACGATACTCACTTTAATGCATCGATGGTGAAAGATCTTATAATGGTTAGGATCTTGAAGATTAATAGAGATAAAGAGGCTGAGAAGTGGGAAGGTAGTATGCCCCAGACCTAGAGATAATTTGTTGAAATGTGTAAAAGAGGCTTAGAGTTTGTCTTCCTATTAAATGTGATGAGCACATTTTCGAGGTATACTTTGGATACACTTCGAAATCATTATCGCAGTTGACTTAGAAAAAGTGTTGTTCTTCTGAAAATGGCCGGTTGAATGGGATTCCATGTAAGCGTGCTTGTCTGACCATAAGATTGAATGGGGAGAATGTGGGAGGACTATGTGGATGAATGGTACCTGGTTGACACGTACAGAAAGTATTCACGTGCTATTATGCGATGGCCGTACTGAATTTTGACATGGCAATGAAATTGCACGTATTCCTCACATCACACAAAGAGAAGTTGGAAGGACAAAGAGGCTAAGGAGAGTCCCGATACCATAAGGGTCGGGGATAATGGCAATACAGAATTATGCAAGGTTCGAAAGTATCTCTGCAAGATATGTAAAGGTCAAGGACACAAGCAATGAGGGTTCAATTACAAACATTCTTGTTTTCATTATTTAAATTTTACT
This sequence comes from Lithospermum erythrorhizon, assembly GCA_019722365.1. NCBI lineage: Eukaryota > Viridiplantae > Streptophyta > Magnoliopsida > Boraginales > Boraginaceae > Lithospermum > Lithospermum erythrorhizon. The sequence continues at coordinate 336,458 of JADFUC010000590.1, forward strand.
TTTTCTAACTTGGTTTAATTTTTTGTAGAAGAGGAATAATGGTCCACAAGTACAGCCTACTCCATTTGGGCATCAAGAATCTATGGAGGACTATCAATATAACATGTCTCAAAGTTCAGTAATGATCTTAGTAGACCGGTGGCGGCTTCCGGCGGTGGTGTAGCAATTCGGCGCCCGCTTTATGGTTTAAGGAAGTTTCGGGCGAGTGTGGCCCTTTCAAGCCTCCAACAAGAAAAATACAAAGACCTCCAGTGGTGATTGGTGAAGGTAGGAAGTTTATGGCTATGAGAGATTTGACTTCGAATTGAAGCCATCTTTGTTTCTTTTGGTGCTCATTTTTTTTAGTTCAGCAATGATGGTTTCTTGTTAAGTTTTGATACGATACAGTGATAGTTACGCCGATTTTAATAAGTTTTTGCAAGAGGCATAGCTAGATTGATACAATGTATTTGGGCGGTATGGATTGCGCGATGATGGTTACGTGATGTTACGCTTGAGTTTTGGCTAGTTTTGCTAGTTTTGGTAAAGTCATGAGATTGATACAATTATTTTGGCGGTATGGTTACCCAGTTGTAAATATGCCATACTACCTATTTAAAATAAGCATTTGCCCGATTATATGTTTCATAAAACCCGGTTAAAGTTTGCCCAGTATATGTTCCATAAAATTTGCCCAGTATAAAACAAAAGAAACACCATGCAATAAAAGAGGCCAAACTACCTATGAAACATAAATATTAAATTGAAACTCCATACATATGTCATTGCTATAACCAAAAGAAACAAAAATATATTAATTCATAAAATATGACATTGCTAATAAACTACTATGAAACAATCGAAATGAGAATCTTCACTTTTCTTCGTAAATTATCGATTTCAACTTCCATTGTCCATTACTTCCATGAAGTTATTATTTGGAAATCGATGAGTGTTCACTGTTAATGCCCGTTAGCGACGATTGTATCAGTCGTTACGACTTGGTTAAATGTGATTACTGGAACTTAGTGTTCACCTTAGTAGTATATTACTAGTGTGGAGTTCTCATGATAATTTAAAGGGGTTATGAGCGATTGCTAGATCTTTTCGTGTCGTTATAATAATAGTAATTGGTCAATTATTATTATAATACAAGCTTACTATTATACATTTCAGAAGGTCGTACACATACAATGATATTGGAATAATATTTCTTGAATGAAATTAAAAGCGAGACTTGTATATTGAGAAATGTATTTCTCAATATTTATATACTTGTCAAATATATATGTTGATGAGCATTCGATTGGTTAAACTTGCAAGTTTAATCGATTAAACGGAATCGATGAATAACTTGATAAGTTGTTCGATAGTGACTTTCTACGTTAGTATTTTGATTGACTTGTTAAGTTAATTAAAAATAGAATAACTCACTAGTAACTCATTATTTAATTAGAGGCTCGTAGCGGTCTAATTAAGTTACTTGAGTTAAATTGATTTCTTAACGAGTTGCTTACTTGAGTATTAGAATTTTGGGACTTAGTATTTAAGAGAGGATTAGGTTTTCATGACCATAAGAATCATAAAAACCTCCACCTCCCTCTCTAAGTGTGCATACTCCGCTTGGAAATTGGAAAATTTTTTCTCTTCCGATTCTCATTTCATCTCGAACTACAGCAAATTCAAGTTCTCGGTTCGTTTCCCTCTTGGTGTGTGCAATCTAGAGGACATCTTTTCGGTGTTGAACAAGCATTGGAGAGGATCTTGGAGGGCAATCATGCAGCTTTTCGTGGGGGTGGTCGCTTCCGTTCTGATGTAAAATTCGTATTCATACATTCGTAATTTTATGTTTAGATTAATTTACATTATTTTGAGAATCCGGGATGTATGAATTGGTGTTCATCACGATTAAATTCATACTAGATTCTAACAGTGGCCTCAGAGCCTACTCAAGTTTAATGTATTTTATCTAGTTTGATTGTGTGTTGAAATAGTTGTTAGTTAATTTGATTATTTCATGATTTATATATTCAATTGATGAATATATAATATGAAAAAATCAACCCATTTCATATATTTTTCACATGGCTGGAATCATCATTTCATGTATTGATTTTGATGATTTCAAGTTATTTAATTGTTTCATGAATTGAAAGGGATTAAAAATTGATTACTTTGCATTTTTAATTTGAGGTAGAATCATTTTTGATTTCACAGGTGAGGTTTAGAAATTTCGAAAATTACGAAACTAAAAATGTGTTCTTGACCCTCCTGAGTTCATGTAGATTTTTTTTCATAATTTTTGAATTTTAAGTACTCCAAAAATTAGATTTGAATTCTGGATTGTTTTGGGTTTAATGAAAAGCCCAAAGTAACGATAAACTACCACTTGGGGCGTGTTCAGCCAATGATATTGTTGATGTTCAAGAAAAATCCTGAATTTTTTGAATTTTTAGAGCCTCCAAATAATTTTTTACAAAAGTTGCGGTGTCGAAAAACTGAAAACTGAAATGAATTACCAAAAATCGGTCGCCGAACTTGCGAAACGGCCTCAGCGCGTCCGGTGCGGAGTGGGCGTTCCGGCCACGGGGCCATGCTAATGGCAATATCTGACACCCGGCCGGCGCGTGTCAGTCGTGGGTGGCCGGAGGCAGCGGTTTTGGTTGTTGAAGTTCGTCGTCCATTTTAGAAACCAAATGCATTTATGTAATTATTTTGGTTTTAAAATTTATTGGTAATTATTAATTTTGGTTTTAAATGTTAAATCATAAATTTTGTCATTAAGATGATTGAATATATATCTTGAATGGCATTAAATTTGATTTATATTTCCCTTTCAAAATTATTTTTATTAATTGATAATTTTTGAAAATATTTTCATGATAACTTTTAAATTTTAAATTTTGGAGTTAATTACTTGTAAGTAATTATTCACGTAATTTAAGAGGATGAAATATTATTTTAATAATTATCATTTATCGTAATATTGAACATATTTAAGAACAAAATTTACATTAATTAAGTAATTAATTGTAAATATAATGGGTAATTAATTAATTGATTATGAACAAAATTATTTTCATTGCATTTAATATATATGTGACATTAAGTGCATTTATTTATTTTATTTTTCCCATATATATTGTTATGGAATGGAGGTGTATTGATATGACCCATGTTTTTCGATTCTGGCGTGCCGTATTATTTAATATATGACAACACGGGTGATATTATTTTATTTTATTTTATTCTCTTTGTTTCTCCCACAAGCTTGCATCTTTGTCTAAGTTGGGATTAGTGTATTTGAATTGTAATTCAAAGGCAGACTTAATTGGAGATTCGAGGAAGCAGAGAGACAAGAAATTGTAATAGGGAATTTGAATGTTAGTTTTTCAAGTTTAAAATGTAATAGAGACTTTAGAGATTAAGTATCATCGCCTCTTGAATGCATTACTTGTTTTATTTTTTCGTGTTGTCACGTATCTTGATTATGTCTTCTGTTGCGTAGTAAAATAAAAAGCAAAGTAATAATAATCTCGCCAATTTAAAAATTTAAGCTTAGCGTCATCGAGCCAATTTAAAGTTGTGAAATCGGTTAAATTATCTGGACCTGCTTGTGATGGCGGGTGTTACAGGTTTTCACTTTGATATGACAATGGATCGTGTTGAAGTGATTTCCACTGCGTTGTGGGCTTTAGGATGATCATTCCAAGTAATTTTTGGTTTAATTGGTATCTTGGCATTTTATCGGAGGATAAAAAAGAATCGGGTAGCATCTTGAATAGTATGCTAACGACACAAGAGTTATGCTTGGTTTACATAATTGGTTGATAACCTACTATTAGTTCAAAATGTTGCAGTGTTGCCGTTTGGATTTAAGTGTAATAGGTCTTGATACTAATATATTTTGTGAGATTTGAAGTATTAGTATTTACTTTACAATTTATTTTGTAAGTGTTTGGCATGATGTTTCTGAATTACATTTGTCGTTATTGACTTATTCTTGTAGAATTTTAAATGGCTACCTTTACTCACACTCATAAAAACTCGCTTCGCTCGACAACGAAAGGAGGTGCAAAGTGAATAACTCAAAGAAGCTTGAAGGCAGTGGTCTGAGGAAATTTGAGAGGGTATTCTCAAACAGAGAAAGCTGAATACGTCTTGTGAACAATATGTCTTAAAATTATATTTGGAGGGAAATAGGGTTGTTTAGTGAAAAAGGTGCATTTGGCGCAAAAAATGAGACCATAGTAAGTCTTAAAATTACATTTTTTCCCCAAAAGTCGCCTATTTTTGCCCCAAACCGTTAGTCCTTAACGGAATCGTTAAAATATGGATAATTTGTGCATGCTACGCACTTACGAGGAGATGAGTAGCATGACGGTTATTAAACTACGGGGACCCAAACCTGACGGTCGCTTAATTCTGGGACCGTTCGGCCCAATGCGCTTGATGTTTTCTAACAATAAATAAAATAACATAAGGTGTATTTTAAAAAACAAGAAGAAAATGATATTTCCAACAATAAATATAATTTTATAATGTGCATTCTTTTATTAAAGCGAAAATGAATAGTATAGTAACAAAACTTTAAAATATATTATTAAAATTATATTATCAAAAATTATAAAGGATCATATAACTATTAATAAAATGAATTATAATATAAATCAAAAGAATAATTTATAAATTTAGATAGAAGTAGTTAATTCTTTTATTTATTATTCAGTTTAAATATTTGAAGCGTAAAATAATTACGTACGCGTACATTTTACTAAGTTCTAAATAAACTATAATTGGTAGTCGTTATTAAATTGGACAGTTGGGGTAGGCGTTAGTTTGAACATTAAACATACAAATTCAGTGTTTGTCATATTAATTTATGTAAAGTATTGATTTAAATGCAAGTAACATTATTATCGAATGAAAAATACAATGACTACTTAAAGTGCGTTATACATGTCGATCTAATCTTTATATGGAGTATTAACAAGTAACTGATGGATTGTACTCCTGCCCTCAATACAACTCTATCGGCGGGAATATGATGATTCGCATAATACTTAACAACATAATAATTTTAATTTTGATGTGCATAAATGATGTAATTTACTCAATGTCAAAATCATTCATGCATTTCTTACGTTGATACGCTCAACGTTGGGCACCCATACGGTTAGTCCATCGCTGATGTGGAGAGGTTATCAGAGATAATATGCAGGCAGATTAAAATGGCCTTTATACAGCGATGCGAAGCAAAAGCGGGTAACCCCATGACACCGAGGCACGACCACGGATTCAACAACAATTCTTCTTCTTGCGGATCGAACCAGCGCCCGATCTTGTGAGCGCATATGAAGCGACGATATCGGATTGAGATGTGCCTCGTGGACTTAAATGCATTCTTAACTATATGTACATACTTTATGATATCATTCATGATAAAATATAAAAGAGACTTTTATTGATTAATAATTATTGAATTACAATAGAATATTCCCATATATACAATCGAAATCACTACGCCTTAACCCTAATAAACCTTAACACAATATAATAGTAGCGTTGAACCCGGACTCGTAGTTTTACGCACTTTCGAACTAGGTTTGTCAGCGTTCGTTGTCGGGAATGGGTGGGACCGGTATATCTGGACCCTCTAACGCCTCCACGAGTTGGGCGTGAGCATGCATTGAATGCCAGCTGAAGCAATAGATCATTAAAAATTTCAAAGTCGACAAAAAAAATGTTCTAGATCTTGAGAGAAAATTTATCCTTCATCGATATTATTATGGGACTCGCCCAGTCATCAAATTTAGTCATGGACCGCAGCAAGGAAGCCTTGTTGCGGATAGTTCGGTTGTCTTGATGGATTAGCATTGTAGAAAAAGTCTCAGTCGGTAGGATTAGGATCGGTGTGTATTGGGCTACCGTCAGAGCAGTAGATTGCAAGCATCTTTGGATTCGGATAATAATAAAATTGATAAAATAGATTACCTATATTACTATGGCTCGAATATCAAATAAAAGTCATTATATTTGAAAAAATATTCCATAAAGCACAAAAAAAAAACATATTTGGTAGTGGATGGAATAAGCGAAATATTTTGTCGAGCACGACGTTTTCCATACTGAGTACTCATGCACACATGCTACCACAATTGACCAAGTAAAACCAAAAAACATCAAAACTAATGGATGAATTGCTCAATACCGAACAAAACTTAATAGACTAGCATGCAACCACTAAATTAACAACTCAAACAAAAATTGCTAAAACAGTGGGGAAAAGAAATTGATTTTGGTAAATAACAAATTAAAAGCAAGGCTTCTAGCCTAATGATTATCATCTAAGTCTTCATATGAGAGTTTTTTGGTTCGATTCACAGAGGAATCTTATAAAACATTCTCCTTTTGAAAAAAAAATATATATATATAAAGAGACTACAAAATTGCAAGATTAGGATATTAGGCTCTGATATCATGTAGGAAATAATAATTTCTTGATAAAATATAAAAAGATTTTTATTGATGAATGATTGTTGAATTATAATAGAATATGCCCATATATATAATCAACCAAATACTAAACTATTAATCCTAATAAACCTTAACCTAATATAATAGGTTCATTCGGACCGGACTCGTGTGCTTAACACACACTCGAACTAGGTTTGTGAGCATCCGTTGTCGGGAGATAGATGGGGACTTCGATATCTCCTGATCATGTCTCCATCTATCTCTGGACCCTCTAACACCATTACACCTAGAAGTGTTAAGCTAATCAAGAAAAGATGACTACAAGAAGAAAATAAAGAAATGCAGAACACCATAGGACTGGATCTATAGATATAACTATACAAACCCAAAAACCTGGTTCATGAAAAACTTTAAGCTACTTACTAATAAATGTTGAAGCATGTGTCCAAAGGACTGTTGTGGAAGGTATATTTTTCCGCTTTCAAATTCATCAACATGGTTGTTATTACATTGATCCAGTTTCATGGAAAACTGTTAAGATGTTTTGAGGTATACCTTTGTTGAGCTGTTCTATATTTAAGGAAGAGAGTGATCATGGTTTCGATTCATCGAGTTGAACATGTTGTGTTGAAACTGCAATTGTTGGTGTTGATGAGGCTGTCTTTGTTGTTGTTGCTGAACATCTAATCTTTGTTGATTTAGGCCAAATCCAAAGCTGATATTTCCCTCTCCAGGCATCTGATACCGAGGCTCTGCTGTATAGGCTGCAGCTGGACCCCCAGTGAATTGCTGCACCATGGCGCGGAAGTTGGAGGGATCCGTGTTCACTAACGTGGTTGGCGTACGCCTGGAGGCTCTGGAACGCCTTCGTGCAGGTTTTGAAACCCGTCCCTCAGGGTTTAAGTTACTCGAAAACGGGCTTGAATCGCCAGGGCTGGAAGGACTTCCTGCCATGGCATCCATAACATGCTCCCCAAACATAGATTGTTGGGTGTTTAAAACTTGCCCAGAAATATTTTGCAGTTGATAGAATTGGCCAAACTCATTATTGGGGCCTGAAGTTGTTCTACTTGAAGCCATTTACTTGAAGAGGTAACTAGGTAAGTAACCTATGAAATGTGAAATGGAAATTGTTCCTACTCTCTTAAAGAGTTTAGATCACCCAATTCTTTGAGGGGAAAGAATAATGAAAGGTAGACAAAGATTTATTTATACAACCAATGTTGTGATCTATTGTTGACTTAGACCTTTCCTTTGGCTAGTTATTAATGTGATCACACTACACTTAGGTTTGATATACTCCATCAATTTTAATTTACAGTTTTCTATTTCTAAGTCCAAATTTGATCATGCATAACTCCATATTTATTATTTAAACAAATACAAGGTTGATATCATAGCTTGTTTAAAAATATATTTTTATAATATTAATTTTTGTATTTTTTTTAATTATAGTTCAAAGTTATTTGTTGTTATGATTTCGGTTTAAAAAATAAAGACGTGAGTTAAAATAAATTTGATAGTGTGTAAATTGTCAAGTCACTATCATTGAAATATTGAATGATCTCCTTCAACTTTCAAACACGTCGAGCCCAATTGTTGACTTTACCTCTGCTGAGAATTATTTGATGTTTGATTAACTTTTTTAGAAATTTGAAAAAATACCCAAAATATTGATAGCTAAGTAAACTACAACACATTTATTGTTGTAGATAGCAAAGCTGCTCCCAAAATGGACTGCATATGTAGAGTATTCAACCATTACTGTTAATATTTTTCTTAAAATAAGACAATATGGTCATATATGTATTTATATCCATGACTTGTATACAAGCAACTGATGACTATTAGAACTTACAAGTAGTCTTTTTACGGCATGGATTGGGAAAGTAGATAGAGAAATGAATGGTTGAATAATCAATCTTTTGAGCCCTTCGTATTGGGACATATAATTGCATCATTATCATGAAGGACTGTTTTATTTGCATGGAGAAACTACTTCCTTCACCCTAAGGTGAAAAGTTCTGCTTCATTGAGTTTTTTGTTTAATAATGATCAAAAAATATAAATTACTCTTTTTTGGTACATTTTAGGTAATACGTATCATTTTTTCAAAAAAAATTCATTAATGTCAATTATATAAGCTTATTTTTAACTTTTAGGTAATATGTATGAATTTGTTCAATAAATTTTGGTACATGTTCTAATTAAGTGTTTAGAATAATTTTAGTACACTTTTTTTCGAATTTTTTCAATTGCACCATCTTAGAATGGTACCATTTTTACATTGAAGTTGATTACATATGGAGATTAATGAACCCTAACGGTTCTCCCTAAAAAGATGGTAAGTTTGTTTTTATACCGTTAAGATTAACAAACAATATAGCTTTAGAGTTCTTCTTTTTTTGGGTAAGAAATTAACAAACTTTATTTTTTATACATTTAAAATTAACAAATTATATAGCTTTAGAGTTTTCCTTCTTTCTATGGTAAGAAATTAACAAATTATGTTGATATACCTTAATTGGCATGCAGGTTGAATTTAATGATAGAGTATGTTGAAAATACTATCTTCTTACATATTTTTATCAAATACGGAGTATTATACAACATAGAAAATATTATTTGAATTTAAAATATAAGAAGTTAACCATTAAAATTCAAAATTTGATAAAAATAAAAATAATAATAATAATAATAATTGGATAGTAGAATATAAAATAAGGTTAAGTTTGGTAGGTGAGTGGAACGACTTTTGACTTTGAATTTGTAGGTTGCCTAATTTTGAGTCGCCAAGGAAACATCCCAACTCCTACATTTGTTCGTTTGTATTTGTACACTATTGACTCAGTCAGCAACTATTGGAGGACTAATTATGAGTCTCTAGTTAACTTAAATTGTGGATTTGTAGATATAGTGATTGAAGAAAACCTTAATCTCCACTAAGTTGTCTTTTAGATGAGCCTTTTTGTTTTTTTCCAGGAACATGTATAACTCAAGTTTTCTAGAAAATAAGTTTACTCAGAAGTTGAAGGTGAACCCCCTCTAGTAGAGTTCAGCTTGATTTTTCAGAGGTCATCCTTGTATAGAAACTTACTCCATGTTTTCTTAGAGGAGTGGAGGTCTGGAGGATGAAGGGGAAGTATCGTTAATTTCTTCATGCTCGTTCCAAGTTTAAAGTTTGACGGAAAAAATCATAAGATACATATAAATCGAGCAAAATTATAACTCAAATCAAAGATTTTGCAATAGAATAGGTTGCTCTGTAATCTAATATCTCTATAATGAGGAATAAACTACAAATATAATGTAACAAACAAAGAACCGTGAACCGAAAAAAATGACTCAGTTTAGGATGGCAGCATAATGTGAATGCATGAAGAGTTTGTTTTCAACACCTAGCCATCTCTGTACATTTTTAGAAATGAGATTGATACATGTATGTGGTCATCTGCATTCCTGGAACGTCTCCGAGCTAAAGAGAGGTATCATGATGAGACCAATTGAATAGGGTTCTTCTTAGCAACTTCTGAATACCAGGATTGCCAAGCTTCCACATAATGATCAAAGAGGTCCTTCAGTGCTGATGCATCACAGAATATTATTCAGTCAGTCGATTGTTCGAATAATTAGACCGAAGAGCAAATGAATAACAGTAGTAACATGTTAGTCAAGTACTAGTGAAATATCTCAGACAATCAAAGTTCAAAATCATATCCAGAGCTCTTTTACAAACGTATAACCAATGCAAACATGAAGTCGCTTCGACAAGATTGATTTTGTTTTTGTCTACTGAGTGTGGTATCGGAAATTTAGTGTTCGGAGAGTTTGAGAAAAACTAAAGAAGGGATTGTGTGATGCAGAAAATGGTTAGACTATGCCAATTACTACTATCATGCACAGAAAAGAGGTTTATAACACCAAATGCAGTATATTTTAGTTTGCAAGTAATTATACGTAACAATAATGATGACCATTATAGGGAAAACCAACAATGACTGTAATACTTGAAAGCTGGTTATGACCCATACAAATTATTCTTTTCACATATAAATCATAACAACTTTAAAACAAAACATATATGAAATATTACCTTGATTGTGGTATTGTGGACGATAAGCAGAAGCAAGACTTTCCCAGTCTGGAACTGATGGATTATGCTCCTCAGCACCTGATGCTTTTGGAATTTCAGGAGCAAAAGGACCAAATTGGTAACTCCTGACATTTGGTATTGGGGCAGGCTCGGAGTCCTCTTGATGCAAATCCTCCTCAACTCCCAAATTCTCACACTTAACGGGTGGTTGTGGTTTTGTCTTCATTACTGGGTTCGATTTCTCTTCTGGTACTGTATCAACTTTGCATCTTTTAGTACTTGAGTTTGTCAGATCAGTCCCAAACACCCTTTTCTTCGACTCTTTAACTGGAGCAACAGAAGCACTGTCTGGTCTATCTTTCAGTCCCAGCCATCTGAAAGCAGGTTTCCTTGTTTCAGGGTGATGAGTCTGCATCAGCTAGTTCACATAAGCAAATCGGTAACAAAGTTTGATTACTAATTTACAATTTTCAATGGCAATAATCCCTCAGCACATTATATTTGACGTTTAAGGCAAAACGTTTCTTTCTCATATTTAAGTAAAATTTTGAAGTGACAAGATGACCTACCTTCTCAATAAATTTCATTGATGACAATACATTGGCAATATCATATAGCCTTCTCACTTTAGCTGCAATTTTCACAAATATCTCCGGTATCAGCAGAAAATGACTGATTTAATCTACCAAACGAAAAAATAAACTTATTTATTTGTTTCTTACTTCTATTCGGCTGAGATTCTCCTACACTCTTGAGCAATATCTTTGCAGCCTCATCTAGCGATATCATTTCCATCTGTGGGGAGACCAGTGTACCAGAATAATGGAATTAGTTGCATCATCTAGTAGCATGAAATTATACAAAAATAGTAAGTAACAATAGTGTCACTTACTTTACTACACAGGAAAAGCTTTACGAAATTTTGCGTTAGGAGTGCCAACGACTTCTCCTTCCTGTTGTCTGTTGGCATGGAACCAAAACAAAGTCACATACAATCACACTTGTATAGAACACTCTAACTTCGATGTTTAAATAAATAATCATAGCCACAGAAATAATAATCGTGATACCAGCTCTGGATGCTGAAAACTTGGGTAGAACACTTGAGCTGGATTTGTTATCATTTTGACTCGAACTGTTAGGGTTGGAGGAACTATCGTCATCCTCATCATCCGATAACTATGAAGAAACATATGGCACGAATTTATTAATTTCAATGTGAAGGCTAAATTAATCTAAATCAAAAAATGGAAACACTTCACTCACTTTTCCGCTTATATTTCCACCATTTGAAAGGATATTCTCCCTAATGCCCTCTTCCTGTATCATTCAAACATTGCTTATCAATTAATGAATGAAATACATCAAACATAAGTATATCAAATTTGATGGCAAATGAAAAAAAATCAAGATTAATGCCCTCTTCTTTGAGCTCTTGCAAGGCTTGAGGGATTGCTGAAAATCCCTTCCAAGTGTATCGATTTTTCGCCTTTCTTGTTAAAATCTGAACATTCAAATAAATAAAAGATTAGGAGCTAGATCTAGTTGCTAATATAACAACAATAAAAAGGAAGAATATCAAATTGATATTACTATTTAAAGAAAAAGGGGAAAGTGTTGAGATCTTACCCCAACACTTTCCAACACATTAACAATATCATAGATCCGCCTCCTCTCAACCCCTGATCTCATCAGAACAAACATAAAGAAACATATTAAGACCATCAAATTAAATTAAAAAAGTACAAAATATATTTTTTATTTTAAATTATAAAATCACCCAAAAAATCAAAATTTGAAAAACTAAAAACAGTCAAATACTAATATCATTTATCTGAAAAGAAACATGGAAAGAGTTCATTTTTTTAACAATACAAACCCCCTTAAACTAATTCAATAAAGTTCTAGATCCTCATCTTTAAACTTTTGTGGTTTTTATAGTTTGAACTCGAATATTATTGTGAAAGTTGTATATATTAAAGTACACTATTTTCAGCATACTTTAATATTAACATGATAACTTCCATTCAAACAAAATTTATTATTGTCCAAACATACTACCTGTCCATTTTAATTGCCGTTGATTTTTTGAAATGCAAGCTTTGTGTCAATTATTAATTATTAAATTGTGCGAAAAATAAAAAAATTATATAATTAGATTCGTCTTTTTAAAATAATATCATAATATTAATTTTTAATAATATAATTAAAGATTAATTGAAGATTAAAGATTTGTCGATATGTGAAATTCAATTAAAATAAGTTGGAGGGTTCATTCAAACAAAAATTGTGTGTCAAACATCAAAATTTGGTAATATTTAATTGTTTAAAAACACCTCAAAATCCAGTGTAACAAATCCAAGAACCAAACTACAAACAATCTAACAATAATTCAATAACATAAACAACTCAAATTCAATAAAAAAAATATCACTAGCAATAACATAAACAATTCAAATTGAATAAAACAAATGAGTACCTAATCTTGTAGCTGCATCATCAAGTCCAATCGTATCGACCCCTTCTCGATTATACAGATTCAAGAAACTGCAAAAAATTCAACATTAAATCAATCCAACAAATAAACGAAATTCACTTAAACACCCAAAAAACACAAAACTAATCATATGGGTATGTAAAGAACAAGAACATACTTTGAACAAAGAAGTCCAAGAGATTTCTGTTTACGACAATAAGCAGATCCAGCCTCCATGTCCATTACAACAACAAATATACAAATACAACAATTTATATTGTATGTATATTTGAATATATAGTGTAAGAAAAATATGATTTGAGATTGGTTTCTTGGATGACAAATGGACAAGTATTTTGGGACAAACGGACAAATATTTTGGGACAAAGAAGAGGTAATAATTGGTGGTGGGGGGTGTGTGTTAAGGATTGGTTTTGGGGGATGCAGATAATTTGAAGTATTACAGTGGCAGGGAATTCATTAGACTATGTTGTCTTTTCTGCTTTTTAATACCTACATTTTAAAAAGCCTAATTAGATGTTTTCCAGATTAATATTATTGTTCAGGCTATCACCCAATTATATGATTATTTAAGATATTACCGACTATTATTTCGATTTTAAATAGTAAAATATACTTTCTTACTTTATATTTATAATTATGAGGTCATGATCAAATATTTATATAATTAGAGATAAAATCATCGACTTTCTTCTTTGGCCTTTATGCGCTTCGCCAGCCTGCTCATGAGCTTTTTCTTTCAGCTTCGTTGTATAATTTTTTAGGAGGGGGTGGGTGTCCCAAAGTGACCATTGATTATGTCAAAATATTTAAATGTCGCGTATCTTAGTTTGAATGTTAGGAGTAAAGTAGTCATTTGGTGTTTAGTTGAAATAATAAGGACTAGCGTCACTGCGCTTGATAGTTTAGGAATGAAGTTGAAAGAAATTAAATAAGGCAAACTCTTTTAGCCTTTTAAAAATACGTTTTTAAAACATGCTCGTTCCAAAATTTTAAGGTCATTTTCATCTAATTTATCATTTACATAATAGTCAATGAAAATGGGTATTGAGATTCTTATTTTCAAAAAGTAACTTTAGAAAATGGTGCCTTAAATTGGTAGTCAAAACTTTATCTTCAGCTCAGTTATTTTTAATTTATTTTTAGTTGTTAGTCGTTGTATATAGATTAATGAAATGAAAAAACTAGTGAAAAAGTACACTGAAAATATAGAATACTAGAATAACAATTAATTAAAATTATATCATTGATTAGTTGATAATTTAATAAGTCAAAATTGTAAAAATTATATCGAAAATGTAGATTTACTATTTTTTATACTAGAATGATAAGTATTTTATAACAAATGTTTTAGATTAGAATGAAAACTAAAAAAGAATATAGGGAGTATAAGTTATGGTTTTAATTGACATATATATTACAAGAAAAATTCATTAACATATATAATAAAATATGTTTGAAATGTTATGTATTTATATTTTTTCCATCAAATGTCTTCCAATTTTTACAAATATATTTGTACTAAAAAAAATTAAGATTCCAATTATTATAAGTGGAGAGGATTGTTTTTGTTTTTGTAATGTTTGGACAATAATTTAGAAAGGTGGAGGCGGCTGTTTATTGGAAAATGGCGCTATTGGAGTTGAGGAAGCGGTGGATTTGGATGTTGATTATGAGAGATTCTTTGGGAATGGGAAATGGTTTAGGAAAGCCAAGGGGAATCTGGTGACGTGTGCATGTTCACGTGATTGGATGCTTTACGTTCAAATTTAATTGATTATCTAACTCGAATTTATTTTATTAATGTAATAACTTGTTTTATTAATTTTAAGGATATAAAAAATATTAACCAATTAAAATAAGAATATTAGGAGAAAAATAATAAATTTTTTAATTTCAATGAAAAAATTTGCTTTGCAAGCTCAACTAGTACGAATCTAAACAAACTTCATTTCAAATTAGATCGAATTTGGATTAAAGGCACTTTTCAGTTCCATATAGAGGTATGCATGAGCCGAGTCATGTCGGAGCTAGAATTTGTTTAGCTTAGCTTGATGATTATTTGAGCTGAATCTAAGACTTCACCTATTTAATTAGTCGAAATAATTATGAGCTGGGCCAAGCCTAGCTGGAGAAACTTCAACTTATATATGTGACTATTCAAGCGGAGTCTAAGGCTCAACCCATTTACTTTTTCGAGTCGAGCTAGGTCTGAGCCAAGCCCCAAACCGACTCCTTCCATCCAAAAATGTAACAAGTAATTGAATTTTAATGGTTGACTTTTTAAATTTGGATTTGTTTATATATATGTTGTATAATATTTGATGAAAGTGAATCGAAGAGTAGCATTTTTTACTATATATTAATGACATTTTGACTCAAATTAAAGTTACATACTTAAATTAAGACGCAAATCTTTTACTACCTCTGTTTTTTTTTCTCCTTCTACAATTTGCCCATAGATTAGTAAAAATAATAAGTAGTCAAAAAATTTATTGAAAATGTAAAATGATAATTATTTGAAACTATATTATTGGTTGGTTGATAATTTCATAATAAAAATAGTCAAAAGGTACATTGGAGATGTAAACATATAATTTCATATGCTAGAATGACAAATATTTTAAAACAAAAAATTTAACCTAGTTAGAACGACAAAAAAAAAAACAACGGAGGGAGTATAAAATAACCAAGATAAAATCAAAGGGCAGTCTTTAACATTCTATGAACACGAATGCGGTAGACACAAATTCGTAAAAATGAAATGAGAAAAATACGATTGCATTATCTTTTAGATTTTTACACATATCCTGATATATATTAATTTCAGTTGGAGTTGACTACTTATCAACACCTAAAAATTCGATTTCGAAGTCATATAAGACTCAAACTTGTTTATCAAATTTTGAAATAGTGTCATCAAATATAATCTTTCTTCCAAAGCTACCAATTTCAATGGATCATAATTCAGGAAACAGACTAATTCAACTATGAATATTCCTGATGAAGCTACAAGAGTAACAGAATCATCTCTAAACCCTACCTTAAACCCTAATACTAATAATAACACCACCTCCCATACCAACTCTTCCATGTTCGAATCTCATCAAGAAATCATCATTACTACCAGCAATTTTGCTAGATTGAAGATTGGTCATCATAATGTCTCTAGTACGAGTGATCATGTCAATAATATCATGAATTATCTCATGCGGCCGGCCCAAATTCAATCGGAGTATAGGTTTTGCCCTTCGGATGAAGAGTTGATTTATTACTACCTCCAAAGGAAGATCATGAATTTGCCTCTCCCACTTGATAATACAATCATGGATGTCGATCTTTACCATACCACTCCTTATGAGCTTTGCGCTAATTGATGACTTTTTCTATCTTTTTATCTATCTTTAATTCATGCATATTAATATATTTATATATTATTGATCTTTTGAAAGAAGTGGAAGCGACTAGGTGGTAGGGCGTCTGGAACCGACCTCTCCCCAAATTTTTTTAAAATTAAATTTTTATTTTTAAAAAAATTGAATTTTACCATTTATTTATGCAAAAATTAAGTGGTTCTTCCTCCTTCTAAATTTATATATTTTTCTTTATTTGTATAATATTAGGTATTCGTCCCTATATAAAAATGTTCTGATTCTACCACTGCTTGAAAGCATTATTTTATCGTTAAATTAAGTATATGTTGATGTTTAAATTATGTTGTTATCTTGTAGCATATGGTCTCGACCACTCCCCCACTTTTTTATTTTAATCATGTTCGAACCTTTATGTTGTGTTTGGATCGGGGTGAATGAGGAAGAAGGTAAATCTTTAAAACTAATTTAGGGAAGAGCATGACGGTGAACCAGAAAGAATAAATTAAATTGTTATTTCGATACAATAATGTTGAAGGAGAGAGAATGAGGGTGGATATATATTGTTCTATAAATGTTATATATTCCCTTATATTCTTATTTGAGGGGGAATGATTTAGGGGAGAATGAGGGGTAATGGGGAGGGCAGGGATACTTGAGTTCTCTTATGTAATTAGAAGTAATTGTGTTAAAACAATTTTTTATAAATTACCCCCGACTCTCCTCTAAGGTTTGTTTGTTTTGAGGAGAATCGGGGTAATTTATTAATTATTCTTGTTTAGAAACACAATTAATTGAATTTCCTGCTTGGAGAAATCCATTAACCCCGTTCTCACTGTGCCCGTCGTTTCCATAATGCATTTCTCTCAATCCAGAGAAAAATGGAGGCATGCGTTGCTCCGAATATTACAATACGTTCACGGATACGGTGATTCTCCATCTCCAAAATTATTGTATCAAAATAATTTTTTTTATTATTATCCCTAGTTTAGCTTGATTCTGCTACTAAATTAATTTTAAATATTTACACCTACTCGCGGCTATTAAGAATCGTAAAATAGTAGAAAAGTGAACTCTTCTAAACAATAGTCAAATGGCGAAACCAACTGAGTCAAAAAACACTTGATCGCATTGCGAAGATCAAACACAATAAAGAAAATAGTATGCATCGCGCCAAGATTGTTTGCACAGTTCGGTGCTGACGTCACTGCTCTTACGAGAGCGGTAGCCTGAGGAGAAATTTCAGTATTCTTTGGAAGTAATTACAAGTAAGTGCTATACAAGCATTTCCTCGTTCTTGGCCACTGTACTTGTATTTTAAAACACAAGGCCCAGGCCTTTTATCTATGTTCTCCCTTGTCAGTATCTAGTGCTCGGCGTAATACAATACCGATAAAAGCTCACCATTGGTTGCCACCTTGATGTGTTGCTTAACAACCATACGTTAGTTAGAAAATGCTAGCATGTCGGCCCTCTATTTCTGTACTTGAGTATGTTTATTTTCAATACAGAATGCTCTGCAAATAATAAAATATGTTTTGGTCATCTTCGTTTCTTGATTCAGCGGTCTTTATATAGTGTAGGTCTTGTAGGGTTTCGGCACTTCATTTATGGTAACATGTTCTGAAATCCACCACCTTCCATGAAGTACATAAGGTCCTTTTCTGACTCCATGGCTGCCTTAATCAACAATCTTGATCTTTAAAGGAATATCTTTGAGATGCAAGATTCACAAAATCTTGAATACGGGCAAATCTCATATACGATCCATGCAATGAAACATCCGATAACCATTTTGTTTGAGACTTGTGTCAGATATCTTAATGCCGTGTTGTATGCGATAGTCGTAACCGATACGGTCTTGTGAAGCTTGATGCGGCCAATGCAGCGTCAATGAGCTCCCCGCTTTTGGAGTAGTTTTCATAGCCAATCCCTAATGCATTCTAACGGCTTCGGTAGAACCATAGTGTTAAAAGCGATTAAACACAAAACATTAGATCAAAGCAGATGTCGAACCCAGTAGCCAGCAGTGGTCATGAGTAGGTCAACCAAAAGAAACAACCAAAGAAAGTTTACGAGACAAATAGGAATGGCCACTACCTAAACATATACTCCCTATTTGGCATAAACATGCCCAAAGTTAGATTACCTGAGGGAGGCTGGGAATATCGTCTTGATCGTCGGTAGGCTGGAAAGGTGGAGGATCGACAACATCGGTTGGTGCTTGACACTACTGCGTCAGCGAGGGAGTGGCAGCAGGTGGGAGAGGAGACAGAAAACGGTCTGCAGGCGCTTGATTTTTGGTTTGAAGTTCGGCCACCACGTAGCTTGCTCCTTGAATATACGCTTCCCGGCATCTTCTCGCCAGGCTTTGTTCGATAAGCGGCGGCCTCCCCGAGATATAGCACAGTTATTTCCAGCCCCTTTTATCTCGCATCCGCTGTTTCTTCCCGGAGTTGGTTTATCGATGATGGTGATAGTGCTGGCATCTTCTCTGGGCCATGCTTCGGCTTCGGGGACCTGGATGTGGGCAATTAATTTGCATATCGAGGCTAGGGAAGCCCGATGTGCTTCAACTTTGTGATGCAGCATGGTCCACTTTCATACGATCGAAATATGATCACTCCCAAAATTGACTCTTGCCCGGCCGATCCGCGCCGCATCATGCAACTCCCAGCGAGCTACTCGCGTTTGTGTTATTGGATGTAGGGATCAGTTCGCGACGCATGTATAGCTATCTTGAGGCCGAGAGAGCATGGTTGACAGCTGATGGACCCTCCGATTATTGACTCCGCTGATTAAGGTCTTGATATCGTTAGAACTGACGTTGATCGGTCGACCCTCGATTGAGTACGTTATAGTGCTTGTTAAATCATTAGGGTTATTCCGTTTAAGTTTATGTTATATGACTTAGTAATCATGTCTAAAACAAATAGACCATTTTTGAAGAGACGGTACAAATACTACCCGTTCTGAGTGATCCTAAATTCATTGGGATACATTGAAAATAAAAAGCCATCATTGTTCAAAGCGAAGCGAAATAATATTCACGCTAATTGCGGTACCGCGATAAGCGGGGAATAAGTTTAAAATGGGCCCGTGGGAAAATTTAAACTAATGGACCCCTCTTGCGAGGTTGTAACCTTTGCGCTTGGATTTCTTCTGGCGTGAAGATCCGTTTCCCTCTTTCGAGTCTCGCGGCTTGAGTTCCCTCGTATTATGACAAATAGCAAGGAGACAGCTGACCGGTGTCTAAGCATACAGTAGAATCAGAAGTTGTACAAACTTCAGCCAACATAAATACATTTAGGCTTGGTGTTTATTAAACCATTTTTCTATCTTGATTGAATTTCCCTCTGAGTCACTTTCATTGACCACTTGAGTTTGTAATAGTGGCGGATGTCGTACGAACCTCTGTCGCCTACTGTCTTGTGACTTTTACTGCTAGAGGCAACGTCAGTAGAAGTGGAAGGCCTCTTGTTCATATCCAAAATTCATTACCATCCATGATGGTTGTTGTTTATGAATTTCGGGCTTGTCCCGACCATGTCTTCTTATAGCCCTTTGATGCGGTTAGACACGTCGGTGAGCGAGATCGTAGTGATAAGAACTCCTAGCAGGAGCTTATCTGCGTCGAAGGATCTGCACGGCTTGGCGGATCCATCCACCAGTGCGCCTTGATCAGGCGCCATATTTAGGCTGCGATCGATGAGAGCACAAAGGTTTCGTATTTCTCATATTTTGTATGCTCATGATACTCAGGCTTGAGATAAATGTCATACACACATGATACTCATCGTACGGGGCACGAAACTTGGGACGGTTCACGTCCGAGGTAAGCATAAGACACTTTGCATTTAGAAGTCACTTGCTATGCAACTCATATTTCTTCCAGGGCATACGTCAGTGTCCCCGGAAAGGTCTTCTAGGAATTCGCTTTATAAAGACATATTCGATCGATGCGACTTGAAGACGACCTTGACTCCGCGAGACCACGTCACCAGTTTGCACCATCGTACATGGCGACTTAATGTAGTTTGAAGCAGCGTTCTAAAAGGTGAGTAGTAGTAGTAGTAGCCATTCTGATTCTGAGAATAAGTAAATAAAGACAACGAGAATCGATATAAATGCTTAAATACTTACAAATACGTGGCAAAGTAAATACTAATACTTAGTCTCACGAAATATATTAGTATCAAGATCTATTATACTCAAATTCAAAGGCAATACTTGCATACATTTTGAATCCAGTATAATAGTAGGTTATCAACTTAATTATGTAAAAACTACGTAACTTTCTTGTGGCCATTTATCATACTTCGAATGCTACCCGACTTTGTATCTCAGAAAATACGGGTTAAAAGCGTACCAATTAAACCAAAATAGTTACTTGGAGTGATCATTTGAGAAAGCCATAGCGTTAGTAGAGTACTTCAACATGATCCATTATCATATCAGAGTGCAAAGCGCAACTTTTTGCCATTATTTTGTGCTGAATGATCTGACAGTTTCCACGACTTTAAAATTGGCTTGATACTTGCTTAAATTTTAAATGGTGAGATTATTATTACTTTTCCTTTATTTTACCATACAGCATTAGCACATAATGACATATGTACAACATGAAAAATAAAACAAGTAATGCACGATCGAAGGTATATGATATGACCACAGACCACATTACATTTTCAAAACTTGAAAACTAACATTTAGCCCCCATTACAATTTCTTGTCTTCACAGCCTGCGGAATCTCATAAAACGTCTTGAATTACAATTCAAATACACCAACTTAGGCTTGTCTGACTTGTAGGAGAAACAAAGAAAATTAAAATAATATATTTCAGTCATTTCTGATATCTGACACCTTGAATCGAAAAGCAAAATGTAGGTCATATCTATACACCTCCATTCCATTCCATAACAATATATATAGGCAAAACATTAAAATAAATAAATGCACTTAATGTCATATATATTAAATGAAATGAAAATAAATGTGTTCATAATTGACTAATTAATTACCCATTATTTTACAATTAATTATCAATTAATGTAAATTTTCAATTTAAATATATTCACACATGATTAATGATAATTATTATAATAATTACCAAACTAAATAATGGAATAATTACTTTAAGTAATTAACTCCAAAATTCAAAATTTGAAAGTTATCATGAAATGATATTTTCAATAATTATCGATTAATAGAAATCATCATGAGAAAGGGAAATATAAATCAAATTTAATGTAATGACAAAATTTTTGAATTAACATTTAAAACCCGAAATTAATAATTAGCAATAATTTTAAAAATAAAAAAAAGAATTACATAAAATACATTTAGGATTTTCTAAAAGCGGAATGACCTTGACTTCCAGCGGGACAAGCAGCGGCCTCCGGCCACCCGAGGGCGACACGCGGTGGCGGACCATCCCAATGCTGGCGGACGTGCCCCGCTACGGTTCCCTTGAGAGTTCGGCGGCGAATATTGAGTAAATTAATTTCGGTTTAGGATTAATTGCGGCTTTTGTAAAAGCGATTTGGAGCCTCTAAAATTCAAAATTCACAGGATTCGACTTAGACATCAAAATATCATTATTGAACACGTACAATTGGAATTTCATCAAAAACACTTCTAGTTTTTGATTAAATCGAAAATAATCCAGAAATTCAGCAATTTTTTCGAGTACTTAAAATTTTAACAAAATACGGAAAAAATCTGAATGAACCTCAAGGTTCGTGAACATACAAATTTAATTTCGAATTTTAAAATTTATAACCCTCTACAGCAAATCGAAAACAATTCTATCTAAATCAAAAGCATGATTAATCAAGTTTTAATCCCTTTCATTTCATGAAACAATTAAACAAATATCAAATCATCAAAACCAATACAATAATTTGATGATATAGCCGTGTGACATATATATAAAAATGGGTTGATTTTTTCATATCATATATTCATCAATTGAATATACAAATCATGAATTAATCGAATTAATTAACAACTACGAATACACACAAATAGAATTAGATAAAATACATCAACTTTGGTGGAGTGCGAAGCCCTTTGTTAAATTTAGTAGGAATTTTAGTTGTGATAAGATACCAGAATTCACAGCATCACGGATCGCCGAAAATTACATATATTAAGCTAAAACACATAATATGCAATATGAATAAAGAGTTCTTACATTGCGTGGAGAGGCAGGAATAATCGACCTCCTCAGTCGATACTTGCTGCGTGAATCACACAAATACCTCTCCAATCGGCTTGTCAGCGCCCAAAAAGATGTCATCACAGATTATGCCTTGAGGAGGTAGTCGGCTGACGAACTTGCTAGA
Organism: Lithospermum erythrorhizon; assembly: GCA_019722365.1. NCBI lineage: Eukaryota > Viridiplantae > Streptophyta > Magnoliopsida > Boraginales > Boraginaceae > Lithospermum > Lithospermum erythrorhizon. The sequence continues at coordinate 359,224 of JADFUC010000590.1, forward strand.
GTTTTTAGGAACAAATGGAAGAGAAAAATCTTCCAAATGGGGGAGGGTGCACGGTTTTCAAGAGGAGGGAGGCGGGGAGTTTTTGATTTCGTGGAAATGAAAAACAGCATCTCTTTTCTTTAATCTGAATTTGTTAATTTTCGTTAAGCCTTTCGTTAAGAGAAATCAGTTTAACTTCGTTAACTTAATAAGATGGGTTATGTGCTTCTAATCAAATAATGAGTCACTAGTGAGGTTGTTCTATTTTAATTAACCCAACAAGTCAATTAAAATACTAGCGATCATTATCGAATAACTTATCAAAGTTGACCAAGTCAATTTCAATTGCTTAATTGATTAAACTTGCAAGTTTAACGATTGATGTTCATGATATAAATTTGACAAATAATATATATATATATGTTGAGAGATGCATCTCTCAATTTACAAGTCTCGTTTAATTTCGTCATGAAATATAATTGAATATCATTTGTATGTGTGCTTATTACAGGCTCGGATAATAGTAAGTTGTATAATAATAATAATTGACCAATTCTGATTATTATAATGATTAATGAAGTAAGATCTACTTGATCGCTCATAACCCATAGAATTATCATGAGAACCAACTATTAATATCTGATTACTAAGGTGAACACTAAGTTCGATAATCATATTTAACCAACACAGTAAAATGAATTGATACCTGATTGTCATAGCGGGCATAATAAAGGGAATCCAATTTTCATTGATTTCCGACATATAACGCTCAGTTGTCGGCAGTGGGGGAGTCGTAACACTGGATTGGCGCCATACTCCTCGATAAATACAGCCGTCCATGTAGTTGAAATTAAATCCACTTCCTGTTTGCAATATACTCGACTTAGGTTATCAGATAGGGATACAAAAATTCTTCTTTCGACTCGACAGCGACGCAAAATTATTTCCAAGAGAAAGAGCGTCCTCACAGAGGTGATTTTTCTATCCCTCGGCGTTCTGCCCGGTCGTCGCTGAGTACCCGATAAAGAGAATTGTTAGTGTCGGCGTATACAATAAACCATGGTTGAGTACCTTGCACATGCTTAATAATCATTTTCCGCAGATTCAAATGACTCTCTCGCCAGGTGCTAAAACCTTGCACAGACTCGACCGAGTGTCGCGATATGCAGTCTGTTGTCAAATAGAATGAACCAGTCATCGCATTGGAAATACTATGGATATATGGTATAAATACAAATTCATAATTTCGGGGATCTTAAAATTAAATTACTACATTATTAAACAAAATATATTTATAATATATGAATAAAGAGAGTACCCACATTGCGGCGAGGTAAATTCCACTAAAGTTCCTTGCAGCGAATTCACAAAAAGCGTGAATTTGACTTCCTCGACTCCCCTTGTTCTGTTGATATCGATACATTATGATATCTCTAGTTGGTCTACGCGGGGAGGGTTGAATCAGAACCGATTTATGCTAGTAAACAAGATGAACAAAACCAAAACCCAAGAAAAATTCTTGGAGAAATTTAAGCTAAGGGGGGTTACTTTAGGTTTTTGATGAAAAAGATTTACAAAACTTATGTCATGAAAACCCTAAAGGATTTGCTTATATATAGGGCTAGATTAAAACAAGCCCGATAAGCGACCCGTTAAGTATTAACGACTCGTTAACTACATTAGTTCGTTAAGACACTAATGAGTTGCTAATGAAGTTGAACTATTTAATTAGCTTAATTAAATAGTAATGAGTCCCGATATCGATAATATTTCCAAGTTATTGAGAAGTAAATACTAAAATTACCGAACCAATTAAATAACTATTTAATTGATTCTATTTGTTAATCGATATTCTACATAAAATGTAGAACCACTTTGTAATTGAGAAATACATTTCTCGATTACTCTGATTCTTTAATTTCATAAATGAAATATAACTTCAGCGATATTTGTATGTGTGTGTGGCCTTAATTTCAGGATAATAGTAAATTGTATAATAATAATAATTGACCAATTACTGTATTATAACGATTAATAGTAAGATCTATGATAAACCGTAACCCACTTAAATTATCGCGAGAACCCAGCTGGTAATATCTGATTACTAAGTTGAGCATTAAGTTCGATAATCACATTTAATTTGGTAAATGAATTGATACCGCAAATTGTCATGACGGGCATAATAAAATGGAATCAATTCATTGATTTCAACAGCGTACTTATATTCTTGATGTCAGTACTTTCATTAGGCCTTGTCTTGGATAGGTTACCATCGGTGTTCTGCTTTGGCTTAATTCGAGACCAAATTTTTTGCTAGCGATATTCTTGGCATATTTTTGATTGTGAGATAAATATGCTATCCTTACGTCGACTAATGCGGAGCCCCGAAATACTTCCGGTTCTCCGCCCGTCTTCGTATCAAATTCGACTTCCGTACATTGAATGATGAAGCGTTTTGCAAGAGTGATTGACACTCCACCAAAAAGCGATATCATCGACACTTAAATCTGAGCTACCGTCAATGGTTTTTCTCACTTTTTTTGATGAATAGTGTCTTATCGACTCCTCCTCGTGTATATCCATTCTTGGTAGATAGATAGTTAGCCTTCCGTATAAATGCTTTCTAGGAGCTTGTTTTTGTATGAAGTGCACTTAGCGAGTTTGTACACATGATCGGCGCTTGAAAGATCCTCAAAACCTTTGGGTTGTTTTACGTACACTTAACTGCTTGCGCTATGCCGTTTAGAAGGTAGTAGCGGCGTCCATTTGATACAATTTTGAATTTTATAAGACAATTTATTTAGTATGATCGATGACCTCCGTTAACTTAGCGGTGCAAATGTCTTCAAAATCGATCCACTTGACTTGAGTGTACCATGGAGCAACTAACCCGAGCTTTTTATTTCTTATAACATTCCCGTTACCAAACAGTTATTCTTGAAGATCGTTTTGTTCCTATGACAACTTGATGCTTTTAGGCACTTGGCACCGGTCCCCATACTTCATTCCTCACCAATGTACAGTTCTTCTTGCATAACATTGATCAATTTTCATCTTGAAGTGCGATGCTTTACATCTTTTGGCTTCGATTTTAGATAAAACATGTTTTACGCAAAGTAACCCAACCATTTTCTATAATCTACCCTATATTTTTGTCTAGTAGTGATGCATATCTATGCACTTTATTAATTTCTTGATGGGGTGAGTCTTAAAGACATCATTACAACGGGCTCGATCATGTTGTTGGGCTGGTTAAGGAATTCTTTTCGTTCTCAAATCAACTTTGTTGTTAAATCGAGTATAATCGGGGGCCAGGTTGGATTGACAACCAGCGTTTCTTCCTCTTACGGACATTGGACTTGATCGATGAGCTTTGGCAGTGATGGACTCACATGATGGTTGTGTCAAAGTTTGTTATACACCTCGATGTCTGTTATTTCTAGAGTATCTAGAAATATCCGCCCATTCCTTTGACGATAGAGATTTTGCCTTTGTTCTATCAACAAGAATATAACAAACACTACCAAAGATAATAGAAAATATTAGACATATTGAACATGGGCTTTCTCCCCCTCCATATTTCATATGTTGTATTGTTTGTCCCTGGTCGAAAAGTAATTCGATTGTGAATATAGCATCTTACGGTATTGACGACAAGCCCCGAAATCTCGTAGAATTTTCTTTGCATGAAGCATAACTCTAGCCATTTCTTGGATGGTCGGTTAACAACTTCCGACGATCCCATTTTTGCTATGGGGTGATGGGGTGAGAACTCATAATTCTATGAATGGAATTTCGATTCACTTCCCGTGATCATTCGATTCTATTGATTGTCGAATCTTTTCTCACGAAGTTGAGTGGCGGTTATTTGAAACATCAAAAGCATCGATTTTTCTTGAAGGAATTCAATAACCCGAAGTGTCGTGAATAGTCATGACACAAACATATATATATACACCTCACCATCTTCTACTTGCATTTAGCCCCATTAGAATCCATGTGCGGTAAACTCGAAGTATCTAAGTGGTGACCAACATTGTTGTAACAGGCTGGTGGGATACTTTTGATTTCAAACTCCCGACTTGACATTCACATGAAGTTTTTTCTTTTATGCTCATGCAGGGAAGTCCCTCGCGGCTTCCTTTGAGATTAATTCTTTGGATATTCTGTAGTTTGTGTGTCTATTTTTGTGCCCGAATCCACCTCGTAAATCCAGCTTTACATGACATCTTCCTGCTCAGTCCATAAGTAACGGTGTCGGTCGATCTAATACCCTTCGTTATTAGTTCTCGCGGCGTTGCTTGCCACACACATATCTTTAGTGAAAGCTTGATCTTAGATCCGCCCGTCAGCATGGTTAGGCGTCTTGATGAGGTTTACAGGTTAATCCATCCACTAATAACCACGTTCCTCGGCTTTGGCGGAACCTCAAGCTAAGACAACCTTTCCCAGGTAATTATTTCCTTTTTCTCCCCTCAAAAGTGACACATTCTCCCTCGTAAATCTTATGTTACTTTCGAATGAGATGCATTTCCTACTCATGTGCTTGGAAGCGCCCATTTATCAAATACCGCCTCCCGTGTAGTAGCGCTTTAGAGGTGAAGCAACATTATATACCGGTTCCTTAACACCCGTTCCTTTTCGGGCATGTGATCTTTGCTTCGACCGCTACCGTAAAGTTTATATGATAATAGTTGCTATGTGTCCCACTTTTAGTAGCACTCCAGTGCTTACTTTTCTTTCATGCACATACGGTTGAGTGTCGGTCTTTCCTTGAGGGAATCCACATGGTAGTTTTGAAGCGTTCCTTTCGACTCCTTTTCGATTACAAGCCAATTCCAGATCTAGATGCAATCTTTCTTCCCTTTCTCAAGATCTCATCAGTATTTGATGCTAGATTCATCGTTTTAATACCTCTGGTCATGGTTTGGACTTTCCACTTCATAAAATCAATCTCGGCCTTTTTGTTCTTGACGCCTTTCACCAAGACTCATGTTTTTGCATAATTAGCTTGTTCTTTTCAGATTTTGCAGTGTAAATGCAGGATTAATCGGGTCCATTTTGAAATAGCATATGGTAGTTGACTATCAATTTCCTCCTCTGTCGACTACCATTCATAAATCTTGGTATCGGTGATTGTGACAAGCTGCTGAATTCACCTTGGCACAACTTGATGGATTTTAGTAGTAGAAAGCAACAAAGTATTTTGGTAATTTCGCTTCATCATCATCGATTGTCATAATCAAAATGAGTAGAGTAGTAACTCTGATGCAACCTTGATGTAGTTTGGAAATTGAACTTGAATGTACCCAAAACGCCGCATTACCTTTGGATTCCCTTCCCACTTGAGTTTGTTGACTTTCTTTGCTTGGTATGTCCATTTAAACACCTTCCTCACTATGAGGTTTGTTGTTTCTTTTCCCATTGTCAAACCGTTTGTCATTGCCAGCAGGCTGTCTCCTCCTGCCAGATTTTTTTTATTGAATCTCTTCGTAGTTTTGTTGAAATTTTTTCTGGCTTGACTTATATAGTTTCATAAGGTCTTCGTCATCTCCCTCTTTGCAACTAACATTCGAGCAATTCCTTTTCTTATTTTGAGGGGCTCGGTAAGAGTCGATCTTAAATCATGTGATAAGATTTCCTATCAAATCATCTGGCAGCCAATGTTGTTAAGATCTTGGGCTTAACCCCATAAGCGAAGTAACTTGCACCAAGCTTTGGTGGAATGGTCCTCGATTACTTTTTCGAACTTGCTTTTCATTTGATATGGGCTCTCAGAGGTGCACAAGCTTCATTTATATATCATTTATTCTAGTCTTTATGTGATGGATTTAGATCTTCTTCCATGTAGTAGTTTTCGATACAGTTTGTTAGTTGTTGGAGTCTTGTTAACTTTACGCTTGGTAGTTCCTTGATAGGCGTCTGGAGTATAATCCCGAGCTAACCTTAGCGGTGCAATTCTTAATCATTTTGAACACATTTGGGTCGAGTCGTAAAAATCGCATTCAATCTTTGTCGTTTCAAGAGCCGACTGCGTCCTCATGAGGGAATCACTTTTCGGCTCGGCTTTTACAATTTCCCACTCATGGCAACTGACTACAGTGGGAGGTGTCCGTCCGAGATTACCGACTTCTAAGTTTTGGAATCAATCGATTTGAGAAAGCGATCATCTGGCGTTCAGTAAGATAATTAGCCGCATCAATTGTGGGGGTTTTAAGTAATTGATCCTCCTTAACTGCTGACTTCCGTGTCTTGGGAATTCACTTTCGGATCACCATGTTTGGCCCAATGTCGATCACTTAAAACTCGTCTCGGTGAAAAAGTGAACTCTTCTAAACAATAGTCAGTGTCAGCCGTGATAAAAACAACATTCCTTGCCAATGAAGATCAAACACAATAAAGCTATAAAGTAAATCACACGAAGATTGTTTACTTGATTCGGTCTGAAAGCGTCGCTACGTCACGAGGCGGTTGGCCCACTGGGCTTGGCTATTAACGTAGTAATTACAGTAGGGTCTTATACAAAGCGCTCCCTCGTTTCTCGGCATGCAACTAACGCCCGACTTAGCTTCTAAGACTAGGAACCTCCTATCTATGTTCCTCCGCATGTGGCTATCCCGATACTCGGTAATACAATCTCCATAAAAGCTCTCAATGAAGTTGTCCGCAATGATATTGTTGTAACTAGCCGTCACGATGGATTAGAAGAGTAGCAATTACTTCCCTAACGATATTTTTCTAGCCCCCTACTGCTTTGAGTATGTTTATTTTTTCAATACAAGAATGCTCTCTAAATAATAAAAATGTGTTTCGGTCATCTTCATTCTTCGATTCAACGGTCTTTATATAGTGTAGGTCTTGTAGGGTTTGGCACCCAATTTATGGTAACATGTCTAATAAGAAATGCTGCTTCCCAGCCGTCCTTGAGTCGCTTTTAAACTCACGACAACGCCTTGTCAGCCAATCTTGATCTTGAGGAATATCTTTTGAGATCTCAAGATTATAAAATACGGAATACGAGCAAATCTCCTTAACCCCGATCCATGCAACGAAACATCCGACAACGTCCACAGGCACATCTCAGCCGGACATCGGGCGCCCTTTGCGGTGCGCCCCTGCGCGTCGGGCGGAGTTCGATCGCAGCGGCGGCAAACATTTGTTGAATCGAGTCGTGCCTCGGTGTTCTTGAGGGTTACTGGCTTTTGTTGGGCGTATTGGGTGGCTACGGACGCGTCGAGGCATCTCGGATAACGCACGCGTGGTGATGGTGCCGTCTTGGTGGCCCGGCATTAGCGTATCAGCGTTTTTAAAACATCCGATAACCACATCCTTTGTTTGACACCCAGCGATTAAATATCTTATCGTCGTGTTGTATCTGCGATAGTCATTGTAATCGATCTTCATAAAATCTTGATCCAATCATTTACGCTCAACATGACTATTACAAGAATTAATAGAATACATTACTTGAGGAGAATTGTAAGTACTTAAATGTACATTACAATAATGCAGTGAAGTATGAGCCTGAGGAGGGGAATCGATGGTTTTTTTTTCACTCCACTGTATAGAAAATACCCATTTGGTGGCAGACCAAACAGAGGAACAAATGAGAGTGGGTATTGGAAAGCTACTTCACCAAGCAAAATGATTTACCATCCTCATAATAAAAACCGAGTTTTGGGCTACAGAAAATCTTTGATCTACTTTTTTGGAAGATCTCCTGAGGGCGTTGAGAACGTTAGGTCCAACTGGAGAATGCATGAGTACAGCATAAAGAAAACTTCTACAACAAATCGGGACCATAAAGATGATATGAGGGTATGTAACTCTATGTTTGTATATACTTTTCTCAGAAGGAATTGTTATTTAGTCACTTGTAAGTGAATGCAGGTTCTTGTAATCGTCGTAAATTGTGTGGTGTGATAGTGCAAATTAACATTCGTTATAATTTACTTGAGTTTGCTAATTTTGGGGTCAAAATCTGATTTTGAAGAGTTTTGTGTGTTATAAGTTGTAGCATTGCGGGGAAATGGTCATAACTTAGTGTACAAATGGTTACCGTTTGATGCTGCTGTTTTAATATAATTCTTTTAATTTATAATATTTGAAAAATATCTCTAGATTAAGATTTTAAGGTATATCTTAAAATTAAATATTTTTAAGATAATTAATATAATATTAATTTGAAATATTTTAATATATTAACTTTGAGTAAATTAATATATTTTATTATAAGTTTATTATCATCTATATTTATTATGATATATTCAATAATTTTTTTTTACTATACATCAAATATATCAATCATATATATATATATATAATATATTATATATATTGATTAAATAAATTAAAGTCCATTCTATAATATTAATTTATTTAATGTAACCTATAAAAATTAGTGATTATATAATATATAAAACAAATATATAATAATTCGATATTATATTTATTGAATACTTTAAATGTGAGAGATATATATACGCAATAAAATCCACGTCGTTCTATAATAATTATTTAATGTGTATCAGTGCCTTGAATGATCGTAAATTATTTAATGTGTATGTGATAAATAAATGGTCCCCTAAACATTTATTCCAAGAATGATGTGATTTTGTTGGTGTATATATATCTTCAAATTCAGCATTCATTAAATATAATATTGAATTATTATATATTTGTTTTATATATATTATGTAAGTACTAAATTTATATAGGTTACATTAAATAAGTAATATTATAGAATAACCACACAATTAGTTTATATAATCAATATATATATATATATATATGATTATTATATTTGTCTTATAATAAAAAAATGATTGATATTTCATAATAAATATAGAGATAATAAACATATAATAAAATATATTGAAATTTACTCAAAGATATATATTAAAATATTTTAAATGCTGTATATTAGTATCTTAAAATATTTAATTACAGGTGCTACGCTTAAAATCTTAATCTAGAGGTATTCAAATAAATTAAAACAATTATATTAAAGTGTGGGCAATGTCGTTGCGTGCGTGGGCAGATTTACTGCTAACGTTAATAACACAAACTCTTTAAAATTATATTTTGACCCCAAAAGTGCTAAAACAGAATTATAGCATTAATGTTAATTTATGAATGCGCGCCGATGCATACCATCGTCATTCTTGGCGGTCTTACAGAGGAAGCAGCTACAACAGTTATTTCCCATTTGCGGGACCCGTTCGTGATTCATACTACTTTTACCATTTCGTGTTTTATATTCACTTTCGCCTCGAAAAAGATTATCGAGTTTGATTTACATGATATGTCTAATATCTCTAAAGAGGCTTCTAAATCCGCTTAAGCGAATTAGCATGCGGTCAAATGAGTACATGACGCTTTATTTTGTGATATGAAGCTACATTTCTCTCATCTACATTTCTCAATTATCGTGAAACTAGCTACATTTCTCATCTACATTTCAATAGATGAGAAATGTAGGTAGTTTAATGAACCATTTATTCCATTGGCAAGTTTGATTTTTCAATTATCAAAACTAGTGAATTAACTTTGTAATAACCTTAATTAATAGTCTAACACACGTAACTTTGATTTGAATATAAAAGTATACTAATTTTAAAATATCTTGAAAATACTATATAGTTTTCATTGAATTACAATATATATATAATAAATATAAAAAGTCATCCACGAAAATTTAAATAAATATGGACAATCCTACTTTTGAAATGGAGGGAGTATCTGGGTTATTAATTGTTTATGTATTTCAGTTGCAGTTGGATGATTGGGTCTTATGTAAGATATTCATACAAACACATGCCAAATGCCACCGCTCAACATCAATTAACTTTACCCAAATTAGATTGATATCAGATTAGTTAGCTAGTTAAGTAGTTTATTATTTTCTAAACAGTTCAAACACTGGGTATTTTTTTATAGGATTTTTATATTTTAATACGATATGAGCTTTTTATCTATATATATATATATATTTATTCTTATGAAATTTTTTTAATATTATATATTTTTCGATATAATAGAATAAAATAAAATATCAATTACGATAACAAGATTTGTTAATTTTAACCATTAAAAAACAAGCTAGATAATCTTTTAAGGGTAAAGCTAGTACTGTTTTGTTATTTACTTTGATAAAGTTACCCTCAATGATAAAGGTATTTGTGATTATCGAGTGAGATAATAGTCTGATTGTTTCGTGTATCGAGTAGAATAATAATCTTGATTGTTTTTTGTATTGAGTTGAGTATCATGTGGTGGTCATATTACATGTTCCGTTCGCATAACTAGTGTTAAATAATTACCATAAAAACATATATGAGACAACTCATTGAGTGCATATTAGGTAATGCCTCGATCTAAGCGTTATAACTTTCAAATCATGCCCAATCAATTAAAGAACACCCGTCAAACCCAGTGTGACATGCTCGATCAAGAAAATGTTGGTAGGGAATCGAATTTATAAACTCTTCATCACAAGTTTACCTACTCCACCAACTTGACCACCCTTAATGCCTTGGTGAACCATCTAGCTATTTCATATTTAGAAATGTAGTCCAAAACCTCCTACTTCAACCATATTGCTCCCATAGTCCCACCCCCACATTTTGTTGTTATTAGACCGCATAAATCGAAAACCGTCCGAGACTCACCCGAAAAAGAATCGGACCGAGCATCCATCCAACAAGGTAAAGGTCCGGTTTAGGTCCTTTTTTTGGGACCAAGAACCGAATGCATCCGGACCGAAGATCCTTTAGATTACTTGGTAAGTGGTTTTTTGATTTGAGAATTTTTGGAATTTTGTGTTTTTTATTTTGTTTCTTTTTATCGGATCCACCTGTAATCGATATGAAAATTTTATCATGTAGATTATCAAATCGTTCCATAATAATATCTAATAATCTTATGTCATGAATATCGGACTTGTTAATATCTGACCGATCGAGACCGACCCCTTTCAAAAAAACCGCGGTCTGAAGCCAAATCCCAGAAATTCAAACACTACAACAACTTCAATTCAAGAAACGTTAAATTCATGCTCTAAAATCAAACTCCAAAACCTTAATTATACAAAAACCACTGTAATAATTTGACAAATATAAATGAGCAATAAAGAAAACTGCCGCTCTGAACTTCGCTTAGCCATACGCCAGCTCTCTGATCGCTGCCTCTACTCTGCCTCCAAATGGTATATTAAACCAAACCCACATTTTTTTTTGAATTTTTTTGTATTTATTTGATTTTTGTAGATTTTTATTGAAATTTATCCAAATGGTAGAATAATTTGAACCCAATTCTCTTAAAAATCCAATATTTATGTTTATTTTTTGTATTTGTATAATTTTTTATTGGAATCTATCTAAATTGGTGAATAAATAGAACCCACCTTTTGAATTCTGGAAGAAATTTGATATTTGAACGTCGTTTGTGTATTTTTATGATTTTTTGTACATTTTAATTGAAATTTGTCCAAATTGTTGTATTCATCGAACCCACCTTTTGAATTCTCGAAAAAAAATCCAATCTTGAGATTTGGTATTTGTATTTTATGGTTTTTGTACATATTTTTGAATGTTTAGGGCGGGAGAGCAGCTAATAGGAATTGAACAAGACCCTGAAAAGCACACGCCTTCACATACTCGATTCCAGCGTGGAAGCTCCAGCATTCGCCGCCGTTATGGCACATTGGAGCCACCCTATAAAGCCACTCCTCCTTCCGGGGTTTCGTACACCTCAACCCCTCTGCAAGTAGATGATGATAGTGATGCTGTTGACTCTGATTTCTACTTGCTGGCTAAGTCCTATGTCGATTGCAGAGAGTATCGTCGAGCTGCACATGTTCTTCGTGACCAGACAGGCAAAAGAGCGGTGTTCTTGCGCTTCTACGCTCTTTATTTGGTATGTATCTTCTATCTCTTCACAAATTGCCTAATGTTTGGGAAAATGCAATCAATTTAGGTGTAAAAATGTCGATTTTAAATTGTATAGTTGAATCGATATGTTTTGTATATGCTAATAAAAATGGCGCTTGGTCTGCTTGTTATGAGTGAATGTTCTATCAGGTTTTTGTTTGAAATGATTTGGTCAGAATATTTTGAAACTTCCTTGAATTTCTAATGTTTATATACTCACACTTTCATCCCATTATTATCACTTAATGGAGCATATAAAAACATTATGTGTTGAATTAAATGCAAGAATTGTATTTTCTCTTCTACAATAATTTCAATGGTCTGAACGGGAAGATCAGGATAAAACGGCTATTAATAGCCCAAAATATCTTGTTGTAGCAATGTAGCACACCCTCTTCGTGGTATTTTTAGTTGCGATATTGCCAAAGTAGCAAGATATAGCAACAATGCAACACATTGCACCCAAATTGTTTTGGTACTCCTTCACTGTCCATATGCTTGTATGACAGAATTGTTTTAGAAATAGTATGCTAACCAATTTTGACTTAATTAGATGAGAGTTGGGATGTTTATGAATAAATAAGTAAACTAGTTTATTGACTTCTCTTGTTATTACATTTTTCAGCAAACAAATAGATTGATTGTGTTGGCTTGCATCATTATCCATTCGATAGATTAATAGCTATCTAATGATATCTCAAAGTCCTCTTCTAAATTCTACCATCTCTTCTTTCCACCGTTGCATCTATTTTAGTGGCTACTGAAATGGTTTTGCAGTTAATGCTAACCACACTAATACTTAAAGAAACAATCCTACTGTTTATACAGAAGAAATGCATGGGGTTGTTAGGAGAGGCATTTTTCTATCACTTTCAATTCCCGTCGTCGTTTAGAAGAAACTCCAATTGCAATAGAAGATAAGATAGCTGCATGCTGACTAATTACTTTCTGCCATGTATATAGTAAGAGATGGAGGTTACAATTTTGTCTTCCCTTTTTGGTTGATTTTATTCATGCGCTTTTTCTTCAACTTACATGATTTATATTACTATTTGTAAATCATTTGAACTCTAATTACATTATTAATATCTCCATTATTTCTTTTGACTTCGTGAAGGCTGGGGAAAAACGGAAGGAGGAAGAGATAATTGAACTCGAGGGTCCTTTGGGAAAGAATAATGCTGTAAATGGAGAGCTTGATACTCTTGAGAGGGAGCTTGTGGCACTTCGCAGAACTGGAACAATTGATCCATTTTGCCTTTACTTGTATGGCCTTGTTCTCAAAGAAAAGGGCAACGAGAATCTGGCAATAACAGTGCTTGTAGAATCTGTAAATCGCTTTCCTTTGAATTGGTGTGCTTGGACTGAGCTGCAGTCCCTTTGCACTACTAAGGAGAAGCTCAACAACCTTAATCTTAATAATCACTGGATGAAGGACTTCTTTCTTGCCAGTGCCTATCAAGAACAACGGATGCATAGTGAGTCCCTTACTAAATATGAATTTCTACAAGGAACTTTCAGTTTTAGCAATTACATTCAAGCGCAAATTGCCAAAACTCAGTACAGTTTGAGGGAGTTTGAACAAGTTGAAGTTATTTTTGAAGAACTTCTTAGAAACGACCCTTACAGAATTGAAGACATGGATATGTATTCCAATGTGCTCTATGCAAAGGAGTCTTCCTCAGCCTTGAGTTACCTTGCCCACAGGGTATTTTTGACAGATAAATATAGACCTGAGTCTTGTTGCATTATTGGGAACTATTACAGTTTAAAAGGGCAACATGAAAAGTCAGTTGTGTACTTTCGGAGAGCCCTTAAACTGAATAAGAAATATTTATCAGCTTGGACGCTTATGGGTCATGAGTATGTTGAGATGAAAAACTCACCAGCAGCAATAGATGCCTATCGTCGGGCCGTGGATATAAATCCTTGTGACTATCGAGCCTGGTATGGGTTAGGACAAGCATACGAGATGATGGGAATGCCCTTCTATGCTCTCCACTATTTTAAGAAGTCTGTATTCTTGCAGCCTAATGATTCTCGCTTATGGATTGCCATGGCGCAGTGCTATGAAACTGAACAGCTTCGTATGCTGGAAGAGGCTATCAAGTGTTACAGAAGGGCAGTCAATTGTAATGATAGCGAAGCAATTGCTATCCATCAATTAGCAAAGTTGCACAATGAACTTGGTCATATGGAGGAGGCTGCATACTATTACAAGAAAGATTTAGAGGGAATGGAAGATGAAGATAGGGAAGGACCTAACATGGTTGAAGCTCTGTTGTTTCTTGCCACATATTGCAAGACTAAGAAGAGATTTGAAGAAGCAGAGCTCTACTGTACTCGTCTTCTTGATTATACTGGTCCTGTAAGTGGTTTCTCCTCCCTTTCACATATCAATTCGATTTATGGTACATATATATAACCGAAATTCGTATGCAATGTCCATAAAAAGATAGACTAGATTATTTCATAGAATTAATAGTTTCGTTGAACATTGCAAACACAGGAGAAGGAAACAGCCAAGAGTCTACTTCGAGGAATAAGAAACGCGAAGGATGTTGAGCATTTACCATCATAAAAGATTTGCATTTGTCTTGCCTCTAGTCGCAACAATTCTTCAAGAGATAGCTGTTTACTCCAAAGTATCTTGTTCAACATCATCGAATGCAGACAAAGGAAAACTGTGATTTGTATCTGGTAAATTATTTAGTTTATAGTTAATTTTTTGAAAGATTGGACTTGTCAAGCATGATTTGTTTGTAGTGAGAGTATGTGCAGTAGGAAAATCACCGAGGTTGAGTTTCAATTATTCTATAAGCCTGTGAGATGTACAATTTGTGTACTATAGTTTATACCGTGAAAGTCACAAGCTTTTTGTTCATTAACGATTAAAATATTAATTATACCATTATATAATAATGAGTATATTCTTTTTCTTTTGCATATTTTGGTGAATATACCATTTTCTAAAAAATCATTAATACCAATTATATAAGCTATTTTTTAACTTTTAGATAATTAATTTGTTTTATAAATTTAGTACACGCTCTAATTAAGTGTATATACAATTCTGTTATAGACTTTTTTTTCTTTTTCATTTTTTAATTGTACCATTTAGAATGATGCATTTTAGTATATTATTTTTACATCAAATTGGCACATATTTAATTAATGAACATAATAAACATTTACCATTCTTCTTCTTCAAATCCATCGCTGACCAATAACAGACATCGAGAGAAACTTGCACTTTGAAAGATGTGTCTCGCTCCCATTAATTGTACTTTAAAGATGTGTCTTGTTAGGAGTCTTGTTTCAAAGTTTAAAATAATTTTTACAAGTATGAAGCTGGTGCTAAGTACAACTAAACTAAATATAGAGTTGATTTTTTCCACACAGATTACCAATTACATTAAAACTTACAATTCATGTGACATAAAATATTAGGATCCCCTTTAAATTTGTGGCTCGTTTCGAAAAACCTGCACTACTCAGACCGCTCTAAGTTTCACTTTGTAGCACCCATCCTATATTTTGGCCAAAATACCCTCATCAATTTTTTCTTGTTATTTAAAGATTCTTTCAAGTATCTATTTGCTTAAATTTTTACATCGATTAAGAAAGAAAACAATCAAAAATAAATTAAATGAAATGACAATAATTTAAAAACTATATTACACTAAGGATAAAAATAGTAAAAGTGACATTAAAATAAGAGTATAATTTTCTATATTAAAACAATAAATATTTTAAAATAAAAAATTTAAATTATAACTACAAATTAAAAAAAATGGAGGGAGAATCTAATACTACGTATATAATTATATATCTAATGTCTACCTAATATGTAACTATTAGCTAATGAGTATATTGAACTGATATCTAATATCTAACTAATTTGTAATAACTAATATCTAAGTGGAATTAATATTCTCTCTATTTCATATTAGATAATTGTCTAGAAAAAATTTATATTTTCATAATAATTTATTATTTACAATTTTAATGTAATTTTTTACAATTTCTTAATAAAATATTTTTCATCTAAACAATCGTTTATTATGAAACCGAGAAAGTGTAACGAATCCAATTTGTGGTACTAAGCATTTTATTTAGTACTTGTTAGTTGTTACTAAAGGATAAACCATACATTTTCTCCTATTAATGAAAAACATATACCAACTCATCACCCCAATTACTCATGCAATTTCAAATTTCAATTGACAAATAAAAAACCCATCTAACTAATTTACAGAATAATCAAGCACAAGAAACGACAAGACAAAGAGAGATGGAAAACTAAATATGTAGAGAAACAATTGCAATACAGAGAAGCAAAAACAAAAAGTAAAGAAAAGAAAATCCTCATCAACTGAAGAAATCCTAGAAGTGAACAACTCAGAAGATACATAAATAGTATATTCTTGAAAGAAATTACAAGTTGAATAAAAAAAATGTTCGCAAATGGTCTGAATGAGCCATTAGAACGTACATTCATTTCACATTCCTCTGATCCTCTTCGAAACTTCAGTAACTTATGAAGCAGATCAATCTTGATTTCATTGAATTTCGATTACCATTCTTCGCATCACTCTAGAATTCTTTAGAAGGTATTCTACCATTGCAAGTTCATTTTGATATCCAACAAACCCATAAAAACTCAATCTTAGGAAGCTTGACGATAAACACTCCGGTACAATCTCAGGATCTTTCCAAGACAGGATACGCCCGCTATCAGCCTCTTCGTAATTGGCCTGAAAGATTGAAACAAATGGTATTACATACAATGTATCTAGAGGCAAGCTAGCCACCTCTTAAATACTGTTAAAATCACTAAACAATTACCTTTTCAGATAGTAGTATAAGATCTTCTAATGCCTCAGAGTTCCTGATAAACTGTACTAACAATGGCCAAGTAGAGCATTCAATTCCCACTCTCAATATGGCAAGTTTGGGGAACTTTGGAAATTGATGATCAGGGATAGTACCCATCATGCACCGCCTTGATAGAGTCAGAATCCTCACATTACAAAGTCCATGAAACAGAATACCCATGGCATTATTGCAAATGATATCATGAACATTTTGCCTTATGAAAAGATTAATCGAAGCATCTACCAAAGAAGATAAATGTTTGATATGAATGCTCTCCAATACAAAAGAACCCAAATTATATAAAGGTAGTGTAGGATATCCAAAAACAAGTTTTGAATAGTAAGATATCTTAGTCTAGAGGATGATATCTTCAACTTTAAAATATCATATGGATCGATTATAACCAATGACTCTAGGGATGGAATAGAAGATATAAGCTCATTAACAGATACATCACCATCAAAGGTCACCCGATCAAGCTTTAATGCTAGGAGATTTGGAAGACAAAATGTGCCTCTGATGGTCACACCAATTAGGTGTAGCTCTTCTAGTGTCTTACAACATAGACAACAACGATCACTATCACTCGACTTTATTCCAACACCCTCTTCAAGAATAGTCATAAAGTCAACGGTTTCACTAGTAGTATAGCTAAGAAACCTTAAAGTAGAAGAACAAATGATATGTGGGTCATATATTGATGTATACTCAAAACAATTAATATCTAAATAATCTAGAGATGTACAACAAGATATAAGCTTTCGGGCAGATTCAACACCTACATACTCAACATCACATAACGTCATCGTTCTCAAATTAGGGAGATAAACTGCAGTTGGCACCTTAATCACTATATATCCCTCTAGCTTAATCACCTCAAGCGTTACAGAATTGAAAAAACATTCTGGCAATTCAACTTCTCTACTACCCATTATTGACACATGAAGCTCTCGGACCCCTTTCGTAATTGAAACACTAACCCATGTACTAATATCATACACTCTTGAATATAAGTCACAATACAAAGAAAATCATACTAAAACTCCATTTAGAAATTTTGCAAATTTCACATTCTTGGAAAGTTCTTTTCAGGTAATTCATTGAGACAATACTACATATTCAAACTTACCGTTAATCGCTCGGTTATCGGTTCGGTAAACAGGATAGAAATTCAATTGTTAGCCATGAATCCAAATTCGCTGATTCCATCCATTTTCAATTCGGGTTTAATATATGAATCCAAATCTGATTCGCCCAAATCCAGTTCAATTCGCCTCGCTTAACAGTCCTACATTAGTTAATGACAAATTTAAGTAGAAGTAGTACTTAATACTCATTAGTTACCTAGCATTAATTATTATACCGTACTTTCAATTTGCATGTGTGTACCGATTAAATATTTGTTTTAAGGCATGTATTTCATTTTCAGAGTTGTTATCATCAGACTATGTTATATTTGTACCAATATTTTGAGAGAAATCGTCTTTTAATTTTCTCTTAAGTTTCCCATTCGACAATTTAAATTAATGTATGTTGTTAGTTCCTTTTACTTAAGGAACACTAAATTCTACTAACAAAAATTAATTAAGATGCGACGATTATATACCGATAGCTAGTGTCAATTTAATGCTTAAACCTCTAAAGAGATTTTAGAAGCGTATCTAGAGCTATGACATGACTGTTTCATCTTAATTCTAAAATACTGAATTTTATCTTTCTATCACATTACAATTTTAATAATAATATTTTAACAAAATTAAATATTAATCATTGACCTTAAGCATGCATGCCTATTCTAACTTTTATGTGGGATATAAATTTGTGAGGTTAACTTTTATTGTTCATAGTAAATCACAAGGTGCATTAGAAGGTCTTTTGTTTTTAGCGTGAATATCTAAAGAATGAGCTTCATGTAGCAACATGATGATCAATGATTAAATTATTGTTGTGTAACTTTTTTAGAGACAGATATTTTTAGAACTATTAGTAATGATGTTATTTTAATTCATTTTCAACAAACGGATGAAAGATGCAATTTGTTTATCAAACCTCTAATAATTTTACTTAAGGATTTATCGACATATTTAGTAAATAAAACTGTAAAATTAAATTATGAAAAACAATTCATTTCTATATCATTTTTTAAGACATGCAACACACAACAATCTTTACTACGAGTAATATTTTATTTAAAAGTTCAAAATTTCATAAAAAATTTATTTCAAACATTTTAAATTACATAACATTAATTTCAAAATATATTTTTTTAAAATTTTAATTTAGTTAATGACTTTGAACATTTTATAATTTGTAATTATATCTATGTTTATATAAATATCTTTTAATGTATATAACTTATTTTGTATTTTCAATCTTATATTTATATCGTTTCTTAAATATTTTTATAATGTTTCGAAACATTTATTATCTTTATCATTCCGATATTATATCCGAAAACGAAACTTTGAACCATGACTACAGGAGTAAGAGTTTGGATATAGTCACACAACACATAAGGCAAAATCTGACACCCACATACATTGTAAAGGAAACAGATACTCTTCCTAAGACCTTGTAACCATGCTACTAGAGCGAGCCAATTGAATTGTCAAACTGCCACCATCAAAAGTTGCCTCGTCGTTAACAGGCTTACAGTCATATTGCCTTCTGCAGCCTGGACAGCGCGCCTCATTATACTCAAGAATTCTCTTGTAACAGAATAGGCAGAGCCTGTAACCGCACAAACACGGGCAAAAGCTAGTGTCTGTCACATCAAACTCCTCGGTGCATATGGGACATGATGTAACATCTGATTCAGTATCACAATTCCAAGATTTGTCTCCAAGGCCAAAATGCTTTGCTAAATTGGGTAAACCCTGAGGACGAGATGCATCATCGGGCCTCCATGCACGGCAGTTCAAAACGGAAGCTCTCTGTGCGTTTACCTCACTCTCATGTTTCTGCTGCAAGACGTCAACCCTTGAAGCATTTTCATTACTCTCTTGGGGCAAATCCGAAATGTCATTCTCTGGTTCTTGCTTTTCTTCAGTGGCAGCCAAAGCATCAGCAAATGCCTCCCAGTCCTCCAAGCACTCATCATCCCCTTCTTCTTCTTCTTCTTCTTCTTCTTCTCCACTCATACTGCCCAAACCCCGACCACTGCTACTGCTACTACTGCTGTGGCTGCTACTCCCCGTAAAGCTTGTCCCAGAATCATTACTTCCCAAGCCGCTGCTGGAATGACTAGTTGGACTATGTGCTAGGGATTCTGTATCACTGTTGTAATTGTTGATAAATCCTTCATTCTCTTCCTCTACCCTAGGCTTTACTTCCAACTTCACAATTGATCTCCCCCTCTCTCCCTTCACATCCACTGTCCCTCCTTTTCCGTTCGCTTCCTCCTTACATCCCTTGGTTTTCACTACATATATACACAATAAACAATAACCCAAATCACTAATTTCACATAACCTATTTTACATATATACACAGTAAACAATAACCCAAATCACTAAATTTCACACAACCTATTTTACATATATACACAATAAACAATAACCCAAATCACTAAATTCCACAAGCTATTTTCCATATATTTGATACTAAAAATAATAAATAAACACGATACACATATTAAAAAATACTGAATCCATATTATAAACCTCAGTAACATAGATAGGTTTATAGTACAACAAAAATTGCTAATCCCATATACTCATATTCAATCAAAGACAGATGCACATTCAAAAAAGCATATTCTTCATATATGCTTACATGTAGGTATCAACTTATGAACAATTTTGAGTGTGGGTATCAACATATGATTAAATAAACAAATAAAGTACAATAAAAAACAGATCTTTCTCACAAACCTTGAGAAAGCCACTGCTCACGACGAGCATCCAGCTTGCATTGCTTCAACTTAGCCGAGCGATTAGCCTAAAAAACGAAGCAACATAGCTAAACATTAACCACAACCATACAATCACATTAAATGTGACAACATCAAGAAAGTTCCCCAATTAAACAAGAACTAAAAAAAATACCAATTACATTGAAAAATCACGAAATAAAAACCGAAAACATACAAACGATCAATAGACTTCCAAAACCTATCAATCATAATAACTATACACTATCAATCATAAATGGGAGAAAACAAATAGTACCAAATACATTGAAAAATCAAGAAATAAATACCCAAAACATAAAAAAAAAAAATCAATAAACAAACCCATCAATAATAATAACCAAACAATCACATTAAAAGTGAACAAAAAATTCCCAATTAGACATACATGTAAAAAGAAAAAAAAAACCAAATACCCAAAACATAAAAAAAGATCAATAAACATCTAAAACCATCAATAATAATACCATACAATCACATTAAAATTGAAAAAAACAAAAAAATTCCCAATTATACATAAATAAAAACAAAAAAAAATTACCCTTTTTTTCTTGGCAAAATCTTTTTGGTTGGAAATTGGTAAGAAAGATGAAGCATTAGCAATTGAATCTGAAGCCATAACAAACTCTGATTTGATAAATTCTTGCAAAAAAAACCCTAAATTTTCAATTTGGGATTATTATTCAAACAAGAAATATCTCCACCAAACAAAAATAAAAACCAAATCTTTTTCAATTTTTTATATATAGAGAAAGCGATTGGTAGATATCAAAACCACAAAGAATCAATCTTTTCGTTTTATATATAAAAAATGAAATATTTTTCAATTTTTGGGATAATTTTTTGATGAAAGGTTCTTGAAATGGTTAAAGATGAGTTTTATATAGTTTTTTTTGTTACTATTATGCCCTTAGATTTTGGATATTTTTAGGGCTAATCCAAATGGAATATTCCGTAAATTATGGGACATTTGGGGGGCTTTATGGGTAGGTTTGAAGATGTGGTGGGCAGTGGAACGGCGTCGCTAGGGGGAGGGTGTGGTTGGATTGAATTTGGTTGGTTGTGACTTGTGGGTTGTGCTAGTATCGGGTCTGGAGAATTGGAAACCACCACATATTCATCTCGAAAAAATGAGATCGATATTTAGAGGGTAAGGTTATCTGTCGGATTTTAGGTATAATTTTTTATCACCGATAATTCGATAAATATTCGAAAGTTTTAACATATGACAAAAATATCATAATCTTGAACTGAAATACCCCAAATCCGGACCGATATTCAAAACCGGACCGAAATACTCAAATTTTTATCATTAACGGTATTCCACCCGAAATCGGACTAAAAAATAGGTACCGAATATCCACCGCTATGGACCTGTCCAATTTTTTACCTCATGCACCGGACGGACTAATAACACTACTCTGGCCATGTGTAATTTTTTGAGGCGGCGGTTGTTAAAAAGGTAATATTGGATTTTGGATTGACGGTAATCGATGATGTTTTAATTAGCCTCGACGAAATGACTGATTCGCGCAATAAACCGAGACACAAACATTAATTTTATATTCGATCGATTTCGAGAGATAAAATCGATCCGACTCAAAAATTATTATACATAATTATTAAATTATAAATGTCTACTACTAATATGTTGGAACACTATATATATTACATATAACTAATATGTATTAACACATAAACAATTAAATTTTGTTAGTGAGAATGCTCAAATTAAGTAGGTATCAAGTACGACTCGAATGGTTTGATGTGGTTTGCAAAATGGGGGTTGAAGGTGTATTATATTAGAAGCAGAATGGCACGCTAGGGAGGGGGTTGGGTCGATTGATTTGTTTGCTTGTGTGCAATTTATTTTGGATGGGAAGTGGATGGTTAAAAGGGTAATATTGGATTTTTGATTAACGCATGGACGAGGTGTAAGTATGAATCCACCTACATCCCCAATCAATTTGACATTGTCTATGAACTTGGTGAAAGAGAAACTTGTAGGCTCAACATCTTTCAACAACAACAAAACTTAATCCCCCTCCGCCTCCCTTCCTCCCTCCTCCCTCCTCCTCCTTCCAAAGTTGACCTCTTTATACAATTTTGTTTTCACAAAAAATGAGGTTACCACCTCTAAATTCCACTTTCTACAGTCTTAGCCTTCTAAAGAATCCCTTGAATAGTTGAAGCTTTTTTTTTTTGAATTTCAAGCTTTTTTAATGATTGTAGTTTTTTTTAATTAACATAATGAAATTCATAACACAACTAGGATTCTCAATGATTTTGACAAAAAAAGTAATTTTGAATTAATTATCCCTCCAACATATGACATATTTGCTACTTTTTGTTTGTTGCGATTCAAAGACGCTGGAGGAGCGAGGAGGTAGCGCAAGCGAGGAGGCCGCAAGTATCACATTGGGGAGTATTTATATTTTAAAAGGATCCAAATATTTTATTATATTTAAATATCGATCCCAAAACATGACATATATATATTGAGTCAATTTTAACACCAAATTTGATTTGCGCAAATTTAAAACAAGCACAAGCAGGCGCAAAGCCAGCGATAATAGCTTTCATAGATAATATTTAAAAGATAAATAATAGTTTCGTAAAAAGTTTCAATTATATTTTAGTCAAATACTTACGGAGTATGTTATATTTATATTTAGGGTATACCACAAAAATATTTCTATCATACTTCATAAGTATTAAATTAAAATTTACTATAAAATTGAATATATATATTAACTAATTTGAATTAATTTTTTATTTGAGAAATTGGTGTACAAATATATAAGATATTAAAATTCAACTAAAATATATAAGAAATATACATTAACCTCATTAACCCTCATAATTAAACCTTCCATTGGGAGTCAACTGCTTCTCCACTGCTTCCATTTCCTCAACCTTCAAGTACTTTTGAAGTCTTCTAAAATTGAGATAATTTCACTTTTTTGTTTTTAGGTTATGAGATAAATAGTTATGTGCTTTCAAATGACTTTTTGGTTTATGGTTTTTTTTTTCAAAATTTTGTTCATGTTTGCAATACTGTATTATGCATCTCATTAAGGGCTCAAAGATTGTATTTTAGTGTTAGCTGTGTTTTTATTTTCTTAAGAGATAGATTCCCTACACATTCGATCATTTTCTTTTTGTAGTTTTATCTTCTATAAAAGTAATTGGTATTATTCTTATCCTGCGTTGATGATATTTCAAGAATTGAAGCTTGTTTCTTAGCTAACATTCCCAACATATATTCACTTGCTGTTATAGTTTTGCTTTTTTAAAATTTTCAGTTAATGAGTTTGATAGTGTCCAATTAAAGATTGATATTCATCATCTAGCCAATTTTTGTATCTTTCTTTAAATTTGACTCAGCTTGATGATTGCCTTCTCCCCTCTTTAGCAACACCACATTGAAGTTTCAGTTGCACTTGGTTATATGATTATGCTACATATTATTGTTGATATGCATATCCAGCCATCATAAAAATTAGGTAGTGAATTAACACAAGATTTAGTTTTTTGTTTGTTGGGTACTATTTGAAAAGTATGTCGTGTTGGAGTTTTAAGGTTGAAAAAGATGGAGAAGATGCATTCTTTGTTAACAACTATATTGGGGGTGTTACTGCAATTGCTGATGGTGTTTTTGGGTAAGACGCTTTCAGTTTTAGGATATTATTCAGGATCTTTTATTTGTATGGTTTGGTTTGCAGAATAATATTTAAAAAATATACTAGCTAGAGCACTGAAGAAATTTGAGACAGAACATGATTTTTTTAACCCTTCGCCACAGCAAGAGCAGGGTGTTATTTGATAAATGAAAATTTTAGAACAATGGGTCATCGAGATTCGAGGTATACCTTGGATGTAGACGCTCCCTAACCATCTCAAATCGTAGAAGATAATCTCAGACTAATAAACGGACACATCTTAGCAAGCAAAACAATCTCTTGCAGCACAATAACCATTTCTTCTTTTGAGTTTCGTTAACAATCAATCATTGATCTATATGTGTCTATAAGACAATATGAAGAAGATGAACAATTTCTCAATTTAGTTGTTGTTGTTTTTTTTTTTTAAGATTTTAAGAAATGTTGTTTCTAGCTATCGATTCGCCATTTCAAAGGTCGCCGCAGACTGAAAGCCTGGCCAATGCCTCGCCGCATGATTCAAATCGGGACTCACATCATCAAGCAATGAACCTTCTCCCCGAATGACTCGCCGTCTATGCTTGGGAATTTCGGTCCGTTATTATCACCTCATCCAATAATGGTCTTCAAGTAGTCGCCGCACTGAAAAGCGAGGCCGGGACCGACTACGTATATTTCGACGATCAAGTCAAATAAGGTTCAAATAAAAGAAAGTACGCACTAAAGCGATCTAAAATTTGTGATTACCTCAAATGGGCGCCAAGGTAATCGTTATTTATAGAAATATTTATAGAAATAGTACAATATGTAATCGGGCTTAGCCGATCAACGGCCGCGCGACACGTACCGATATTACCGCTGACGGGTCGATATGTACCGGATTGGTACTAGACAAGGGCCGGTTGCCCCGTACAACCCGATTACTACTATAAATATATATAAACATTTTATAACCATATCAATTGCCCTCTATTTCTTTGGTAGAAATCGACATTATTCTCCGGGCCCTCGAATCACGAGCAAGGAATAAGTTCAATTTTTGGCTGACAGTTAAATCCTACCTTATAGTGATCTTCTGCAGCCGAACAAGAAGAACCCGTGATGCCTCCCGGCCACAAGGTCATGAAGCCCAGCAACCTTTGGCGACTCACTCTTCTACCACGCCCGACGAATTAGACACCTCATCCGGGCCGACTCCATCTACTCTGGGCCATGTTACGTATAAAGTAACCCTTCTCTTTCAAATTCATGTCGGAATTAAATGTCATAGGGCCTCAGCTCTATAAAAGGTACTTTACTTCCTGACTGTTGTACTTTTCATTTTCCCAGGATCATATCTTCCATCTGGACTTCTTCCTCAGCCCTTTTCCTCAATCTTTGCCAATCGGTTACTTTTACTCCTTTGTTCCTCGACGTATGTCGACATCTTGTACTCAATTTCTTCCTGCTCTCGCATGATTTTGCTTGTTTAGTGGATTTTCACTCTTGATATCGTTGTAACTTTGTATATTCTGGGTCCTATCTTGCATGATGAATGGAACGCCGATTGAGACTGGGTAGGTGTTATCATGGGTTATGATTAATGCTTACGAAATGGTTGACCCTAGTAACGATTTCTTTCACGAATCTAACTTCGAACTTTTGCCACCATCTTTTGACGGTTCAAATGGGATTGCTCATCTCACTCAACCTCGGTAGTAACTTTCAATGAGCGAGAAACCCACTCAGTGCTCGAGGAAATTTATGTTTTGATTATTTTTGGCTAAAATTACCCTGTCCATTAGCTTTATTCATGTCACTGACCGCCTTTTGATTTTCAGACGTATAAAGATGTCTCAGCTGGGCCGAAAATCTGGACTGGTGAACTTTGAACTGCCCGCGGGGCAATGAATCAACTCACAAAGCTTCTACCCCTACACTGCTTCCCGGCGAACTCCTCTCGCCATTACCATCCCCAAGTGGTGCAAAGTGATTTAGGCTGTCAAGGAAAGGTATCAAGGTAATACGGCTTCCTTCCTACATTTGTAAAATTACTCCCCGATTTGATCGGACGACTCCAACCGACGCAGTATAACCTCCTATTTTTCTATACCTCGAGAAGATGGGACAATTGCCTCACCTTTCCGAGAGAATCGCCACCTTCCTCATATCGAGGAAGCGATCCGACGACTCCCGACTCAACCTTCCTGGATATACCCCGCATATGTTGAAGCCTTTTTCTTATGGCATGCCAACGCTTTTTCTTTTGTAATGACCTTAATCACAATAAACCGGTACCTCCGGGTCAACCGCTTCCTATCAAAGTGCTAAACATAACCATCTTCAAGCCGCTTGTCATATGCCAACCCACTGCCTCTATTTTGGTAGCCTTTTATTTTCCGTGATCCAACAAATCTTCAGTTCAAGCTTTTTGCCCAAGCAAGAGAAACATCTTAGCCGTAATCCATCTAAATAGGTGAAAGATAGTCGCTTCCATAAGAAACGGTTCTACGGTGGGTGGGCAGATACAGAAAGGTCCTCAGATCTAGACATCGAAAGAGGGAGGTCTGGGTCTCCCATTCTCCGCCATGATATCGATTCGAGGGATACCGAGAGACGCCTACCCTGCTTAACAAACTCTCTCGTATACCTTCATGACGAGCTATGTCATGAATGTCAGTTTAGTGTACGACAAGCGTGTTCAATTCCTCGCCAATTGGGAAAACTTCCTTCGGGGTACCACTCCCCATATGCTATTATTATTTTTACCTTGCGAGTCAGTTTTTTTTCATGTTTCTAACATCCTATCATCGGGGCCCGCTAGAGAAATGGTTAATATCGCTTCCTCCCCGTGCGCCAACCGCGGATTTAATGATACGCCACGGATCGGCCCTCTGCTTACCCGCACACAAAACGAAGCCTCGCGAGTCGCTAGTTCCCGAGGCAGTCGCATCTTCTCCTCTCGCATCAGACGTGACACTTCCTACTCCATCCATCAATCCACTCCTCAAGAGGACTAAGACGGACAAGCCTCCTACTACCCAAATTCCCCGGCAAGGCCAAAACATCTTCAAAGGTCCGTAAGAAAGTGCTCAACTCCTCCGGGCCGTGGACTCTTCTCACAAGGATCACGACATCCGTCTCCTCGTCGGCGTCGCTTCCCTCCCGGGTTACCTCGACCCTTCTACTTCAGAATACCGAAGATACGGGTCGCCGTGACCTGAGACAATGGATTATCGCTTTCTCTCGCGGCAAGAATTAAGCATTCCTTTCCCTCTCGCTTCAATGTTCTGGCCGAGGAAGATTTTCCTCATGGTGAAAGAGGTCGCCTAGAGGTCCCACAGGAGTGGCCGGGTCTTTTACTCCCGCCCGCTGATATACTCGGTCTCAGATCCGAGTAAGGAATACTCCATTGTCAATATGGAGTCACTACACTCCTCAGTTCGCAAATTCCATTTCCAACCGATGAACCGCTTCTACCGAAGGAGTTACGCCCCATATTCGAATTGCGGATCCCTATGTCAAGATTTTCGGCTTCAAACCGCGAAACACTTTAATCGTGTACACATTTAAACCGTGTCGCCGTTTACTCATTTGCCATACCTGTGTTTAACATCAATTTTGCTCGCAGCTATTAACGGAGCCTTTCACGTCCGCAGCCGATCATCATGTCGACAACAACTCCCTCCGGTACAAGGTCGAGAGTATGAAGAAGACTACTTTCAAGAGCAACCTCAACCGTGAGCTGGATAAAAAGTGCAAGGAATTCGAGGCTGAGCTAAGAGTAAGTTCCGATTGAAGAATTTGATGGAAATCAATGTAGAATTGATTCCATTTATTATGCCCCTCGCGACTATCATAGATCAATTCATTTACCCGCCGCGTTAAATGTGATTATCGTGAACTTAGCGCTCAACTTAGTAATTTTATATTACTAGCTGGTTCTCAAAGATAATTTATGTTACGGTATCGCTGTATCTTATTCATTAATCGTTATAATAATAGTAATTGGTCAATTATTATTATTATACAACTTACTATTCTAAGCTTCAAGGTCACACACATACAAAGTGATCGCTGATTATATTTCATGTATTTATTAAACTACATTTGTAAAATTAAGATTCGATCAGAATCAACGAATATTCAATCGATATTGATAATGTAAATATAAATTGATTTAACCCGAATTAATTAATTAGTCAATTGAATTAATTGATAGTTATTGAGCTATAGTAACTTGTTAGTTACTATTAACAACTTGCTAGTGTTTGATTTTACTTAACGGTTTAATTAAACTTACGTCAACTAATTGCTTATTCGGGTTGGGCTTTGTGTTCGACATATATAAGAAACTTATTAGGTTTTTCATCATAAGTTTTTATGAAATGAAAAACAAAAGCCTAGCCTCCTCCTTTTCTCCCTATATGGCCGAAAATATTGAGAAAGAATTGAAAAATTCTTCTCTTGATTTTCATCCATTCAATCCATGTTCTAGCAAACACAAATGTAGGAATCAACCTTCTCTCAAGGATTCTCAACTAGAGTAATTCACATTTGTTGCTCAACGACATGGAATTCAAAGGAGGCTTCAGAAAGAATTTGTTGATGACTCACGATCCGACGATGACTTTTGTGATTTATCACAAATGAAATTCATACTAGATTCTAACAAATGCCCTCAGAGCCTACTCAAGTTTGATATATTTTATCTAATTTGATTGCGTGTCGACATGGGCTTGTTACACTTTGATATTTACGATTTATATATTCAATTGATTTAATATATAATATGAAAAAATCAACCCATTTTATATAAAAAAAATACATGGCCGAATCAATACTTCATGTATTGATTTTTAATGATTTGAAGTTTATTTATTGTTTCATGAATTAAAAGGATTAAAAATTGATTAATTTGCATTTTTAATTTGGAGGTTGAATCATTTTCGATTTTACAACAGGTTTAGAAATTTTAAAATTACGAAATTAAATATCTCTGTTCTTGACCCTTTGAGGTTCATGCCAGAATTTTTTCAGAATTTTGTGAATTTTTTAAGTCCTCCAAAATATTCTTTGAATTTCTGGATTATTTTGGGTTTAATAAAAAAAACTAGAAGTGTTTTTGATAAAATTTCACTTGGACATGTTCAATAATGATATTGTTGATGTTCAAGAAAATCCGTAATTTTTGAATTTTTAGAGCTCAAATCATTTTTACAAAAGTTCCAATTAATCCGAAAACCTAAAACTCAAATGAATTACCAAAATCGTCGCCGAATCCGCTGACCACCTCCCCGGGGCGGTAAAGGCCCGCGCCGGAATTTCAATGCCCGCCATCGACGAGTTTCAATGCGTAAAGACGCCACCGCCGGCGCGCTTGGTCGCGGGGTACCGAGGCCGGGTCGTGGCCGCCGCTGAAGTTCGCTGCCCGCTTTAGAAAACCCTAAAATGTATTTTATGTAATTATTTTTGGTTTTAAAATTATTGGTAATTATTTTGTCATTAAGATAATTGAATATATATCTTGAATGACATTAAATTTGGATTTATATTTCCTTTTCATAATTATTTTCATTAATTGGATAATTTTTGAAAATATTTTCATGATAACTTTAAATTTTTGGAATTTTGGTTTAATTACTTGTAAGGAATTATTTAACATTTAAGCCACGATAATTATCATGGAATATATTCAAATTCAAAATTTAATTAATAATTTATTAATTGATAATTAATTGTAAGAATGTGGTAATTAATTAGTTAATTATGAACACATTTAATCTCATTTCATTTAATATATAATGATATTGTGTTGTACTTATTTGTTAATGTTGGTCTATATATATCAAGTATGGAATTAAACGAGGTATTTATATATGACCCGCCTTAATTTATTTATTTACGGTCCGCTGCATTCCGAGGCCAGAACGACCACCGAAATGATTTCTTTTTATTCTGTATTCATTAACCACAAGCTTCGCGCTAGCTGCCTAAGTCACAGAGTAGTAAGATGTACCGCTGTGGCATCAAGATAACATTTCCACAAAGACGACGTAACTCAGAAGCCAAGCGAAATTCTAAGAATACAAGACTTGCACTTCTAAAGCATTGCATGACTTATGTTAGCATTTCACTTGTTAAGTGATGTAATAGGTCCTAGGGGCATATCTATATCTTCTTAAATGCGTGTTATTTATTTATTTTTTCATGTCATGCGATGCTGCTTGAATATGTGCTATCTATGCATGGTTAAATAACATTAATCTCACCAATTAAAATTCTAAGCACGTGACAAGCCAATTTTAAAAGCTATAAATACGTTGCATTATCTAGGCAATAATCGTGATGGCAAAAGTTGCCAGCTTTCGTACTTGACAGACGCTGTTGATTACTAACTTCGGGCTTTATGATCACTCCAAGTAACTATTTGGTTTAATTGCATGCTTAACCGGTTTGTCGAGATACAGTCGTAGCATCCTCAGATGGTATACAGCGTAATAAAGAGTCATGTAGTTTCAGAATCGGCCGCAGAATCCTACTATTGCGCTGGATTCAAAACGTATGCAAAGGCTGCTTTGAATTCTGTAAGATAATAGACTTTGGTACTCACAGATATTACTTTACATAATTGGTTGATAACCTACTATTATATACTTGATTCAAAAAAATTTATGCGTTAAGTCATTAAGCCAGCTCGAGTATAAAGAGATCTTGATACCTTTGTACATTTTAAGATTTGGCACGGGTATTTTATTTACAATTCATTTTGTAAATACGTATGGGATTGTTTTGAACTACACTGCTTATTTTAAGTTACATATTTCCTATTATGTTTGACATATTAAGTTTACCTATTCACCATTCATCGGGCAAACTAAATGTACGACTTTACAATGCTAAATAAAAATAAGTTAAGGAGAAATCCGAATGACTTGTTGAAACAAAGTGTTACAACACGATCTCATTCAACTATTGTAATCGGTTGTCTGCTAATAGAGGATAAAATTTTGAATACCACAAACATTTAAGACTTGATTCAATCATGTTGATATCGCTGTACGAACTTTGGTTCATGAACAAAGTCACAATTTATTACGATCAAGGATAATTAATTTTTTGATTCAATCAAAGGTGATGATGCTACAACACCAATATGTCATATTGTCTCTTAGCCACTAAACAAGTCTTAAATGATAAATAGTTTGATCTCTTTATAATCGCATTGAGAAAAACTATTGAATGATCTTGAATGTCAAAATCTACATTTCGACACGCGATGGGTATTTAGTTTTTAATATGAACATGGCCTGGCTTAATCAGGAGGAAACAAAAGCTACGGTATGTAACCAAATAAGCAAATATCTATTCGTTCTCACGCCACTTGTACGTATGAGCTGAACATGGAACTATAAGTTGAAGTTAATGATTTGCTTCATTATTTCGAACTTTAAAGCATAGAAAGAAGGTTTTAAGAAACATTTAGGAATCGAAAGAGAGATTTGATTAAATCTCATATCTCAAATAATTTTGTTATCAAAGCTGCAATGTCTTGGCTAGGCTATTAGTGTCGAGAACACTAGTTTTGACTCACATGATTTAATCATGGATATGAGCCAAGTATAAGAATAGCCGGAAGACAAGATAAAGAGTTATCGAGCTCTTGTAATGATAGGCTAATTGCTACTATATACACTTAAATCCTCCATGAAGCGTGGTCAGATTCTAAACTATTTTCTTTGCACTCGTAAAGAAAGCAGAAATGTCATGCTTGACTTACACGCCTACACGTGATTCCGATTAAGGAAACATTACCTACTCTTTAAAAGCGACACCTCAACAACAAACGATTGAATAATACTTATGGATACCCACTCGAACAAGACTCGAGTATAACTCTTGAAAAGATAGACCAAGTCAACCTACAAGACTTAGCCGAGTGTTCAAGTATTTAAATTAAGTTTGTATGTTTACATACAAGTTAATTGAAGATTGAAATAATATCAATACATCGAAATGAGTAAGGTATGAAAGACCATATGAATACTATCAGTTCTCGAAGTCAAGTATCATCGATATAAGTAGTATATCATCCAAGAACGGCATATCATTCTAATCTTAAAACGTACTTGTTAAGATACGTAATTAAGGAATTGTGTTTAATGAAGTTAAAATACAAATGGATGAGATCTTTCAATTTCATATACCAAGATAATTTCATTCTAACCTTAGATGTGTCATTAGTTGAGTGATACAGTGCGATCAGGCTTTAACGTGGTTGAAACACAAGAATGAAATAATTTCACACATATTAAGGTTGCTAATCTACCTTAAATAATTTATTCATATTCGACCCAGACAACTCAAGAGTTGTGTTTGAATAAATAAACTTTGAAACGCTTCGTGATAGGATGTTTATATTGTGTCACCTGAGAGACATAATTTAACTTAGATCCAGCATTATTAAGTCATTTTGTACATAACCGTAGTGAGCTCGTATTTATTTCCATCCACTATAATGCGCTGTACTTATTGTACATATGTATTCTATGAAGCAAATAGTGGAAATAAATAGTGACTTGGACGCATTCGTCTGTGAGGAGATACCAATCCAAAGATAGAAGCCTTCGGGTTATATCAAGGAGTATCTTAGACTCTGATGCATTTAAAGCTAAATGCAAGAATACAAAATGACAACATGAATAAATAATACTCCAATAAATGACTCGAGGTCATTTAAATGAAATAAATGCAAAGAATATATTGCTGAAAGGCAAGTTCTATTTTATCTTCTCGGATGGTAAATTCATCGAGTAAGAGCGATTCTATATTTTCTGATGGTGAATCATCACAAGTAATAAATGGTTTCATTAAATGAGCAATCGGGCCATGAATGAGCGTTTAATCATACATTTGGTCAGAACCAAGATTAAACATATTCATCAAGCCGATCGTGTTTCATGTTTATTTCAAACTTTCTATCATATTATTCCAATAAGTCAGAACATGTGGGTCTAAGCAAGTTATCCAAGGAATGTTCCTAAGTAATGATCAACGATGATGGATACTTGACATTGTTATTGGAACTCCACATCTCAAGCGAGAATATAAAAGAAAGTTTCTATACTACTAAAATCTAAAGTTGCAAACATAAGACGAGTATAACGGTGGAGTTAAATTCTCACTTTGATACTTGATTTAAAATCAATAAGAATCAAGAGGATGAAGAACCTTGAGTTTTAAAGGTTACTGGGAGCCGTTGACTCCATAAATGAAGTTTATACACTAAATGTTGAAGTAATCTTCCTGGCCAACCTAAAGTGGCATAAGAAATGATTAGATTCTTGTACATTCGTGAGCCCACCACATATACGTGACACATACAATCAAATACATTATATATATGTGAGCTAGCAATGACATTTGCTTGTTAGTTTAAGATGTTTTAGTCGAGGTATTGCAAATCTATAATAGATTAAAATTTATAACAGATGATTCTTTATCGACAAGTGCAATCCTTCATTAGAGTCCAATCCCACTAGTGTGGCCTCATTTAACGATGGGTTGAAGTCTATTACATAGTACATGATTCACCGTATGTCGTCATTAAGGTCATGTGTCAGGCACCACAACTATGACGTAGCATGATTCCCCTGATTGAATTGCAGTTTTACTTAAAGGTATTCACGCCGGATTCAACACGCTTTGGTAGTAACGCAAAAGAATGTAGGTAACTATAGCTACATGGAACGGATCAATTGTTGATATTCACTTGTAACCGAATGCGATAGTAGCATTAAGTGACAAATTGCACCTTGCGAAAAGCTATTAGCCAAGAATTTCAATAATGTGACCGAGCCTCTAGTACGCCCGATGAGTAAACTAAAAAAAAACTTGAACTCGTGATACAACTTGACCAATAATCTGCTTTGTCAGTAATGTTGTTAAATAATATGCATTTAATAAGACAAATTGTGATTTTAATACACATTGAGTTGTGTTGTAAACCTACCCAATGTAACCCCGAGTAGTCAAGCCAAACCCATTTCGATCATAGTCGCGTTAATGTTTAATTATGTCGTGGATAATCTTAGTCATCAATGATTCCTGGTCGGTAGACCGGTCGATGAATGTAAAGACCGCCAGAAGTAGTGTATTTCTCGCAGCGACGCTTTATCAGAATCACTATCCTCTTGCTTTACATATCAGAAATGATCTACAGTTGCAAAGTTTTAAAGGATCCATGTATGGATTTAAGCATTTATCTCGAGTCGGTGATCCTTCCCTCATGATTTCAAGTTTGGTTTTCACGAAAGAACAAGCAACCGAACGCGGCAAAGTTCGTGGGAGCTATTTCATTCACTTTCCGGAATAAGTTATAATTGATTAAAATAAAAGTTCCTTTGTATTTAATCGATTATTAACCAAAACTACACGAATGCTGATCTATTCATATAGTTACCGATTATTTATTTCACAAAAGTGTTGAAATATATAATATACAATAGATCCTCGACGACCGAAGCAAATTCCTAGGTTAGTCTATGTTTTCTAGAGAGGCACATTAACCATCATACCAAGCCTAGAAACATAGGATACCTAAAAGGCCTCTGGCCGATGTCGATAGTTGGGGGCTTACAAGCATCATATGACTAACATGGTGTTTCGACAGCGATCAAGATCACCACGCACCGCAGACTGTGATCAATACCGTACCGGTCCGGGGCGACCGTGAGCCGTACGACCAAACGAATTATGAAGATATGTATATCTCGTGTCCTAAGGATATTTGTTTAGAATTTTAGGTTCGTGAATTCTTAGACCTACGATATACATCATTCGCTATACAAGCTCGTGATTTTGACTATGACCAAACGTCACTTTAAGCGGGATTATAACGGCATATGTTATACAAGCTCATACGCGAAATGAAGGGAGCAGATGCTGATATATCAGGGATTTGTCCGGCCCTCGAGTATACAAAGCAAGATCTGTTTCCTCACACAGCTGTACCGATTGGTTTACGGGACGCCATAAATGCTTATTCAGCCCATACTGAGTAAAGAAAAGTCAGGGTGTTTCATGACGCACTTCTTTATGGTTAGCCTACTTACTGTAGATCGAGCGATAAAAGACCAGAAGATAATCGCCCATGGCAAGGCCGTAACCAACGAATTGATTCCATTTATTATGCCCGTCATGACATCATAGATTAATTCATTTACCCGTTGGGTTAAATGTGATTATCAAAACTTAGTGTTCAACTTAGTAATTGTATATTACTAGTGGTTCTCATGATAATTTAAGGCGAGTAATCAAGTAGATCTTACTATTAATCGTTATAATAATAGTGTAATTGGTCAATTATTATTATTATACAACGTACTATTATCTGAGCCTAGAAGGTCACACACATACAAGGATCGTTGGATTATATTTCATGTATGAAATTAAACTACATTTGTAAAATTGAGAGTCATTGTAATCAACTTAATATTCTCACTTGGGATTTATGATTGGAGAACAAGATAATTGATGAACCCGACTAATTAATTAGTCAATTGAATTAATTTGATAGTTAGTTGAGCTCGTTAGTAACTTGTTAGTGTTTGATTTTACTTAACGGTTTAATTAAACTTAACGGGCTGGCTCATTAACTATTCGGTTGGGCTTTTAGGTTTGACATATATAAGCAAACTTATTAAGGTTTTCTTCATAAGTTTTTATGAAATGAAAACAAAAAGCCTAGCCTCCTCCTTTTCTCCCTATATGGCCGAAAATATTGAGAAAGAATTGAAAAATTCTTCTCTTGATTTTTCATCCATTCAATCCATGTTCTAGCAAACACAAATGTAGGATTCAACCTCTCCTGGTGTGGACCAACTAGAGGCACTACATTTGAAGTGCTCAACGATGGAATTCAAAGGAGGCTTCGTGACGTAATTTGTCGATGGGACTCCGCCGGCATCACCGTAATCACCTTATTCATATAGCTTACATGCGATTTTTGGGACACTTTATATCATTTCAGGATCCGGGATGTATGAATTTGGTGCTTATCAAATGAGTTCATAATGACTCGGCGACTAACCACGGATTCGCGAACGGTAGCTGTCGCCATGCCTCGCTTTGGTTTGGGCGCGGCTCGAGGCCGGTAGGATTCTTGGCGACAGAGGCCCTGCCATCGAGAAGCTACAAAATGAGGCCGAGAGATTCCTTGCGGGAAAGAAAGCGTGCACTACAGATTTCGCTTTGATGAAATGGGCTAGAAAGCACATGGCAGAAGATGTTTTAGCCGAGACGCTAACTCCGGCTCGCTCGGCTGGGCTGCTGGCGCTGAGTCCGGCCGAATACATTTTGGCGAATAGTACTGGGCGATTCTTCCTCTCCAACCCCGCCACGAAGTTATGGGGGATGAGCGCCGCCTACTTCATTCGATCGCATGACTCGAGGAAAGATTTAGACCCGCGCTTTTCAACGAAGAGGCGACTGGGCCACCAGACCGGTACCGGGCTCGACTCTTTCCATCCGAGGGTGTTGTCCTCGCTTTGAAGAGGGTGGCGAAACCCCGACTCCCCTTCTGGAAGAGAATCCCTTGTAATTTACTTATCTGTACTTTCTTTGATCGGACTACGTAATTGTTTGTACTTCTCTTTGATCAGACATTTTTATCAAAGTTTTTAACTTAATTGTTTTTTCCTTTATCACGAATTTCTTCGTACTCTTCGTACTTGTATCCATCCTTCCTCAGGATGTCTCAAGCTTCTATCTCAATAAAGTATCTATCACAATCTCCTGCTCGGGCTCGCGACCGACGAGCCTCACCGACCTTTCAGCGATTTCTTCATTGTTCATACTTTTGTTTTGTCCCTTCAGGGATGTATTCGCCTAAGCGAATGTTATCTACCTTGGGAAATCCTTATTTTATACTTCAAGGGATGTATTCGCCTAAGCGAATGTTATCTACCTCAATCCTTTATTTTATACTTCCTTTGGTGACGTATGCTCTAAGCTAATGTTACCAAATTTCTGGGAACTTTATTTTATACTTCAAGGGACGATTCGCTTGCCGAATGTTATCTACCATGGGAATCCCATCGCTCGCCCGAAATGGAAGACCGGAGTGACGCTCTCCTTCTCGATGTTTTAATCGCTCGCTTTGGGTGAACACTATAATGATAATCGGCCCCGAGTATGTCTCGATTGATGGTTTTCATACAATGATAAAAACCAAGCCACAAACTTAATTTATGATAAAGTTATTGTAATATACATGTTGGCGGATTAAACCGAGCCACGAACTTTATTTATGATAAAGAGAAGGGCGCTATGGATAAACCGTACACACGGCACATCATAAAGGGGCGGTGAAACCGAGTCACGAAGTTCACGCATATTCAAACATAATATTTGTCGTGCCTGAGGCATACCACGTGCTAGGGATCGGATCCCCATTCATCCTTTCTAGCTCATATGTTCCCGCCTATCATTCTTTAATTAATACTTTATAGGACCATTCCCACTGGCGAGACTCACAACTTATCTTTCTCCTTGGACGGCATTGAATACGCCTGACCAAATCTCCCACCTTGAACAGTTGTTTCTTACTCGTCGGTTGTAGGTACGAGCCATGAGATGCTTGTATTTCTACATTTTGTATAAAGCTCGGTCACGCATCTGCCAACAAAGCAGCTTGCCTTCATTCGTTGGTCATTTTCCCTCATTGAACCCTGTCCATCGGTGGCAACCTTGCCTCGCAGAAGCACCGCTTCCGAGCCATACACCAAGCTAAATGGGGTCTTGCCGGTAGTACGCGACGGGTAGTTCTTAAGCAGATCACAATACCACCTGGGAGCTTCGTCACCCAAGCTCCCTTCACTGGCCAATCATGTTCTTTTTGATGCCCTTAAAGAGTATGCGGTTCATCACTTCTACTTGCCCGTTGCACTGTGGATAGTAGACGGGTGAGAACCGGTGTTCTATATTGTATTTTTCATAGAACTGTGCCAATTCCTCACTTTCAAATTGCGGGCCCGCCGTCGGAGACAAGCACTGGGAATCCCAAAACAAGGACATATGTTTCCACAGAATTTTACTATGCCATCACCTCTGCTTTCTCGAGAGGGGCCGGCTCAACCCACTTTACTGGCGAATCCACCGCGACCACCACATACATCTGCATTTCCTTTCGCCTTGTAATTTCCCACGTATCACCCCTACATGGCTTAATCTGCATAATTTAGTATCAGTCGCTAAGGTCATGGGGTCAGGTGTCAGATCATCCC
The DNA here is from genome assembly GCA_019722365.1 of Lithospermum erythrorhizon. Lineage (NCBI taxonomy): Eukaryota > Viridiplantae > Streptophyta > Magnoliopsida > Boraginales > Boraginaceae > Lithospermum > Lithospermum erythrorhizon. Next base: position 397,847 of record JADFUC010000590.1, read on the forward strand.
CATTCTCCTGGCAAAAGGCCACACCTCTTCACATAATTCATAGCATCTTACCAACGTAATAAAAATAACCTATTCGAAAATTTTCACCCAGCGGGCTCTCTCCATACGACTCCCCACTAGCCCCGGGAATACGCATCTCCGCCAAGATTTTGAGAGAACATCTTCTTGCGACACACACAAATGCCTAAGAAACGGCCCATCCCATGACTTCTTATACGCCCCCCGCGATACATGTGAAATCCGAACCATCTTCCGGGATCCATTCGCATTCCCCTGTGAGTTCGGCCCTCACCAGAGATTCTGCCTAAGGTGGGTTCTCCAATCTTCGGGCTCTCAGACACCGCACGCTGATTCTCTGAGCCGGTCTCTCTCGGATTTCTACATAAACTTCATCGGGCAATTCATTGTAATAAAAAAAGGCAAGTCTCGAAAGCGACGTCTATTCATTCCTGATCCGGTGTACGTGTTCAAGATGATCAATTCAAGCCTTTAGCTGGGGCTTGTGTACTACTTTATGCTGTACTTCAAGAGCGAACAGGTTACTCCGCACGCTCTTCACTTGATCTATGACTAACTTCGAATCGCTTTCAATCTTTACATGTAATTAATTCCCAAGGATTTTACAATGGCTAATCCCGCGATCAAGGCCTCATACTCTGCTTCATTGTTGGTAGTGCAAAAAGTGAATCGCAAGACATACCTCATGGTTATCCCATCTGGTCCCCGAAGCAGGATCCCAGCGCCTGATCCCTTCTCGTTTCGAGCTCCATCCACAAACAATAGCCACTCAAGTTTCTCCCTTCCTAACTCACCATTTCCTGGCCCATTTATCACTTGAGGGGTCGGTGTCAAGCAAGATTCAATCACGGTCTCGCTAATGTTGAACTTTTGATGCTAGCTCTGGTGGACGTGAAGAAATGTCAAACTCGCTCAACTCTATAGCCCATGTCGTCAACCTCCCCCGATAATCAAGGACTACATTTACTTTCTTCAAGTGGTCGATCCGCTACTACTTGGATAGATGCCACTCAAGTATATCTTAAGTTTTCTAGCCGAAATCAGCAGGGCAAATGCAAACTTGTCTATCAAAGGGTAATTCTCCTCTGCACCATGTAAGAGACGCGGCTCACATAATAACCGGCCTTTGCCGCCTCACATCACGGATCAAGTTACTTACATACCCTGATACAGCAAGATACATCTGTAACATTTCTCCCTCCTTAGGCTATGATAGCAACTTGGGCGAGCCCAAATACTCCTTCAATTCTTTGAAAGCCTTGTTGCACTCCTCATCCCAATAGAACTTAGTACTCGATGCCCATTTGAGATTCTTGAAAAAGGCGTGTTTCTCTCCTAACTCGAAATGAACCTAAGCCATGGCGCTGAGACATCCGAATACATTCTAAATATCCTTATATTCACTGGGGGGTTGCATTTCAAGGATGACTTTGATCTTGTTTGGATTTCGCTCATCTCTTCACTAATCATAACCTAAAATTTCCCAAAGGTGACTCAGAAATCGGGGCTTAACCAATACTACATTCGCCACCCACTAAAACTCTGAGCCTGATAGCCCCCGCTTTCAAATAACAAAGTCTATTTCTTTTACTATGACCACCGATTTCTTTTTCTAATACTGGAAATGACGCTTTTTTGCTTAACCGGTTTCAGACATGAGTCCACATAACCGGCGCATCATGACCGACGTGTCTATCCCCCGTACGCCTTCTAGTCCCAAACAGCGTATCCTTATATTCGCGAATCAACCGGATCAATCCTCCTTGTGATTTTCTTCCAACATTGTTCCCATGCGAAACGTCTTTTCTGGCTCACCATCCGCAAATGGGACCTTCACAATCTCCTACAACCGGTTTCGAGGCTGCTCTTTCGGGCGAATTATCGTTTTGTTCTTGAACCTCTCCCCTCATGGTCATTACTTCCGGATGATTTTCCCGACCGCGCTTCTTTGCCTTTCCTGATGCTTGGCCCAAAGGAGGAACTGATGTCTGATAACATATCCTGCCTTTGCGGATAACCACATGCCTCCTACGCCTCTACGGTCGGGAACTTCATCTTATGCCAGGGAGAAACACCGCTTCCATCACACAAGATATTTCCATCAACCCGCATTATACCGAATCAATGGATATCCAATAACCTGTGAATCGCGCTTCAATCGTTGATTTTTTATCTCCTGACCCCACTGTAAAATCCAAATTTGCTGGTCTTTTAGGTACACCGAATGACCCGTGCTCAAGTAAGAGCGTGGTCATCAAGGCAAAGATGTTGCGTGGTAATCCTAATTTATCATATGTGGATAAATACAACCGCAGAGCCCGAAATCCACCAACATTCTTCGACGACATACTATATAACCGCGCTATCACCACCGGATCATCATGTGGCAACTCAAGGCCTCACAACCGCATCCGAGGAAGGAAATCTACTTGGGCGCAGATATCGGGCATGGATGTCGAGGAATAAACCTCTCTCCGAGCATAATTTTTCCCACTCGAGTCGGCCCCTCCCCCAGCTCCTCCCATATCAGGTCAATATGACCACCAATTTGTACGGCGAAGTCCCGCTTGTTTCTCACCTCCTCCCGAGGTGACTTCACCCCCACGCCTCAAGGGAAATTTTGAAGTTTCTCTTTCTGGGCTTCTTTGGCGAATATGCGGCCTGCCTCGCTGCTCACAAATTCTTTCAAATGTCCCCTGACGCTTTTCTATTTCCACCTTCAACATCCGACACTCATCTGTGTCATGGCCGTACTCCCTATGATATTCACAATATCTTGATTTGTCTCTATTTGCTTCCGATCCTCATTCGAGGCTGGGCACAATGCTATTGGCCATCCGGGGAAATTTAATCTAAATATGGCGACTCTCAAAGGTATCTAGCCTACCATCAAGTTAGTCACAGATAGGTTAAGAACGTACCAACTCTCTCCTTGGTGGAGAATAGGGTCGCTTTCTGAAACTCTGCCCCCTATCGGTAGCCTATCCCATATAGGCTTCTTTGAGTGGCCCTGATTGTCTTTTTCTACTTAATTCTCTTTCGTATCATGACCTTCCTTTCAGAAATTTTCCAAGTCGATGTGCTTATTAACCAACTTGGTTAACTCATCCTTTGTAAATGGGGTTTTCAACACCAAGGCTTTTTTCAACTTCCCATAATTTAATCCACGATAGAAAGCCATGTATGCAATTTTATTATCAATGCTCGGGATGTTATTCAGGATGGCTTTCAGACGTCATGGAAACTCCTGCTGACTCCCCGGAATCACAGAAATCCATCAATGCCCTCTCATCCTGCTTATTTGCAATGGACGTGTTGTACTTGGAAATGAATGCATCCGCTGTATGAGCATATGAATCAATTGAATTAGGTGGTAACTCCATGTACCAATCCAATGCGAAGAATAGTCAAGCTTACCTGGGAACGCCTTCATAAACGTCTACGCCATTCGTCGTTATCGCCATCTCGTACAAAATCCTTCGCGTTTAAGGATCTCCTATACCATTATATTGTGTGAATCAAAATGAACCCTACACGTATGGGCATCAAGACCGAGTCGAAATATGAATAGCATTACGGTCCACAAACGGTTCGCTCGTAAGGACGCCAAAGATCGCTTGTTTAAACTCATCGAATTTCCTTTTTGATTAAATAAGAGTTTCCTTAAAATAAGGCCCACCGGGGGCGGTTTGTCAGCCACGATTGTCTATACGAGTCGTTTCTTTGCATTTCATACTCCGTAGCATCAATTTGGTGCAGAAAGGACCGTATGTCGGGTATGAGTGGGGCGGGAGATCGCCCGCAGGCAAGACTCTCCACCCCAGCGTCCGGTAGCTCCCTCATATCTATCTTTCTCTCATCAAGCCTACCTTGGTTTTCCCTGACTAATCTGTCCCTTTCTAATATAGCATCCACCCCGCCTGTATTTTGTTCCATAACTAAATGACCTCCTTTGAACCTCCTCGCGAATGTCTTCAAGGAATCGTCCACCTGAGGAACCCTCGGTATCCCCTGCCGTCACGGACCTCGAACGCCCAATACGGGCATTTGTTGCTCAATAGTTTGAGTCGCAGGTTTGTACTTTGAGAACTTGACTATCAGTTCTCATGACGGCGCCATTTGATTCACCATTTCAAAGGTCGCTGGTACCGGGCGTGGTCAATGTCTTGGGCTCGCGATTCAAATCCTGGATTGTTACCACTCTAACCGAAAGTGAAAATCCTCCGCAAAAACCACTGGGCTCCATGCTGGGAATTTCGGGGTCGGCTATCACTCCTTGATTCGAATGGTCTCCGTGAGTCGCCGTGTTACCCGAAAGTGAGCCCCGAGATCGAATTCTACGATACCCGACGATCAAGTCAATAAGCAAGCTGAAATAAAGGAAGACGCATTAAAAGGATCTGACATTTTGTGATTACCCGAAATGGTGCCAAGGCATCAGTATTTATGTGAGATAGTACAGATGTGCACGCCAGCCGGACACCTGCCATGACACGTGTCTGGATATTACCGTTGATGGGTTGGATATGTACCGGATTGGTACTAGACAGGGCCGAATACCCCTTTTGGTACAACCCGATTACGTCTATAAATATATAAACATTTTATGTCCATATCAGCTAACACTCCCTTCGTATCAAACTTACCTAGATAATGGACTATAACCTTCAAGGAAAAGTCCCACTACAACTTTTTTTGAAGTAGCGATAGAAGCCTCAAGTGTTTGTATAGATGAAGATCATGAATGGAATTTCTCAATAACTTGATAAAAATTTATCCTCTTTCCGGAAGATGCGCAGAAAAAAGATGTGGATCCAACACAATTTTCTCGACAATTTATCACTTATGCATCTACTTTTGTGAGGATGAGGAGGTATGAGTGTATGACTATTGTAGCCTGTCAGTCATGCATTATTTGTGTCTTCTAAGAGTTGATTTTCTACGAGTCAATGAAGGGGAAAGTTAGTTTTGCGACCTTAGTTGCTTAAGAATATGCAACTGCAAGTTAAATATACTCTGGCTATTAAGAGAGAGAGAAGATTTGACGTTAACTATGATCCTAGAAGCGATAAAGAGGCACAATTCGGGCATACTGACGACTGAAAGCATGCAGATTACACTGGGCCTCAGAATCGATGGTGTCGAACTCTCAAGAAGGATGCCGATCTGGAAGTTGTAGAGTTAAATTAGGAGGCCTAAATGCATCACAATGGTATATCATGATGCATCTCCTCCGACAAGAAGCGGTTAGAATATGTCCCTAATGAATGAAATGATCGTTTTTTATAAAGAAGGCACATGCTACTACATCTTGTATTGGTTCAAGCACGTAAGCTCCTTTATATAAGAACTGACATGAAGATTCGATTATCCATCCATCTATTGCATTAATTAATCCACTTCATTGATGCTATTGCATTAATTATATTACCTATTAGGATTGTTGCTATGTTGAAACGACGGAGATTTTAAAGATAGCAAATGTAGGGGACTGTGGAGTTTGGGTTATACGCAAAGGTTTGAAATTTTTCATTATTTGCACAACAACTCAAGTTTTCATCAGGTTGACCTCTTGAACAATTTCTGTTATATTAATTTTTTCTTTGCATCACAACCCAAGTTTTCATCAGGTTGACCTCTTGAACAATTTCTGTTATATTAATTTTTTCTTTGGGATGCTTATTTGTATATAACACAGTGCAAGTTATGTTTTCCACATGTCCTAAAGAACATTATTTTGATTGTCCATACCAGTTAAGTTCAAAAGATGTCAGGTACAACACGATCTCACGCCAAGACACGATTGATGCCAGCTATGAAGAGTATCAATAAACGAGGTCCATGAATTCTACATATCTTCTTCCTTTCTGAGCAGCCGTCAGAGTAGAAATGCAAAATACTATGATCCAAATTCCTACTAGGATCGTCTCAGTTCAGCCTCGTTTAACTTTCTAACTACTGTGCATCTCATCACTATAGAATCGTGAATGACGACACCATCTTAACGTGGCCTCGTATGGTCTCTTTGACAATGTTTTTACAGTGAAATTGTTTCAACGTGGTCATTGGCCAAAGTGTCATTGGCGCGGGTACATGCTTTTGGATTCTTAAATTTAGTTAGACACTGTGTAGATGTTCCAAGTTACCCTTACTTGATTTCAACTTTCATTGTTAATGGGCGCGTTAGCTTATCCGGGGTCGTAGAATTCATTCAAAAGATCCGATTTGCTCGCTTCACGCCTGTGAGGCGCTAAGTAACTAAGGTAAATGCATCTATGTTTCAGACTTACAAATGGTATGTGGGAATTGAACCTCTTGTAAAAGGTTTTAGAAATGAAGTTGATATAATATATACTTCCTTTTAGCTCCTTTTTCGTTAGAGTTGCCAGATTAATAACCTGTTTTTCCTCATATTTATATGTGGGAAGCTTAATGACATTGTTGTTATTGTTGCAAGGGTAAAAGCATTATAAAGTAGCAACATGTTTGAAATAGAGCGACTACAATTAATCGATGTGGCTTGTTCGCTTTTTCACTATGTCACATATTGCAGGGATATTGTCATATTATCTTAATCATGAGTTAATGGAGAAATTTGGATAACTAGCACCCTTTTTGAACCCATTTTAACTTTTAACATCCTTTTTTTTTCTTTTTTTTTTAGCACACTTTTCCTGTAAAAAGATTAAATTACCCTTAAAAAAATTTAACATCTAATTCATTTTCTTTCTTCTTCTTTGTCACCACCACCACCAATCACCACCACTACCACCTCCTCCCCCTACCGCTTCTCCCACCCGCCCACTCCCCTGACCGCCCGACCCCCTCCCTACCCCACCCTCTACCTTACCTTCTTTCCCCGCAACACCACCCCCTCCCTCTTTCCCTCACTCCCTCGCAGGTTTTCTGATCAGCCTCCCCCATACCTCGAATGCTAGTCCCCTCCCCCCTTCCCTCATTCGAAGTTTTTCCGATCTCTCCCACCCACACTGAATCGTGACCCCCTCCCATGAAAACCCTACCGTGACTCCCCACCGCAAACCCTAAATCGCGCGAGTGGAAACGGGCAAATGGGGGATAAAAAGAGGACGGGGCGCGAACAAAGCAGCAGGGGGCTACCGGGAGGGGGGGGAGCAGAGGCGCGCTGCTTGGGGGCATGATGGAATGCGGTAGTAAAGTAGGGTAAAAGGGGCGGGTGCTATGGGTAGCGGGTAAGTGGGTTGGGCAGTAGGGAGTTGGTGTTAGTTTTTTAAGGTAATTGATTTTTTTGCAGTGAAAAGCGCTAAAAAAAAGATTAAAAAAGGGTGTTAGAAATTGTACCTTTAAAAAGAATGCTAGTTATCCCAATTTCTCTTAAGTTAATGTTCAACTGAGCAAACATATGGACTTTACTACATTATTCTTTATTGTGCTATTTTATGTTGTTTAAATCTTTTATTTTAGTATTGCAATATTATCTTAATGATAAGTATATGGAGTTACTAAACTATTGCTGCACTTTTGTAAGTTCAAATCTATTTAACGCGATTATTTAACTATTTGAATTAAACGTTAGCATTTATTAGTATAATTTTTGCAGTAGAAATTGTTAAATTAATTGTTACTTATATAATCTTTTCCTTTACCTTTTTGTATTTGGCTTTTTGATGACCAATACAAATATTCTAAAACCATGAGAATGTTAGTTCCTAAGGAGAGGACTTGACCCTAGCCTGACATCATCAGAGCCCCAAACTAGTATCTATAAATATGATGTTAATGGATGGATGTCGGTTTAATTTAACAAAAAGAATAAAGACTTTGAGCCAATTTGATTTCTTATATATATATATATATATATATATAAAAGTTCATAAATTGAAATGCTTGATAGTCGATAGTTTGATTCTTGAAATTAATAGTAAGTCGGCTTCGAGCCAGCTCAGCTCGTTGGTTCATGAAATGCTAATAGCTCTGGCCATAATGATTATTATTATATATTTGTAGAGCTATTTTTTATTTTTGCTAATTCATTTTCAAGTACATTGCTGAGCCGTTTTTGCATCAATAATGGATTAATGGCTACCTCATACTATAGTTTCGAAAAGGCGTCCGTGGCGCCAAGCATGGCGGCGATGCCCGACGCCGTACGGCGCAGAGACAGCGCGGTGCTGGCGCCAGGTATACCTGCTCCATGGCGTCGCTGTTTTTCTTTTAAATTCATTTTTTTCAGCCTTGCAGGCGCTGTGGTTAAGCAATAAAATAAAGATAAGTTAGCGGCTATAGTTATAAGAGAAGAAGAAGAAGATAAAATTAAAAATAAGAAAAGGAGAAATAAAAGCTGAAGCGAATTAATTATCTACTAATCAATATTTTCGTACTAATTGATTTCCATTTCACACGCCACTGATTGGCCCCTAATTATTATCAATTATAGAAGGGTTAATGACATAAATTTATTTACCATCTTACCGATTTGGTTAAATATCTCTAATTATTTACAATTTTCCTTATTGATTAGACATAAATTTATAAGAGTATATATATTAATTTGTTACAATATTTTCATTTTATAATATAATGTTTATATTGATTTAGTAATTATAGTTTAATTAATTTTCATTAATTACATTTAGTTATAATCATATTTTTATTTTAACTTTTAATTTTTGGAATTAAGCTATAATTATAATTAAATTTTTAAAGTTATATAATTACAATTTAATTTTAAGTTTATTAATTTAAGTTTTGTTTAATTAACTTCGATATTATATTAAATTAGTTTAAGTTATATATTGGAAGATTTAATAATATATTAAAATTGTCAGCATTTTATCATTTTTCATTTTATTTTAGCATTCTTATTAACTATTATTATTATTGGAACAATAAATGTTAAAAAGTACACAAAGCTATCACATCGACACACCATCACGCAATTCACATAACTAATAATCGTCATTCCAAACTATGCTTCATGAAAAGTTACCTTTTTTCCATATCGTAGAACCCATTTAAATAATACTGTTCTCAAATAGTGGCTACTCAAGCCTCAAATAGTCGCGATGTATACACATAAAAGAGAAGAGATATTTATAGTCCATGCATTTATGATTTTTATGGTTAGATTGGGGTAAATTTAGCAAAGTTTAAGATATTTATTTAATATACTAATTTCTCTATCTCAATTTAATTAATCATTAAAGTTTAATGATAATAAGAATATTAGGAAACAAAGAATACTTAACTTCAAAAAGCTGTATCGATAAAGAAACGATCAATTATAATGGTACCTAGTTTTTTGTTGATGTATCAATTAAATTTGAATATATGTTAACTTAAAATTAATTAATTGATATATATATATATATATATATATATATAAGCTAATAAATATTTATATTCATTTAATGACATTTATAATTCATTTATATTTTATTGTCATTTAATTATATTTATTATATTTATTAAATTTACAATTTAATTAATAATATTTATTCATTCATTATTAGCATTGCCCACTGACTTTTCCATTGATATATCAAGCATTATAAACACAAAAATATTCACAAAATTCATCTATGAAAAAGTAAAAGTGAAAAGTGGACAATCTTGTGGAATAGCGAGAGTATTATTTATCTATTATAATAATATTTGTTTAATATATGACCTACATATATGAATGAAGTGTTAGTATATTTGCTAAAAACAACTCAATTTATGTCTTTTTATTTGAATTGTTATCAAACCATCCAAATATATATTCAAAGATCGCTATAATTCAGCTTTTATCCATTCAATCACCACTTAAAGCAGACCCCATTTTAGATTTAACAAACAAAACCCTAAGAGTATGTGCATTGCATCTCTAAAAGCCAAACAGAGGCTTAAATCAAGAAAATAAAAAGTTATGCTTTTTCAAATTTCTTAAAATAAGTCGGGTCCCTATAACATTATTTACCCACCATCTTCACCCCTAAATTTATACCTCTTATTATTTTTTAATAATCAAGTGAATAATAGAGAATCAAGCTAAAGAATAATATGAAAAGTTAACCCAAAATAAAAAATAATGTTTAAGAGTGTATTTTGTGAGAAATTTTGTGAGAAATGTAATATTACGCGAGCATCTACATTACAAATTTTTCTTAAATTTTGTGAACAAATAAACGATCCTTAGAAAAATGAATGAATGGAGCAACTTAATAAGTAGAAGAATTGGGCAATTTTGGTCGAAGATTTCTGAATAGTAAATGAAATGGGTAGATAATTTAACATTGTCGGCAATTTCTGCAGCAACGGGCAAATGAAATTGGAAAATTGGTAATGGGTTAATGAAATGGGTAAATAAATAGAAAATTCCGGCAATGGGTAAATGAAATTGGAAAATTGTATTGAATGATTTTGATATTACTTATATGTTTATGTATTTTGTTATAATATAAGGAATATAAAGGTTAATTTAAATCTAATAAAATAATATAAAAAGTTAATTTTAAGGAAAAATTATAAAAATTTGGTATGAGTATTGTAACTACCTAACTAACTTAACTATGCTAATTAATTTTCTCTCTACCATCACATGGAGGTTTTCAGCAAATGATTCAAGTAATAATAAATTATTGGTTTTAAACTTTCATTCGTCATCCTAATAAATCCTTGCTGGAATGGAAGAAAAGTTTTGGAACAATTGATGGCACCTTCCAATCTTTTTGTTAAAAAGTCCCTAAATCCTGCTGACTTGAATTTGTATTAAAAAGTCCCTAAAACCTCGTGGCAGCTCCATTATCCTGCAAATTATTTCTTTTTATTTTCTTGCAACTATATATTCCAATAAACTCTTTTTGTCTTTCACATTTCTAATTCTATTATATTACTACAGTTTAAGATACAACATAATGTTTGGAATTTTAAGAATGTTAATACATAACTTCGGACTGCAACATAAAAGATAATTGCAATTTGCAAGTAGGAAGTACCGTGAAACTAATCGCAATAGACCAAGTCAACTAGTAGATTATAATTAATCAGAATAAGTGTTAATACAACCAACTTTGTCACAGCAATAGACACATAGCAGCCCCCAAAGTGGAAAACAGGAGCTGCTATCTCTCCAAGAAGTTGTAAAAAGAAAACTCATCAGTGATATCATATCCAAATACTGACTAACCAACTACGAACATTTTCAACACACAATCGTATAAGTCATTATTTGTTACTTTATCTTATTAAAATAGGTTGAACGGTGTGGTATCCGTTTGTTAATTGTACATTTAAACGGGAATAAAAAAGGAGTAATTTTGAAAGTCTTGTATCTTGATAATAGTTTTCAAGCTATCAATAAATAAAGAATTTCAAAAAATTAACGTGTAGAATTCAATTTCGACTTCGAATATAAACATGACAAATATCAAATTGAATGTTTATAAAATTGCATTATTTGAACAAATATTAGTTTTGAATCTAAACACTTGTACTAAATTAAATTCAATGCAGATTGACTAGAATTGATCGATTCAAACCACAAGATGTATACTTACGCATGCAGTGTTGTAATTGGCCTCTTACTTCGAATTCTAGCATCTGGCCACTTAAACACAATGATTTGATTCACATAAAAGTAATAAAATAAAAAATGTGCTAAAAGTAAAATAGATAATTGTAATCCGCTAATGTAGCACTCTGCGCCTCGGGAGCGCCTTGCCGAGTGAAAAGATTCCACTACGATAATTACAAATAACGACTTATACGAATGCTCCCCATTTTCTTCGCCTCTATTCTCTACTCCTATTTAAGTGGCGCGAGTCCGCATCCGACTTCAATACACCTATCTTGGTATATATATCAATAAACATAATCTTAAAAAAGTTTATCGGACTCCATGATTTGATTTTGTCTTACAATTCAATTCCGATAGAATAATATCAAACTTCATCTAATAAACACATTGAATTCCGATAGAATAATATCACATTGCATCTAATAAACACAATTCAATTCCCATAGAATAATATCAAATTCATCTAATAAACACAAATTCAATTCCGATAGAATAATATCAATTCATCTAATAAACACAATTGTATAGTTTATTTATCCGTGAGTTTACAATAATTATCAGCTGTTGAGTTATTGTGCCGCGATCCTCTGTTCCAAGTAACAATATATGGTTTTTTTGATGAATTAACTTACAAATACATTAAACTTATAAATTATATTTAAATTTAAACAAACAGAGAATTCAAATGTATTTGATATTTTAAGCGAACGAAAAACTTGAAGATTAGAGAAAATCTTAAAATGTTCAAACACAAGTATAAATTACACATCTCACAGATCTATATACATAAGTAAGAAAATAGTTTCTAGCAAACATAAAATAATAACAATAAAAAAACATAGTAACTAAATAAATATAAATTGAATAAATTATTTTGATCAATTCAGATTAAATCATTTACTTAGAATTCAAAGCCAAAGCTTGTGAAACATAATTTTCATCAAAATTAAAAGGGGACAAAGAGCATGGCCATAACTCATAACCATCTTTCTTAAAATAGATAAACAAAGAAAATCATGTAACATAATAATAAATAACTCGAAAAGCCTGATTTGAAAATCAACAAAAAATAACATTTCTGTAACCTTTAAATGAAAAAAAGTACAAAGAGTATAAAAATGATTTTAGACATTTAATCAATGTTTATGATTATTAGTTGTTGAAGAAGATGAAGGAAATCTGGAACCCTAAAATTGACAAAGAGTATAACTGAATCACGGTTCGACAACATCAACTATAGGTACAGAAAAAATCATATGAAACTAAGAACTTGAAAAATGAGGATGGGAAAAGCAACTCGATGATGATGATGATTATTGTAATGGGCACGATAGCTCGGAACAATGATTATTGCAAGTGTCCAAAAATAAATTTTAGAAATAAAAGAGGGCAGTTCATCTTCATCAGTATGAATAATTCATTGTTTGATTCTCTAGAAACTATATCGAAATACATCTTCCACCTAAGAAAAGCCGGGACAAGATCGTTTCTCACGCCTTAAAGAAGTCCCAACGGAAAAATGTTTCAATCTAACTTCAATTCTTAGTTGTTGATATTGGTTATTCTTCTACCAAGACTCTCAACAATCATTTCCCACAAATTCAAACACTCAACGAGATTAAAACAATGATAATACTTTCAATAACAAAGTACCCGAATCTTCAACTGCTCAAACGCTCCAACCAACATTTCAATGAATATACCAATAAGGAAATCCATAGAATAATCAACAGAACTCCTTACAAATCAATCAAACACATGTAAAGAAATTAGGATAAAGGAGGTGTGAGGTGTCTAGAGATTAATGGCTAATAAGGAATGACTAATCGTGAGAGGAGATGGGCAAAACGGTATAATAAGGAATGACTAATTGTGAGAGGAGAGGGGCAAAACGGTAATTTCATAACAAATGTTGATTTGGATGACTAACCAAACACTTTATTGTCTTTTTATATATAGAGTTAAACATTGATTTAGTCATTTAGGTCATTTCATGTTAGTTGAAGACTTGAAGGATCATACTCTAATTAACTACCACTATTATGCACGACATATTATTTATGTAATTAATTTGCAAAAGGCATATGATATATCTTTCGTTTACTTATGAATATGGGGATGGGTAGAGAAGGAGATAGAGAAGTTGACTTAAATTGGAGAATCTTGCATGTGAATATGCGATGACACCAAAAACTTAGGCAACAAACCAGCTGCGTGCGTAGTATTTAGGTTAATGATCCATAACAGTTTTCACAAATTCAGAACAATATTTATTTAAAGGATATGTAGACATCGAAAGTTTATAAAAAAATAATTAAATTGGTTAAGGAGAATTAATCAAATTAATTAAAGGGTCGAGCCACTAAAAATGCCACTTACCGACATGCCTGATTAAACCCAACTAAATAAACTCTGGACGAACGAGGTTCCCCAAAATTAAGCCTCCGGAATTTACTCAAGCAAAAATAAGGGTTTTACATTAATTAACCCTAAGTTGAACTCAAATGCGCTCCCGTAAAACAAAGATCGCATTAAATGTCAATTAAAATAAGGTCAAACCCCTAATTTTATTGATTAAATCGCCAAACGGACGTTCGAAGGCCACGCGCTTCAAAACGTAAGAATTTATAAACCACGTGGATTTAAATGAAGACTCACAAGTTTTTTCGTCTAAAAATCAAGACTCCACAAGTTATGCAGACAAAATCATGCCATGTGTTTACATTCAAAATTCAAGACTCTAGAAGTCATGCTGTGTAAAAATCAAGGCTCCAAAAGGTCCTGGTCATTTAAAAACGTTGACCTAAAAAGAACCCGAACCTTCCTTGGCTATGAAAGAGGTTTAAACACTTTCTTGAGGAAAATCACTTAAAATTATCTTACTTCAGCCCAGACGCACAAGTCGCGATCCACCAAATCAAATTCCGCCACCTAAACAGAAAGCATTTGGAGCCCTAAACCTATAAATATCCCCCCCATTTGACCCAAAAAAGATAATAATCAAATAATTCCACAACATTCCACCACCAAAAAAACACACAAACCCTTTCTGGAGCAAAATATAAAGAACGCATTTCCTTCAAATTTCAAGTTAAATATTCGAACCGCCAAAGCGCCAAAGAAACACCACAAGTGGTGGTCGGAAAATACCTCCGTGGCCAAACAAAATAAATTAAGGATTATTGTACAACGCAATAATCCTTCAAGCTAGTTGCAATCTAATGAACTGATGTAAGGTTCTCGCTAACGCCTCGAATATTCACATGACAAGCCTACAGTCCCCGATTATTCAAAACTTGGATGAACACTGACAAATTTCGCGCTGATTCATCAAACTTGGGAGCATAGAATAAACCCAGCATCTGCCTAATAGCCGAATTCTAGTGTGAAACACGCCGCTTAAGGCCCTTTATATAATTGGATCAAGATCATCAACAAGGATGGAACGCTCCACCTTCATACCGACATCACTCTACAAAGAACAAGCTTGCTAAGTGCCGTTGTAGTAAAGCTCGTTGACGTAGAACTTCAAAGCTTAAATAAAGCCGAGGTTAAATCTCACTAAGTCCTAAGCGAGGCCACATTTCATCAAGTCTGCCTTTGTGTCAAATCTCACTAAGTGCCACTCTACAAAGAACAATCATAGCATAAGTAAAGTAAGAAACGCTGCTTCAACACTTCGCTGCTATTAATAATACTCCATAAAGCTCGAAACTCCTCGGAGTCCATCCCAAATTAAGTGTCATATCACATAATTAAGTTCCATCGTAAAGCATGCGCCTTCCAAACCAAATAGTCCTCCACTCACAAAAGGACACCAACCTGTAAAGTCCTATTGAATGTCAGAGCTCATCTAGCCAATGGCTCCCCACTAGCTGCTCAAAGCAGCCCCACGTCATAAACGTCATAGTGAAATCCATCAAGTCTGAAATAGACCGGAGATCAAGTCCAAGATCCAAGATCAAGTCCATACGGCCAACACGAGAATACGCTACTAAGGCTCCCTACTGACCATATCCAAGTCCGCACTCAGCCTCACCATCAAGACCGTGACATCTATCCAACTCCCTAGAGCTTCTATCCAAATCCAAGCCAAATCCAAATCAAATCAAGTCAAGTTCAAATCAAGCTCAAATCAAATCAAGTCAAGCTCAAGCTCAAATCAAATCAAGCCAAGTCAAGCTTCTATCAAGACCCAAATCAAGTCAAGTCAAGCAAGCCAAATATCTCTCACAAATCACAAGAACGCTAGTGGATCCATAGTTTGAACAATCGATCATTTTCGATTTGATAAAACCCTATACTAAAGGAATTTTTTTCCTACAAATATATTTTGTACCCCTATCATAAATAATAAAAATTCTTCTATGCATTACCGGACAATCTTACTCTTACTAAATTAAGTGATATGGTATTATAACTAAATGATTATGTTTCATTTCACTTTGAATAAATTTATTGTTTGACTATTAAACAAATAAATAAAAGTTTGATAGTATTTGTTGAAAGTTGACAAAACTGAATAGGAATAAGGTTGACTTTTAAACAAATATTACTCTGAATTTGTAAAAACTGCTCTGATTATATCATTAGCCTAACATTTATAGTAAGCAATTTTTTGGCAAAACGATATTCTTCATTGAATTTAAGCAAACCATACAACGTTTATTAATCGGATCAGGATTTTAATATGGGTATTCATTTCATCATATAAAATATAAAAATTCAATATTTATATTTATTTTGGAAAGAATAAAAGGAAAGAAAAGCGTAAAAAATGTTTGGGGTAACTTTTTAACTAGAGACCAATTATAAGTTAGCCAAAAATTCAACCATTTGAGGTATTTTATATTATGTGGGGGTATTCATGTAAATACCAAAAAAATACGTGGGTCTATGCATGGAGCTAAGCATTATGTTACTAAAGAGAAGTTTCGTATCATGTTACTAAATCATTTTCAATCCTTTGATGTCTTTACTCTTAATCAATTTCTATCTAATGGTTACAATTTGATAAAGATAATTTTGTCATATTCTTAACAAAGACTCACACCAACTCAAATCAACGTGGCTCATTATAGCAGAGGATCCCATAGCATTATTCAGTTTCAAGTTCTAGTTTTGCCCGATCATGTAACTACAAATTATTCAATTACTCATGAAACACAAGGTAATCGATTTCCTCTTAGTTTAATTTTTCATTTGCTTATAATTTAGTTACGTACTGCATGCAATTGGACTAATACTATAAATCTATAATTACGTCTTTATCATCTCTATCCATTTCAATTTTAACATGACTTTGTTACCTCTAATTTCATTGATTTTACTTAGAAAGTAGCGTTGATCAACAAGTTATTGTTGGCCTTGTTTCATATCTGTGAATCTGAGGTGTAAGATGGACACAAACTCTATTCATCTTCTCATTCCATTACAAATGCCTCCAAGATGTTTGATGATGTGTCTGTGAGAAATTTGCCACAATATATCACAATATTTATAATATATAGCAATGTATTTGTGATTTTTTTATCTTGCAAATGTTAGTTTGTTTTTCATGTGTAGTATGTGAGTATATAATATTGTAACTTGATAAGTTTTTGCCATAATATGTAATACATACGGTTTGTACCATTTGCCACAATATATACTACAACTTTGATTTCCAGAAATTTATTTACAATATACCATAATTACGCTTATAACTATTGCCACATGGTAACATAATTATGGTAAATTACGAATTACCTTTTAGTACCGTGATACTAAACAATCATAGTATCATAAGTTTGACTTTACTTAATTTCTTCCTGCTTTTAGAAAAATATAATATGTTGATGATCAATTCTAAGACAATCTAAATTGAAAATAGAACCAAAACCAAGATGTTTTACAATGAAATCAAGAACTGATACATCCAATCAAGGCTTGAGATAATTAAAATCTCCTATAATGTGCTTTCTCTCAATCCAAAGGCTGAGGTATTAGAAAGTCTGCTTCTAAATAAAATAATCATTAATCAACATTATCTTAGAAACACTCTAAGATGCGTAAGGCGGACTAACAAAAAACTATCACCAAAAGGTTTGTTAAAATGTGATTTGTATATTGTTTTCTATGTTATCAAAAGGGATAAATTGTATTAAGAATATAAAGAGTTTCAAGGGGTGATGATCAGTCACCCCTTAACTTTACTTCTTAACTCATATAGCAGTTAAGTAATGAAACACTTCATAAAGCAAATATTCAGTTCAAAGAGGAAGTTGCTAAAGTTTTTTCAAAGTGTAGGGGTGCAAAACATATTTCCAGATTTTTGGTTGTACAAAAAAATCCGAGTTTAAAGAGAACTTCCCAAGGTCCGCTCCCGGAATGATGTCTTATATTAGCTGCCTAGACTAATACGGAATGTTTTAACTGCATACTCCGCGCATAATCATGAGTATATGTTTACCCATCACTAAGAGCATTCACACCCAAATTCCAAGTAAAAATTTCCCTAAATCAACTCTTTATATTACTTATCAAATATGTAAATCGACTTTTTACTTTACACAAAATCAGATTTTCTATTTTATTTCTCCTATTATAACAAATACATAAACATGCAAAAATTATATATGAATGCACAAAAATTATAACCTAATTTTTATCCTTAATAGTTAAAATATAACGTTAAATGAAAATAATTTATGTATTCTAATTTTAGTGAAGAATAAAAAATTTCAAGCAACATCAGCTTAATTGACTTGGCTTTTACACAATGGGGCCCACGTAAAGAGTATACACTGACACAAGCTTTAATCCAAGATGGCTCACGGAACTCCTAACGAACGGTGGTGGTCAAACTGACCGACCACTAATAAGTGGACCCCTTTACGGGCCCGGCACATTGAGTTCGACGCCCATGTTCCTGAACTGGGCCGGCCCGGCCTGTTAAATATTTATAGGGGATTCGAGGCCTATTTTTAAAGCGGTTACCAAGCCCTAACGTTATTCTTTGAAATTTGGTGTGAACGCTACCTAACCCAGATGTTTCGTAGACAAGCGGGCTTATCGTTACCTTAGCTTTAAAAATATATTTTAAACTCTTTCTTATCGAGCATGCTTTTTCATCAAATATTATACAACACAAACAAAAATATCTACTACAAAAGAAATTATAAAAAGCTCAAAACTAGACAATCTTATGAATCCGAGGAAAGATTTATTACAAAAATTTTATTTACAATATATGAATTATAATATTTTGATAAGTATTAAATCATTTAACTACTTGAATAATAATAATATAAAAGTTAACAATATTCATTACTATATTACAAAGTAATTAGATTATATGTAAATTCTATTAATTATATTATGAAATTTGTTTAATGGTAAAGTTCTTTTCAATATATTGATAAAAGTACAAATACATTAATATACTAATTTTTAAATAATTAAGTGTTGAAGTAATTAAACACTATTTCAAGAAATAATTGAAAGAATCGTGACTACTTATTGATTTATAATATGTTCATAAACTAGTAACATGTTTAATTCTACTTAAATCATAAAAGTTATTTAGTACTCCGTATATGGATGAAAGCACGAGATACATTCATATATTATTTTTGAAACTATAAAAGTTGTTTAGTGTTATATAATATAGTATTGTAACTTATAAATTGTTGTTAACTTCAATTTGTTCCAAACCTCAAAAGTTTCTGAATCGCTGAGTTTGTTCCAAACCCTTGAGTGTAGTATTATGTAATATTTTTGTTTTGATTTCACATTAATAAATGATATTAAACGATATTATATTTGTCCAATAATATCAAAATAAATATAATAATCATAACATTGTATATATGTCTTTAACGTGGTATCGTTTATTATAAACGGTATCACATTAATACCCGATAAATGTTTTACGATATTAGTAGAAATGCCGTTAAAATATAAAAAATGCAGTTGTAGAAACTGAGGGTCTCGAGAGAGGCAGGAGGCGCGGGCTAAGGCTTCAATTCTTTGGCTTCGTCCGATACCGGCTTTCTTAAGGGCCAGAGGGCCGTTCGTAGACTTTTGTTGGCCTAAGCCGAACCGGAAAGCGATTAAGTGGGCCGGGCCCCGGATGGCCATGTTATTTAAACACCTCTAGATATGTCTACATACAAATGCCATTCCTTCAAGCATTTAGCTAGAATAAGCAATTTTAATTGTGTGCTCGGATTTAATTTTTGTAAAATTTAAATTTTGAATGATCACTAAATAAGGACAAATCATAACTATTGTTATTCTTTTATATAGTTAGATATATTAATAAACTTATTAATACATAACATGAGGTTAAATCTCCAATATTTCGAGAGTAATCTAAAATTGAAATTTACATGTAAAATAAGAAAAACAAAAGATAGAAAAATCATCACTTGTCATGATCCTGGATTGATATAATAAAGCCAGTCGTTGGCACATAACATTTCTGCCAAGGTTGTAGTCATAACTAATGTTATTTTGCATAGTTAAAATATATCTATAAATTGTAACTGTAATATAAAAAGTCAAATCAATATTTTTTAATTCTCTCACGATTGTAGAAAGATTCAATTTTGATTTCAATACTCAAAATTAACAAACTTTCACGTCTTACTTAATATATATAATTTTTAATTATCAATGTAACTTTTTGATATATTTTCATATAGAATATATATTTGAGTTTAATATGTAATAAATCAACCATAAAAATTCAATTCTCTTCACAATTGTTTTAGAGATTGAGAGTGCATAACAAAAGCCCAAATGATTCCAATAATATATCATCCCCTCGAAATAGAAAAATACCAAATACTGAAATAATTTTTTTTACGTAGGTACTAGACCCCACCAATAGTAGCTACTCCAACTAATAAATCTTACTTTGTTTGGAGTTGAAATCCATTTAAAAAAAAAATTGGCTAATGTACTTTATCAAACAATTCTATTTCATTATCAACCTTTAAAAAAAACTAACAGTTAAGATTTAAACATTTGATCTCTATCGTGATAAATAAATATCTAACCATTAATTATACCGAACCCCCATTCCTATTTCATTACTCCATTCAAATCATTTTGATTAAGTAACATTATCGATTTTTATTTTGAACTTTTGACTTCAAAATACTTTTTTTTAATTGTATTCTCTATTTTAATAAATATAAATTGATAGCATTCAATTTATTTTTAAAAATATTTTTATAATATTAGTGATCAAAGGTTCATTACGAAAATCGAAAAAAAGTATTATGGAATCAATTTTTAACTTCAAATTTTAATTGTTCACTTGTTAACTGTGAACTATAGAGGCTAGGAATGCCATCTCTCTCTCTTGGTAGTAATTATAAGAAGGATTACGCGTGCAAGGTACGTGCGGTCATGGAATCAATTTTTTTTTTTTTTTATGTTTTTTGGGGCGCGTGTGGTGCACGCACTTGATAATTTTTCCCTTTTCTCTTTCCATTTCGGTTTTTTTTTGTTTATTTATTTATTTATTTTTGCAATTATCATATAGTAGAAGCTGGAATTATTTAAAAGCTACAGAATAATATTTTTTAAAACAAATCGCGACTCGAGGATAGGGTGCTAAAATTAACAATTAGTGCTTTTTCGTTCATTTTTTTCGGTATTTCACAGTCATATGTGACTTTTTCACATATATATATATATATTGTAGTTATCAACTGTAGTAGAAACTCAATAAATTAATACTCGAGGCATTGAGTTAAAATTGCATGTCATTATATTTCCCAAATTTAGTTCGACCAATTATTGAATAGAACATCATCTTACCCATTATTTGACGGGCACTCCTTACTAGTATATGTATAATGAGAGACACCGAGACCAAATGAGTTTCGAGCTAACTCACTTAATCAAGACATCATTTTATCCTGAATCTAACTCATATGAGTTTGAATAAAAATTTATTTATATTATTAAAATAAAATATCATTCGACAAGATGAAATAATAATTTTTCAATTTTAATAGGGAAGTCATCCATTTTATAATGATGTAATATGAATTAGAAGGAATAATTTATAAAATTAATCTATCAAGCTAAGGAGTCGTTGAGTCTAAAGGCAAGCTCGACTCAATTGAAGCTTGATCATTTTCGATCGAGTGGAGCGCAAGTCCGATGTACCCGAGACAAATCGAGCAAGCCGTCATAGAAAACGTTTTTTTTACTCAAACTATATGATTGCATTAAAAAAAAGTAAACAATAATACTGTGTTCAAAACAGAAAAATTAATCGGAAATATCTTTGGAAAGGGCTTGAATAGGCCAAACTGGAGGAGCTGAAAGCCGTTGCGACTCCAACACGTCGTTATGGTCTCAATGAACTATACAGTGTCCAACATTGTTGATCGATCCTAATACAAATAAACCTTATAGAAAATATTTACTTATTTTTATTTGATAATTAACATGTATATAACAATAGTTTATACATACTACAAACTAGCCTATATGGTTAAAAGATACGGAGTTTCACAAAAACATGCATAATATACAAAATCTTAAACTGAAGGCAAGTAGGTAAAACATCCGAGATTTGGGAAGAATCCTCCGTGAAAGATGTAATCATGTGAATCCAAAAACCTCAAGCGACACTCATAAGACCAAATATTAATTCATATTTAATATCAACTTGCGTCTTGGAAAAGATATAATCTAGAAACGTAAAACGATAGACTGTTAAAAGACATGGATGTGATTGACACGCAGCAGTAAGAGACTAATGCCTTCGTCAATGTCACTAGTGGAATTTTTTTCAATGTCAATTATGAATCGATTAGATAAGGTATTAGGTAGTCTAATGGAAGTAGAATTTTGACATGAGCAGAAGAGAAGCTCAAGGCTCTCTTGGTCAATGCCAGATGATATTTTTTCAAAGTCGATAACAAATCGATTAGATAAGGAATTCTTAAAAGAAAGTCTAATAATAAGAAGATCCATCAAAATTTTTATTCCTAGTTTATAATAAGGAACCAAGGATTACTCTAGAGAACTATAATATGAATTAATATTAGGATTAATATAAGAAGAACAAGAAAGTGTTACCAATTTTATAAATGACTCCCTTTTAATTGCCACTCTTAGAATTGACTGGATCAAACTTCCAGAGCCTCCTCCATTTCCTGTTAGTTCTTAAAAGTGGATCAAAGTTTATATGGTTCTGCTTAAATCTAGAATTTATCCATTGCCTCTTGTATTGATCACCGTCGTTCATTTCTCTTTTGGTCTTGGCTGTTAATGACGCTTCCATCCCACTAGCAAAGTTGATTCTTCTCAGACGCGATCAACGGTTTTCCTTTCGTTGGTCATGATTCTAATCCGCCCAAAGTTAACTATCTCTTTTCCTTTTCTCTCATCCAATTTAGCAAAAATGATGTGGGAACTCTTCTCCATCTCAATCAAATTATTTTGAAGCCCTTCTCTATGCTTCATCCACAATCTCTCCTCTCTTATATTCTGCTGGATTTTCTCCGTGTTTGTGCCAGAGTTGAAATCGTAATCTATGGGCCAAGGTCTTTTTGATGTCGGGTGTATCTCTACACCTTCAATCAAAGAACTTTCCCTTTTTCTTTTCTTACCTTTGAAAAACTCTTTTTCCTTAAAAGAAAGAAGGGCAGTTCTATTGTATTTAATTCTATTATCAGAATTATTCAAAACTCACTCTCAGGTTATCTTAACTACACAGAGATAACTTAGAGTTGATGCGCACAATCTTATTTACATCGAAATAGACTAGTCGAGGCTCTCTAATCAATCTTCTTCGATATCTTTTCTCCAGCAATGCACTTGGCCGAACTTTTATAAAGATAAATTTTCCCCCGATTTAGCAAAAAATGATATCTTCGAAGACTTAAAGTCATACCTACTATCAAATTGATTACCCTTTTCCCTTAAGCAAGGAAGATAATCCTTAATTTTCTCATTGGAAATATGCTTATCCCTCAATTTATTTGAAACCTTATTCTACCATTAGATATGTAATTATTGACAGAATCTTAATTCTCTATCAATAAAACTTGAATAAACTCAAGTATTTTCATTGGTACCTTGGATCAATAAAACTTGAATCCTAACTCGATGGGCTTTCAATTGTAATCTCAGATGAGGAGAGCTGTGAAATCATTTTGTTGATACTTGGGATGAAGAGAATCAATATTAGTTTCTCTCTGATTATCAAACTAGTCATGTTCTATGGTTTCCAAGGCTCTGAGAAACCGCCACGATGTCGGAGGTGCGACGGACACATGTTATTTTCGTTGAGGCGCGGAGGAACCGGATCGGGAAAAAGGAGGGATTCTAATTTCAAGATATCTAATAAAAACTGCTATACGGAATCGGTGATCTTATTCAAAGAGAAAGATCTCAAATATCTGGAGTTTCTTTTTGTATATTATATCACGTGGTGGCTATTACACGGTAGAACTTAAGTGAGCGGTAGTAAAATACCGACATTCGGGCCACGAGACCCAATTCTATCTTTATAGATTTCTCGAGAAATTTTCTTACGAAATTATAGCCATTTGCATCAAACTCAAACTTCCTTCTTACATACGTGCCTCTCCGGAAGCACATACTCTAATAAGAGATACTAATTTTTTGATAATATATTCAAATTAAATGAGTTATTTTCTCCCCTACTACGTTTTTGATATGCTTCCTCATATATTCCTTCAAATAAAATAGTGAAGAGATAAAGTTTCAAACGAGAATAAATATGGTCAAACAATGAGTTTAATTCATCCCATTTGATTAGTTAATTATAATCATGACACACAACCTTAATTATAAAAACACAAGATTGCATCTTGCAGATTACTCTATTGTTTGGGACCGCTAAACTTATCTTAACCTTAATTCTCGATCGAATAATTCAATTTCCAAGGTTTTATATGTTTCAATAGTACGTGTAAGAGTGGATACCAGTCACTCCATCCTAAAAGATGACAAGTTCTGAATTTTTAAAGTCGGCTTTTATATTTTATTTCAACTCAATTTTTTTATATATAATAAATATTTGATAAAAATTATATCAAAATATAACATTTTCATCATATTTTACTATATTAAATTAACAATTTTAATTATTGTCAAAGTTATACTTATACTGATAATCAAATTTGACAATCTTTTCAGGATGTAAGAAGTATTAATTAGGTTTTTCTCTTAATGCTGGTAAAGGACGTTCAAGTTGATGGAGTAGGTGAACTTGTGATTGCAATGTCATGAGTTCGATTTCCCTTACCAATACTTTCTTGATCATCTAGTGTGGTTTACCTAACTATCGTAATTTGGAGGATATTACGTCAGCCCGAAGCGTATACCCAATACGACGAGTAGCATCCGCAGATTCCTATTACAAAAGGGTTTCCTCTTATCTTTGATTCCGATGACACTTGGCGATAGAGAGGTCAAAAGAGAGAATGGAGGTCAAGAGGCGTAATATTTATATAGACTTTGATTCTTTGATAATCGATCATGGATTCGAAGTGTATTCTAATTAAAGAACGTGCAGCATAATAAGGCTAGGGATTCCTAATTTTGCATGGAAAAAGATCCCAGCTAGAGCTAGGAAAGTCAAAATTGAAAAGGAAATGTAGGTCTTCAAATGCTTCATAAGCTAGTTCCTTTGTGATGATAGGGAATTGATGTTTGATATGAAAACAAAAGGTTTAGTACTCCATTCTTAATATTCATCGCATTTGATTATTTTGTTATATTTAACAAACTTCAAGATATTAATTACTCCTATAGACAGTAAAAATTAATTAATAAAATTTATTTTATATGAATTTATTAATTAATTTAATTCTCAACCAATCACACAATTACATGTGTTGATTAGGTTTTCTACCGAATCCCGCCAATCAAAATCGAGCAAATGGAAAATAATAGGGTTCCTTGATTCAAGAATTCAATATTAATTTTAGATTAAAGTTCAGTTTTATATTAATTAACCTAATTTAAACCTAATAGTTTCAAAAGATACTTGAGTTTAAATTCATTTAATAAGCGAATGCCTGGCCAATAAACGAACAATTCTTACCTAGAAATCCTAAGCAAAGAGGTGCCTATTTTATTTCTTGAGGCTAAGTTAAGCTAAAATATCCTACTTGGCCGAGACAGGCCTCAACAATTTAAATGATTAACGATCGAAATCAGAATCCAATTGTACGGATCATCCAATAAAGGCTACACTAAAGCCTCGTGAATACCCCCATATTTTCAAAAAATAGGAGAATAACAAGAAGACAACAACAAGAGGAAGAACGAGCAAAGTGGTGAAGAAAAAGCCACGGCAAAGAGGTGAAAAAGCTGTAGAAAGCTCTGAGAAGAATCATTAGCAGAAGCACCTAAAAGTTCAAATCTTCAAGGAGCGAGGACCATCCAAGCACCCAGCACCAAGACCACAAAGGCGGTAGCTGATACAATCCATGTGGCCCCGAAATACTACAAGGAGCGTTTGCAATGTCGCATCGGCATCCTACTGACCATATCCAAGTCCAAGACCGCGACACTAAGCTTCGCGAGACCAAGTCCATGATCACATACAAAAGTAATTTAACATATCTAAATCTAAGTCCAAATCCAAGTCCCAAACTACATCAAATCCAACATCTCAAGAAGTCAACAACCGTTTAGAGCAATAGATTGATAGTCGGACCTCAATCGTTTGATAAATATTTTTGTACCTAGAAAGATTTCCCCAAAGGGGTTTCATTGCATTGGTGCGCATACTTATAAA
Source organism: Lithospermum erythrorhizon (assembly GCA_019722365.1). Taxonomy (NCBI): domain Eukaryota; kingdom Viridiplantae; phylum Streptophyta; class Magnoliopsida; order Boraginales; family Boraginaceae; genus Lithospermum; species Lithospermum erythrorhizon. Next base: position 424,189 of record JADFUC010000590.1, read on the forward strand.
TAATAAAAAAATTCTACGCATTACAACTCCCTCCATCCCTAAATGAATGTCACATTTTGAATCTTGATAAATTGACTTCTCAAAATTTGATATTAAATAATTTTTAATATGTTATTTTAATTTTTTTTGTGAAAAATATACCAAAATTTAGTATTTTTTCAACACATTATATTATTAACTTGATAATTTTGATTCAAATTTCGATGTCAATCGAGACCGTAAAAGCTTTAACTATGAAAAAGTAAACTGAACAATGTTTGACTATGAAAAAGTAATTGACCAAGCTAATTAAATCTTTAAGGATCTAATATCTATAAATGATAATTTCATCCTGCTTCTTTTAATTTGGTTTTCAATGAATTTTTTTCGATTAAATCGCTTGTCTTTCTAGTAGTATAGAAAATTTTAATTCTACATTTTCAATATACTTTTATCCACTTTTCTTATTAAATTATCAAACCAACCAATGATAGCTTTCAATTAATTATCATTCTACATTTTCTATGCATTTTGACTACTTTTTATTTTCTTAATTTCATACAAATAAATAGGAAGAGAACTAAAGGAAACTGAGCCATATTGTTATGATTTTGTTATTAGTGATGAAGACGCCAAAAAAGAACTCGAACACTATTATATGTATCTTTAATTTCATTCTAAATTAATTATCACTTTTAATATAAACAAAAAATCAATTATCAATTAATTTAAAGTACCACTTAGGTAATAACTAATAATACATCAATCTAGATTGCAAATATACATACATTAGAGAATTTGAGCACTCTAACATAGTTTAACTTACAGAAAAATAAGCCATTCAAGTTGGGAGTACGTGTGACTCGGTGCCTAGTGACTAGGTTCTATCAAAATAATTAAAGCTCTCTTCTCCTTTTCTTGCTTCGTTATTAACCGCAAACTTTAGCCTTTTGACGACAAAATCTTAAGGAATCCCAATGTTTCCATCATTATGAATTCTATGAAAATGGAGATCGAATTAGCATCTTGATTGCCCATACATGAGTAATGTGGTAATCATTCTTAGAGAACATACACCCATTTTCAATAGTGGATCTTTAATGAAAATAGAGGGAAATTGAAAAAATTATTATTGAGGTGTGCCAATTATTATATTTTGTATAAGATAATTTACAATTCTGTAGTAAATTCTAAAAGTTTTAAAATAGAGGAAGCACCATCTATTTCCTTAATCTCTTCTAATCTGTGACTCTCCATTATCATTTTTTAGGCCAATAGTAATGGGTTCTCTTGTAAGTTGTAAAAATACCATTTTATTTATATAATTTGTCACCATCCCACCTTATAAAAATAAATACGGACAGGTTTTTCCCCTTTCTACATTATTAATTACTACATTACCCTTTATTATAATATTTTATATATATAGGAGAAAGTATGTGTAGACATCGAAAATTTATCAAAAAACAATTAAATCGGCTAAGACGAATTAATCAAATTAATTAATGGCTGAAATGACTAAAATGCCACGTGGGTCGACAAGGTTCTGATTAAACCCAATTTAAATCAAACCCTCGAATCCAGTAAGCCCCTCAAATCAAGCCCCGCAATTAATCGATGTAAAATATGGGTTCCATTAATTAACCCTAAGATCGACTAAATAAAGTTCTCAGAAACAAATTTCAGATTAAATGTCAATTAAAATTACGGCTCTAAACCCCTAGTTTTATTGATTAAATCGCCAAATGCTCCAATCATCCGGACGGTCCGCATCTTGCCTCAAAAATTAAATAGTCAAGATCGCGATCCAATTCGAATCAAACCGCCAATCGTAAAACAAGATTCGAGTCTAGAAACCTATATGCCTTCCTTATTTAATCGAAAAAACACACACAAATCATCATCCATTCATTCAATTCACAATAAAACCCCCTCGAGAAAATACAGAATCCATCTCCTAAATTTCTCTAACTTAAATCTTTCGAGTCACAAAGAAAACACCACGCATACTTGAACACCTCCGTGGGCCAAACAGTAATTTGAAATCAAGATTATTTACAACCAATAATCCTTCAAGTTTGAAGTCAATCATGAGAATCATCGAAGATTTCAAGAACGCTCGAATATCTCGTGATTAAGCCACGAGCCCCCGATTATTCAAAACTTGATAAACACTGATAAATTTCAAAGTTTGATTCATCGCTGATTCTGAAAGAAACACGGATAAGGCCCCTATCTAGTTGATTAGTATCATCAACAAGGTTGGAACGTTCCACCTTCATATTGATCAACACTCTACAACAACAAGCTCCTAAGGCTATCAGAAGAGAAGCCTAGAACCGACGCATTTCCAAGCTTTTTAAATCAAGTACCAAGTGAGGCCAAATCTCACTAAGTCCTAAGTGAGGCCAAATCTCACTAAGTCCCACGTGGGTCATATCCTCAAGTCCCACTCTACAACAACAAGCTGCTAAGGCCACTTAGTACAAAGCAGCATAACGCCGGGCTCAACACTTGCTTGTTATCACTCCAGAACTCGGCTCGGAGTTCATTCCAAATCGTTGGGTCATACAGTGCACTAAGTTCTATCAAAGATGTTGGCCTCAGTTCCACCACAAAAGCGGCAAATACCAAATCCCAAAATCCCATCAAGTTGCAGCTTATCCAAATTAGAAGTCCCACTCAAAGCCAAAGCAGTTCCCACGCCAAACATTTGTACTATGTCCATCAAGCCCAAAGAGACCGGATATCGCTCCAAGACCCAGCATCAAGTCCATAATACCAACACGGAATACGCCGCTAAGGCTCCCCGGCCTGCACTCCATATCCAAGTCCGCATCACTTTAAGTCCATCGTTAATTGTGACACTTATCCACTGCAGCTTCTATCCAAATCCAAATCAATCCAAATCAAATCAAGCCGATCAAATCAAGTCAAGTCAAGTCAAGCCTCAAACTCAAATCAAATCAACCGCCTGGGCGCAGTTTCATATCAAGCCTGCTAAGCAGTTTCTACATCTCACAAATCATCGCTGAAACGCTAGTGACTCATAATTTGGACAACATCCTTCTCTCGATTTGATAAACCTCGCATAATCGAGGGAATTTTCTCCCCAAAGTGATTTTATTTTTGCCCCCCATCATAAATAATAAAATTCTTCTTTGCATTACACTGCAGATTTCATCAACTACCCTTTGTCACCGCTGACAACCGAGATGTTACCAAAGTACTATCACAACTCTTCTCCATCTATCAAAGGCTACTACAAGAGTAGTCACATCAAGACAGTCCATCAAATACACGGACCGAGACGTCCCTCAAAGACCCTATCAAGTCTCTTTGGCTAACGTATCAGAGCTTCCTAGAAGCAGATCAAGTCATCACAAGAGAAGCAACCAGACATCTGATGCCGGCTGAGGAACCTTCTCAATACATAGATGAGAACTTCGGTGGACAAACACCGGAGAGCTCAAGCACCGCGTTCTACACCCAAGACACCGATTTTGACCCCAATCGTAGTCTCAGTCATCTCACCGCTCCACTTCCTAGCACCAAGAATAATGATCGGGTATTACTCCCTCAGAAGAATAGATGGCCAACTCCTACAAGGATGGTGAAAACATACTGAAAAGATTCAAAGACCAAGATGATTCTATCGCCGACGTCAGACAAAGATACCGATCAAGAACATAAAGCAAAGAGCAGCTGAAGCAGCTCTAAAGCAGAAAGAGGTGCCTACAACTCCTGTAAATTTAAATGGGGATGATCCATCTATCCCCCTCGCTATGCCTCGTGTGTTCATCACAAGGACCAACGAAAAAGAGAAACTACTATCATTTCAAAGAACGGAATGATTCCAGCAAATAAACCGAAGGAGTATATAAATGGGACAATAAAGGTTATGAAGAAACTTGAACCAAGCAAAGACTTCTCGCAGCCAAGCAAAGAAACTTGAAACATAAAATACTATCTTCGCCTCCACCGATTGGCAAAGATCGCCACCATCGCCTTGACTTCATCAAGAAACTTGAACCTAAAAATACACCAAAGATGTAACCAAGAAAGAAAAGCAAGAGCTGCTTACGTACTTCATCAATCTATGGAGAAATTTGAACCTAAAATACAATGATAGACTATCGAGTTATCACCATCAAAGATGTGCATCCAAGGAATGTATCGGGACTTACATCATGCAAGGAATACCTCAAGACATTCTGAAAGCAAATTGAAACAAGGCACATGAGCATGGAGCCGGGCATTGCCGCAAATGCCACACGTGTTCTCCACTCTCGCAAATTCTTATTCTGCACTCAAGCATGATCCCAAGAGGCCAAGAGAGAACTCCAAACTCGAAAAGAAAGAAAGACACACCGTGACTCTAAACAAAGAAAAGTTAACCTTCGTAACTAAGAAGCGTCAAGGCGGGCTCGACTGAAGCGCAAGTGGGCGCCACGCCAAGGAAATCCAGGAGAAGGAATATCCTTTCCTCGATTCTGACATCCCGGCGATGTTTGACGAACTGACGAAAGTAAAACTGAACCGCTGTGAGTCAAAGAGATCCGAGGAGGCAAATAGGCTAATGAGCCCAACTTTTGCAAGTATCACAGGATACTAGGGAATCCCATTGAGAAATGCTTCATCTTCAAAGAGCGGGTGATGGATCTCGCAAGAAAGGGGGCAATTACCTTCGAAGAAGACAAAGTCTCTTCAAACCACATAACCCTCGCCATCATCCAACCCATTGAGGTCAAGGTGCTTGAAGACTTTTGGAAGAGGCAAAGTTTTATCTCAGGAAAGACAACTACTCGCATTTAAGACCACGAATCACGCTAATGTGATGTGGTTAAGCCGACGAAGACTCATATACTGTATATCTGCGACGCCAGAGCTTCGACAAGTTTTACTTTCACCACACATTCAATACATGCTAAGCATTTATACTCATAATAAACCACTCTACATGCTCAAAGTTAATGCGAACGAAATGGATAAGCGTAATGTCAGACGGAGGATCAAATTGCAAACATCCCTCCACTCCAAACATTGAGACTGCTTAGGTATCTCAATAGAAGCATCATACCCCCGCATTATAATTCAAGGCTTTAACCAAGATGGGACAACCTCGGGAAAGCGTAAGTTTGCATTGGGCGATAGGGAACTGGAAACCACGCCCCGTTCCAAGTGATAGATGTCAAGGTCAATATAATATCCTATTGGGAAGACCTTGATCCACAAGAGTAATGTCGCCCCCTCTACACTTCACCAACGCAAGCCAAGTATCGCAAGCATGGACGAGAAAACGATCAAGCGCGGATTTAGAATCCACTGCGAATCGGGGTTAATCCCACTTAGCCGATTCCAAATACTACAAGAGAGGAGCAAACCCCAAATATGAAGAAGGATCAGCGCCTGTATGACTGGGTTGAAAATCGACGAAAATCGGATTCCCTTTTATTATGCCCAAGGCGATAATTGGGTGATCAATTATTTATATCGGGTCAAGTTAACGTGATTACTAGAACTTAGTATTCACCTTAGTAATCGTATATTACTAGTGCGTGGTTCTCAAGGATAATTTAAGGGTTGGTGAGCGATTGCTAGATCTACTCATTAATCGTTAGAATAATAGTAATTGGTCAATTATTATTATTATACAACTTACTATTATCCGAGCCTGGGCGTCACACATACAATGATATTCGGTCAATATTTCATGAATGAAATTAAAACGAGATTTGTATATTGAGAAATGTATTTCTAATATTTATATATTTGTCAAATATATGTTTGATTTAACATCAATTGGTTAAACTTGTGCTTTAATCAATTAAGGAATTGGAAAGTGATTTCTAAAATAGAACAACTCACTAGTAACTCATATTTAATTAGAAGCTCAGAATGGCTCCAATTAAGTTAACGTTAAACCGATTTCTTAACAAGTTGCTTAACGAATGGAATTTTGGGACCTGCATTTAAACAGGGATTCGGCTCTTCATGATGTAATCGCAAAAAAAAAAATACCTCCACCCCCTCTCCAAATACCGCCTTCTTGTGCTAATCGGAAGAGTTTTCTCTCCAATTCTCATTTCATCTTCAAACTTCTAGCAAGTTCAAGTACTGGGTTCGTTTCCCTCTTGGGGCGTGCAATCTGTAGGACATCATTTCGGTGTCAACGAAGCCGAGAGGATTTTTGGCGGGCTTTCACGCGAGGTTGATCGTGAGGTTTTCGTTCATTCGTCCTTATCAAAATGTAAAGATTCTCAGATTCATACATTTATATTTTCAGGTTTAGATTAATATACATATTTCAGGATCCGGGGATGTATGAATCGTGTTTAATCACAAATATAATTCATACTAGATTCTAACAAATGGGCCTCAGAGCCTACTCAATTTTGATGTATTTTATCTAATTTGATTGTGTCGACATACAGGCTAATTCCGATATTTCTACGATTTATATTCAATTGATGAATATATAATATGAAAATCAACCCATTTTATATATATTTCATCGGCCGGAATCATCATTTCATGTATTGATTGATTTATTTGATAATTATTTAATTGTCTCATGAATTGAAAGGGATAAAAATTGATTAATTTACATTTTTAATTCGAGGTGTAATCATTTTCGCTTTACAGGTTAGAAATTTCGTAAAATTACGAAATTAAATTCGTGCTCATGACCCACGAGGTTCATCCTGATTGTTTCCAGAATTTTTGAATTATTTAAGTATCTCAAAAATTCATTGAATTTTATGGATTTTTGGGTTTAAATTTAAAAACTGTAGCTGCTTTTGATGAAATCTAATTAGGACATGCTCAATAAACGATATTATCGTAAGTTCTAAGTCGAATCCAAGAATTTTTTCAATTTTTCGTGAGCCTCCAAATTGTTTTTACAAAGTTACCAATATGGAAAAACCGAAAACCAAAATGAATTACCAAATCGGTCGCCGAACTCAAGGACATCGCCCCGGCGCCGCCCGGTGCCTACCGCCCAACACCGACATAGCTCACCGAAGTACTACGCACCGCCGGGCGCGTGTCTATCGGGCGGCCGGAGGTCGCTTGCTTTGGCCGTTCTTTCGTCCGCTTTAGAAAATCCTAAATGGTTTTATGTAATTATTTTTGGTTTTAAAATTATCGGGTAATTATTAATTTTAGTTTTAAATGTTAAATCATAAATTTTGTCATTAAGATTTATCAATATATGTCTTGAATGACATTAAATTTGATTTATATTTTCATAATTATTTTCATTAATTGATAATTTTTAAAATATTTTTCTACGGTGACTTTTAAATTTGAATTTTGGAGTTAATTACTTGTATGTAATTATTCCATGATTTAAGTAATGATAATTATTGTAATAATTATCATTAATCATGTGTGTGAATATATTCAAATTCAAAATTTATTAATCGGAGCACACCGAAACAATGGGTAATTAATTAGTAAATTACAATTATTTAATCTCATTTCATTTAATATATATATTATTAAGTGCATTTATTTGTTTTAATGTTTTGCCCATATATTGTTATGGAATGGAAAGGAGGTATTTAAATATGACCCGCCATTTATTTATTTACTGGGCCGCATCGAAATATCAGAACGACCACCGAGTCGTATTTCCTTTTATTCTTGTATTCGCCAACTACAAGCCCGCATGCTGCCTAAGTTAAGGTTACAAGAGTAGTATAACACAGGCGGCATTGGAAAATCGTGATTTACAAAGACGGCAATTTGAGAACTCGAGGTTTCAAGAGCCTTCTGCTGAATACAAGACGCACTTCTAAAGTGTCAGAATAGACTTAGGTGTTAGCATTTCACTCAAGGTTTGACGTAATAGGTCCTAGGGGTCATATCTATATCTCCTAAATGTGCTGTTATTTTTATTTATTTTTCATGTTGCTATGTTGCTCAATACGTGCTATCTATGCATGGTTAAATAAAGCAACAACATTAATCTCACCAATTAAAATTTAAAGAACGTATCAAACCAATTTTAAAGTCAGAAAATCTGTCGCATCATCCGCACACTGCCACGGGCAGTGTTAGCTTGCACTTTGATATGATAACGGATCACGTTGAAGGATTTCCACCAACGTCAAGGCTTTCAAATGATCACCTAAGTAACTGATTTGGTTTAATTCGGTGGCTTTTTCGTGCTTAACCGGTTTTGTCGGAGATACAGTTTAAAGATCCTCGTATACACAAGAGTTATGTAGTTTCATAATTGGTTGGGTAACCTAATATTACATGGATTCAAAATATATGCGCATCGCTGCTGAATCTCAGTATAACGGACTTATACCTTTTGCATATTATTTTACATAATTGGTTGATAACCTATTATACTTGGATTCAAAATGCAAGTAGTCGCTGCCTAATCAAGATAGTGTATCTCGATATCTTGTACATTAGAGATTAAGTATCGGGTATTATATTTACAATTGATTTTTGTAAATACGTATGGGATTGTTTCAACTAATTATTTATTTTAAGTTGCATATTTCCTATTATGTTTTGGCATATTGAAGTTTATCTATTTTATTCACCATTCATCGGGCAAACTAAATGCATGATTTTATAACGTGAAATAAAATAAGTTAATGAAATCCGAATGAATTTGTTGACACAAAGTGTTACAACGCGATCTTCTTCAAATTATTGCAATCGGTTGTATGCTAATAAAAGATAAAACTTTAATACTACAACATTTAAGACTTGGTTCAATCTCATGTTGATATCGCTGTATGAAGTTTGGGTTCAAGTGAAGAAGTCACAATGACATGACAAGGATAATTAATTTTTATCTAATCAAAGGTGATTTATGATATGAAGACCAATATGTCATATTGTCTCTAGCCACCGTAATAAGCCTTAAATAATAAATAGTTTGATCTCTTTTATAATAATAGTTATAATCAAGTATAATAATAATAGTAATTGGTCAATTATTATTATACAACTTACTATTATCCGAGCCTGTAAGGCCACACACATACAATGATATTCTCGAATAATAATTCATGAATGAAATTAAACGAGACTTGTATATCGAGAAATGTATTTTCACATTCATATTTGTCAAATATATGTCGATGAACATCAATTGTTAAAGTTTAATCAATTAGCTAATTGAAAGTGATTTAATAACTTCGAAGGTTATTCGAGCAGCGACTGTTAGTATTTTAATTGACTTGTTAAGTTGATTAAAATAGAACAACTCACTAGTAACTCATTATTTAATTAGAAGCTCATAACGGTGTAATTAAGTTAACGAAGTTAAACCGATTTCTTAATCCAGTTGCTTAACGAATGAAATTGGACTCGTATTTAAAGAGGGGGATTAGGTTTTTTCATGATGTAGAATCATAAAAAAAAAATACCTCCACCCCTCCAAATAGCCGCTTCTCTCAGTTGAATCGGAAGAGTTTTTCTTCCAATTCTCATTTCATTCTCAAACTCTAGCAAGTTCAAGCAATTTCTGCTCAAGCTTTCCCTTTTGGGTGCCAAGGGGTAATCTAGAGGACATCATTTCGTGTCAACGAAGCTTTGGAGAGGATTTTGAAGCGGCTTTCGCGAGGTTGATCGTGAGGTTTTGGGGGTCATTCGTCATTTAAATGTAAGGATTTCTATTCATACATTTATATTTTGTGTTTAGATTAATATACATTATTTTGAGGGATCCGATGAATTGCGTTTAATCACAAATATAATTCATATACTAGATTCCAACAATGACTTCCTCACCTTTTAAACAACTATCTCGACGCTAATGCAGAAAGTCGAGGAACATCTAGTTCAAGACTCGAAAGCCCGACCGCACTCTCACCATCCCGAAAAGCGGCAACGCCGCCTAAAGGTTTCATGGCACCAAAGGAAAGCGACCCAAGATAGAAAGTAATGAAGCATGGGCCCAAAGCTTACGACCTCCTACTTAAGTGCGGTATGTTCCTATCAAAGACAAAGCTACGGGATAACTACCACCCAAGTCACACGACAATAAAGAATACGGGTTGAATGACACTTGAATATGATAAACGGAAGGGATGGTCTGTCAAGAGCTCAACCACGGGGTTAGAATATACACCAAACCGCCAGGTCCTAATCAAGAGGGGCGATTTAACCACTACATAAGCGCAGTCAAAGAAAGAGGCATTACAAATCAAATACATGAAACGGCGCCGGTATTCCTTAGAAGAAAACCAAGAGGAAATCAATCTTCCTAAGGTCAGGAAAAATGATTCAAACAATGTCTATCTTCGATTGGGAAAATCAACCTCATAGCTCAAGGAGAAAGCACTGCGCAAGAGAGCTCGCTCATGCTTTAACATGTATGAACAAGATTTGTGATCTAGTCAAACAAGGGGCACCTTCTTAGGCCGAAGACACACTCAGCCGGGAAGCAATGGCGAAAGATTCATGGCCAACCTCCCGCATATCAAGAAGAAAAGACACAGAAACGAGACATTGAAGGAATTCAAAAGACGCCAACCCCAAGCACGGATATACTCCCTGTAGAAGTAAAGTGAACTCGAGACCCAACGAGCATGCGGCATGAGTTGACCATATCGAATACTCACGATACCAAATGGGCATCCTCGATGAATTCCTTAAGAAAACCCGATGATCCGTACAAATACATCCACGAGCAAACGCCGCTGAACGACCGTCCGCCTCTACGAGAAGTCACTGCTGCATGAAGATCCACAACACTCATGTGGGCCGATGCTTTCCAAGAGCAGGAGGCATACCATAAAGAGCTACCTTCCTAACTCCAAGAAGTAAACAAAGGTCCTCATCCTTAGAAGCTGAATGAAAGTTTTTCAAGTTCATGTCTACCTTCCCATGCGACAGCGAGAAAATGACGTATTAGACAGCGGCCGACGATTTAAACTGGGGATACTTAGTCTCGTACGAATTGTTCTCTAGAAGAGTTAGAGGAACCGATCCAATGCTATATCTATCTATAAACCTCTACCGATTATGCTATCTAGGCTTAAACCAAATAGCATTTTGGACGAAGTTCCTTCAAGCGGTACTGAACGAATTTCGCATATAAATACATCCACTTGTGCTGCACGCCAAGGAAACGAGTTCCCGCCTCGGCTGCTAATGCCTAAGCACGAATTCAACGATACCCAATATTCATGAAAGCCATCACGGGTTGAGACTTCATGAAAACAAGAAACTACTGCAACTGGTAAGACGGACGAACAGTCAAAACCAGATTTCGTGATATCTCTAAAGCACACCAAGCAGGCTCCCCCGAGTACGAGGATAAACCCGCTTCCACCACCTCCCCGAGCACGAGGATAAACTGCCCAACCCTCCTTGGTACGAGTCTAAACTATCAACCCCCCTTGAACTATGTTTGGCTTGATCCTCAAGGAGCGACCCGCGAGGTACGTAGGCAACTTGATACGTATCAAGTGCAACCATAACCTAAAACAACATTCATGTTGTCCTACAAGGGTCAGATTAAATCGAAGGCATGCAACCAAATAATGAAAAGTAGTAGCAATAAAACAACAATCAGAATGGAAGTGCATTAAGTGGAATAAAACCATAAAGAAGAAAGAGATCCAAGACATCATGGCGAAGAAAGTTAGCGGAAACGAACTCTACTCCACCTCCTTACCCACGTGTCTAGACCCGGTGATTGGGCATTTAACAAACAAATGTGGATGTCCCCAACCAAATTCAACACCGACATGGCATAAATTTACCAAGAAGTAAATCCCCAAGCATTATCATTAAGGCCTCGAGGTGAAGCCGCAATCACAAGAAAGTGGCTATACGCTAAAGTCTTGGGACATAACCGCATCTAAAGTTCAAGAATAATGGTTAAACTTTAACCTGACGAATCAAGGATGAAGATGGACGTAAGGCGATGTAGTTTAACCTCGCTACACGACACCGTCAAACCAATCGATTAATGAAGCGTCCAATACTGGGAGTAACGGATGAGGTCAAAGAACGGAGTCTGGCACCTCATGAGAGGCAGATAAGACTAAGGGAGGAGACGAAGCTCAACCTTTCCATCCCAACATTATCTCTTAAACTCAGAGGACTAAGGTCCCAGTAGTTCGAGGGTGTTCAACACAGATGATGCATCAGAGGACTCCTAGAGTTGTCTGCATTCAAGAAGAAATACATCCTTCCTTTCATGAAATTCCGAGGATCCTTCACCCAAGATGCAAACCTCAGTCTCTATAATTCAACGACGAATATCCATATGACAGACCGTCCCGACTACTAAGTCGCTTAAGGCCGTGAACATATGGCACTATGTCCAACAAGCCTCCAAAGTCGGAAATGGTCATTCTTACTACTGTCGCTAAGGCCAATAGAACATATCAAATCATGTCCAAAGAACCCCAAAAGCTCCATGGTTATTCCGACTACCACCGCTAAGCCAAGAATATAACAACTGTCCAATACGCCCTAAAGTCGACAAAGACATCTTCGACCACTAGCCTCTAAACCGGGTCGGTACATATCCACAAAGATCCAACAAAGCCTTCAAGAGCCATGTGGACGCATAATCTACCGAGTTAGAAATTAGGACTAACCATCTCAAGAGCAAGTTGGCCAAGCCCTCGAGAGCACATTATTATTTCACCTCGATATCACATGGGTGAAAACACCAACAAGTAACCCTCAAAGGTAAAGTTCGTTAACGCTCTCGAGGCGGAGCTGTAATCTCAAGACTCGACAACGCTAAAGAAGGCCTTGGGGATTGTAACTCCGACGTTATACAAGGGAACACCACTAAAACCCTGGATCTGGGATGTCGTTTCGAAGTCACATGCTTCGAGACAAAATGCAAATAAATAATGGAACAACACAAGAATAAGTGGTGTGATAAAGTCGTAAGAAGCATCGATGATTAAATTTCCTGTGGGCGCACTCAAACATGTGTACCCTCGAGCGCATCAAGAATGTCATGTACATTTCAGTGGCAGAGGTACCTCATTTACCTATCCATGCAATCTAAGTGCTATGAATATCGAGGATCGAGAATGAAGGTCTCCTACACCAACAAGCAAGATGCCCAAGCATTCATGCAATCATGAGATCTCATACAGAGGATCATGACGAACTAACCATGGTCAAGGTGATAAAAGAAACAAACAACAAGAAACCAAAAAAGTGGTACGAAAGACTAGAGGTGTAATTCACACAAAGCACAAGCAAATAAAGACAAATCAAACTACGAGAGCCAAGAATGCTGATACACTCCAACATCAAAGAAAGACGAAAGCACCTAACCCCAGTGGGATTTAGTCCAAAATCTCTTTCAAGGATGCAACACCAACATCACAACAATAACGGTCGAGATGAACGATCATCTCCAACCTACGAATTACCTACACTATCAAAACAAATCAAGAAAAGACTGGTAGTCAAAGCAAACACACAAGCAAGTTAAGGTTGAAAGCACGGCGGAACGCCTCATTTACTAACGCCCCTCAAACAAAAGAGCCACCGAGACAAGGACCTAAAAACCGAATAAAGCAATTCCAAGAGAAGTGGTCAAGAGAGAGTAAAGAGAACGCTCTCGTGACTCACTCAATAAAGACTAAACTCATGGTTGCTCAGACCAAAGGTATCGGGGTATAGGGATGTATATACTACCTACCTACATGAGTTAAAACCAAAAGTAAGTAGAGCACATCAACAAAGGATGATAAGAGCACGTGCTCAACATCCCAAGCCACAAGCTCGGCTCACATAACAAGAAAAAATAAAGCAAGTAGTTGTTAGGAAGAGGGAAGTGGAACGCACTAAACGAAAGTTCCTATGTCCATCCTACACGAAAAGTTCCAACTTATGCTACATGAATGCAAGTGGGCACAAGCGCAGGCCAAATCAAAAGAGAGCATGAAAGCAAACAATGGGTCGAAAAATCTGCATGTGGCCATTCTTGGACAAAACAGGAGGCCTAAACTATCCAAAACAATTCTAGAAAAACAATTATCACAAACTAGACTCAGAGACGAGCACGAAATTTGAATCAATTAATCGGAGTCCTAGCTAGGGAGAAACAATTTCAAAGTCAGTAAAGAAGCTAATTAAGTCTAAGTTTCAAAAGTCAATCCTTCAAGGCCCATATCTCGACTTTTAGAACGAACTAGAAGACCTCCCACCTATCAAAACGAATCGCCTCATAACAAAGCTTAGCAAATATATAAATAAATCTCAAACAAATAAGCAATGGAAAGTTATGGGCGCATGTTGAAATAATGCAGCTTTTGGATTTTAACCGAAATCTGATTTTTGCTTAAAAATTGTTTCATATTTTTGTGAATACAACAAAGCCAAAGTGATCATATTTTTTATCATCAAACTAGCAAGAAGATAAAGATTATAACATTTGATTTTTGGTCCCATCTCATGCTTAAATGTACAAAGCCTAGTGGACCCGGCCCTAAAAGTTCGTTGGTTGGTTTCAAGTGGACAAAGAAAGCTCGTGGTTCTCGAAAATGGAGTGACCAAACATTCTACCACACGAAATGCTCAAAATCGCCAAGGAAAATATATGGATGGCCAAAATTTTCACGCGAAAATTTATCCCAAATATTTATCGTTAACCAAATAAATCGATAATCGAATTCGAAAATTGCGTAAAAATAGAGTTTAACTCAAATTAAGCTCCTCTAAAATTAAAATAATTAATTTTGAAAACCACGCTAAATAAGATTAATTATTTTAAACATAACTTGACTCAAATTCATGTTAAAATTAAAATATTAATTCCTAAATCCACCTAGGATTCGGATTAATATCAATGCAATAAATCTGTGAGTACTAACATATAACGATTTACGTTAGTAGTAAGACTCTAGGAAAAATTAATTCCTCATTAAATCCTCTAATGGGTCGAGAACTAAACGATCTTAACATGTACTAAATTCATGTTAACATCAAATCCCAAATAAAATTAATTCTCATTAAATCCTCTAATGTGGATTCGAGAATTAAAACCTTATCTAATATGTACTAAATCTCATGTTAACATCAAATCCAAACAAATTACTCCTCATTAAACTTCTACGGACGAGAGAATTAAACGTAGATCTTAAATACTAAATTCATGTTAACATCAAACTTCAAATAAAATTAATTCTCATTAAACTCTCTACGGATCGAATTAAACGGGATCTTAACATGTACTAAATTCATGTTAACATCAAACTCCTAATAAATTAATTCATTAAATCCCATGGATCGGGAACAAATTAATGGGTTTTAACATGTACTAAATTCATGTTAGCACAAATTCCTCAAGAAATTTAATTCTAACGAATTGAGAATTAAATGATCCCAACCCGCCGTATTAAACGCATAAATTAAGTCTTCATCAAGTTAACTGCATCAAGGCTTACTCAAGGATCGTGACATACAAATCATGTAAGAACAAATCCAAAATAAGTCAACCATCCTACAAGTCCCTCAAAATGACCAGAGTCAGTAAGTGGATCGCTGAATCACGCGATTCACAAAGATTCCTCAGAAACAAGTTATCATCCCGCAAAGTCCCCTAAAATGACATGGGATGATAATCCAAGGATCGCAGGTTCTTTAAACGCAAGCCGCGAATAAGTCCAAAAATACGGTTAATCACAAACTCGGGACCTCCCGTAGGCGGGAGCAGTTACAACTGCACGTGATGCGTACTAAATTCACAACGAAGCAAGTTCAATATCCAATCGCCATCCAACAAGTCAAGCAAATAACCAAATACGCTGGGCTGAAATGAACACAGTTGGGTCGAACCCGACACCTACTCCGTATGCGCTGTGTTCTATGAGGCAACTGTAGACATCGAAATTTATCAAAAAATAATTAAATTGATTACGACAAATTAATCAAATTACTCAAAGGGCCGAGCCACCAAAATGCCAATGGTCGTTATGGCTCCCTCGACAAACCCTAAATTCACATCAAAACCCTCAAACGAACCAGGTTCCCCGTAAACTGCTCGGAATTAATCGAAGTAAAAATAAGGGTTTCTATACTAATTTACCCTAAGTTTGAACTCGAAATGTGGTTCCTGAGAAAAACAAACCTCGCATTAAATGTCAATTAAAAATTAGGGGTTTCTAAACCCTAGTTTTATTGATTAAATCGGCCCAATGGGACGGTCCGAAGGCCACGTGGCTCAAATGAAGAACTAAAACCACGGGTTTGGGACAAAGATTCCACAAGCATGTGGCTCAAAAGCAAGGCAACAAAGCTTTGTGGTAATTTAAATCAAGACTCCGTAAGTCGCCAGGCGCAAATCAAGGCTTCAAAAGGTCCGGTCAATATGAAATTTTTTGACCTAGAAAAGGAATCGAACCTTCTTTTATCTTAAAACGTTATTTCTCCAAAATTGATACTGGCCACCAAGAAAATCTCCAAATCATCCGACGGTCTGGGGACCTCAGCTCTCAAATTCAGCACCACAAGATCGTGGATCTACTAAATCAAACCGTCAATTGGCTAAATCATTCGAGGCCCGTAAACCTATAAATACCCCCCTATCTGGACCTAAAAACACACTCAAATCATCATCCATTCATTCAATTCCATACACAAACCCCCCGATAAAATACGGTGACCTCAAATTTCTGCTAAATCTTGGAGAGGCTGTAAAACACCACGTAAGCGGTTGGAAACGCCTGTGGCCAAACAAAGCGCCTCGATATCAAGCATTATTGCACAAACGTTAATAATCGCTCAAGTTTGAAGCAAAATCATAAGAATCAAGCAAGAATTCTCAAGAACGCCTTAAATATTCCGGTGACAAGTTTCACGTACCGATTATTCGGGGCAAAACTTGGATTTAACACTGACAGTCTCTCAGTTCGATTCATCAAACTTCAAATATAGGAATAAACCATGACACATATCTGTACCAGAGCTTCTATCCAAATCCAAGTTAAACTGGGCCAAATCAAGTCGTATCAAATCAAGTCAAGTCGTTTTAATCTCAAACTCAAATCAAATCAAATCAAGCCAAGGCAAATTTCATATCAAGTTTCTATCAGCCTGCATATCGAGGATTTATAATAATTAATAAGTCCTAATTTTGTCCTAATAATAATTTTGTACCTCTCTCATCATAAATAATAAAAAATTATTCGGTATGCTACACCCTTAATAATTAATAAGTCATAATTTTTTGTCTAAAATTCTATAACAAATCAAACATAGTCTCGGCTATCTACTCTCTTATACACATGTGCAAGAATTTCATCACTTTCATACCTAAGGCACTATCATATTGCTCATTAAGATCTTCGCCCAATTATATAAAAATACTCAAGATTTTTTACCAACATATAAAAGTGATTGATATAATACTCCCTTTGATTTTTTCAATTTTATTATAACAATAAGTAAATTCCATTTTAATGCAATAAATTAGTCTACTTATACTAAAAAAATTTGTATAATAATTATTCAATTATAAATTGAAAAAAAATTCTAATCCAAAATTACTTACCCTCTCTGCTTTTTTACTGCTGCTTTAGCCTTTTGCACAAAGATTACGAAAATAAAATACCAAAAAGTCTATTAGAATGACAATTATTGAAACAATATTATTGCTTGCTATTTATTTTAAGAGAAAAAGTAGTAAAAAAGAACATTAAAAATGTAAAAATGCTTTTTATTATACTAAACGACAACTATATAATTTTTTTTTTGGCCAAAACGCAATCATAAAAAATGATGAAGTATAAAATAATATATATCTAAATTATTATGATAATTAGACAATCGAATTTTTATTAATTATTTTTAATAAAATTAAATTTATTTGGATTAATTAAAATAATTAAATAAAGACTCATTCGCACAATCATGCTGTTTGACAGGTTTCGCTTCGAGTCAGCCCAATTAAAATCGAACACGTAGAAAAGTAAGGGTTCTCGGTATTTTAGCCACCTGAAATTAATTACTAGGGTAAAATTAGGGTCTATCATTAAATTAAACCTAATTTTATACCTCTTATGATGATGTGACATTAAAATATTGTTTCCGAAATTTACGTGATTAAAATAATAAATTGGAGGAGAAAACCGGAATAAAACGATTTTGGACAAACGGGCTCACAACCCTCCAACCTCAAGATTCAAAAAGAATGTAACTCAAACTTGAAGATACAAAGTGGAAGCACAACCTCAATCTTCGAGAAAACAAAGGTCAGGGAAGACCCACCACTAAAGAGACCCAGCTGTTAAGCCCTGACACCTCAAAGATCTCCGCACTCAAGACTAAAGCGGAAAGAGCGCAGATCCGACATCCGAGACCAAGATAGGCGCCTAATACACCAAGGAAGTTACTTAATTACTCCCCAAAGTCCCGACAAAGCAAGAAGTTCCCAATCAAGGCGCTAATACCCAAAAGTCCGACAAAGTCGGAGTCGCCTAATCAAAGTCGCCAATCCTAAGGAACGCTTCTTCAGCATCAGCGCACAAAGAAGCATGATGTAGCCATACGCTAAGTATCGCTTAAGAAGAACTCGTCACGTACTTCATCAACAAGTGGAGTGAGCCTCAACCTCAAATGCAAGATAGACTTTTTAGAGTCTTCGGCTATTAGCATGTACATATGTGGGACGATTGGGACTCGCAGTGATATCTGCAAGGCATACTTCCTAAGGTCTTCGAGCCACTGGCCCACCGTGAGCTCGCTTTACATGAAATTGACCATATAGGTACCCAAATAAAAAAAAAGGCATGGTGTATATCAACATCCACACTCTACAAAGCTAGTTCAAGACGAAGACCGGAAGAGCCATACAAAGAAGATTCTTCATGCCAAAAACTTCCAAGTCAATGAAGTTTTATTTAAACCAAAAAGAAAAATAAGGAGATACTAAAGGAAAGGCGAGTCGTCCAACGCCGAAAAGAGATTTAAGCCAAAGCACATCCGCTTCTTCGACTCACACTCGCAACTTGCAGAGTCAAGCCAAGAAAAAACTCATAGATTTTCCCCGAGTCTACGCGACCATTATGAAGCCAAATGTATAAAAGATCGTTCAAACTTTTCAAGTATCACTGCTTCGACATCCTACAAAAAAGGATTCACATTCAAGGGAGTGCGAATGGGCCTTGGCATGTCAGGCACCATATCCTCAAGAAGACAGTGTCTCCACAAATCATGTGATTTCATAAAATGGCGATAAAGACTCTTGGAGAAAGAAGAATTCATGGAGAAGTTACTCAGTTAACTTCCATGACGAAGATTCAAAGGCTTCATGCTACATATGTGAGGAAGTTAAAGAAATTCCAACTACAAAGAACAAGCATTTGTGCGCCTGTGGCCTCAAGTACCTCAACCAAATCAAAAGATGTTGCACCAAAAGAGATGGGCATTGAAGATCAACCACCAACTAGCTGGAACAACAAATCTCAAATCAGTCTTCCAAAGGTTGTGACGCACAAACCAGCAGGTTGTAAGTGGTCTTCAAAGGATTGGGGTAAGCTGGCAAATGGTAATTCCTAGAGGCTGAACAAAGAAACTAAAATGGTCTTTAGAAGATTGGGGGCAACAAGTCAAGAAGCCACACCCAAGATAGCCAAATACGACAACCAAGAACAAACTCTACCGCATTATCAGAATCAAAGGGCGCATCACCACATGCTCCAAAGAAGCGACAGACGCCTTCAGCCGGGTAACCATCAAGCTTGAATACCCTCGTCATTCAACACGGGCGCCATTCTCTCTCGATACGAGAATAAAATGCCTATGCTCCTCGGGAGCATGAGGATAAACCGCCTAATGTCGTCAAACATGTGCCACACTCCTAGATAGGAGGGTAAACTGTCTACTTCTCTTTGATACGAGCCTAAACTGTCTAAAATCTCTTCGACATGAGAACAAACTGTCTCCATTCTCTTGATACATTTAGAATAAAATGCTTCCATAAGTTCGACATGAAAGGCCCAATCAAGGCATCATCACCTCGACACAAGCACAACCGTCTAATGCACTCCTCAAGCAGAGCATAAATGACCGCTCCGACGAGAATCTAAAATGCCCACACCAGAGTCTCCACAAGACCAAAGCGCAACTTATATGAACCACGTTTGACTTGATCCCAAATCTCACTGGTACATGCGCATCTGGTCCAAGTTTAATCATAACTCAAAAACTTCCATGTCTCCCCCACACCGTATTAAAAGTCGCCTTCCGAAATAACAATGGAGCGAATACTACCAAGTATCACTCAAATGTCGACTTCCAAGGACGACTTCTAAGTGGGCATTTATGACAATAATTTTATTAATTATTTTAATTAATTAAAATAATTAAATAAGTTACTCAATAGCACAATTACAAAAGTATTTATTAGGCTTCGCTTCGAGCCTCCAATTAAAAAACGAATATATAGAAGTTATAGTGGGTTCTCAATATTTTAGCCACTGAATTAATTACTAGGATAAATTAGAATTATCATTAAATTAAACCTAATTTTAAATTTCTATGATGACAGCATTAAAATATTATTCTCAAATTTAAGTGATTAAAATAATAAATTGTGAGGAGAAAACCGGAATAAAAACAGGATTTTTTGGACAAACGGGCTAAACGGGCAATGATAAAAGTGTGAAATAGGATAACGTTTACCTGAAAGTTAAAAGGGAGCACGACCCCAAGCTCAAGATTCAAAGGGAACACAACTCCGAACTGCATCTTCAGACTTGAAGATTCAAAGAGAAAGAGCACATCCGGACATCTGAGGACCTAGATAGGCGCCCACACACCAAGGAAGGCGAATCGATCTCAAACTCCGACATTAAAACGGAGTTGCTCCATCGCGGCTAATCCCTCAAAGTCCGATAAAAGCGAATTGCTCATCGTATGCCAATCCCAAACTCCCAAATAAAGGCTGGAGGTGTCCATCCCAACAAGCTGGCAGGAAACACACCTAAGGCCCCTCGCACTGTCAAATTCCAGAGTGATCAAGCCAAATAGTTTCCCCCCAAAAGTTCGATGGTAGCTAGGTCATTAACCTAAAACTCAAATCAAGCCGAATCCCTCGTTTTACATCCAACATCAAAGCTGCTGAGCCGGGCAAGGCCCCGCCGGGCGAACTCACCAAGCCTACACGGTTCATCAAGTTCAAGTACTACGCCGCCAAAGCCCTAAACTAGCCTCCACCATTATCGAGACGAAGCCGGCCGAAGTATCCCGACGGCGACACATATCCAAGACACTGCACATCAAAGTCCCACCACAAGCACATATCCAAAGAAAGGTCAAGCATCTACAAAATTTAATTCCATTCAATCAAGAGGGTCGAGTGTCCGTACCAAACACATATCCAAATCAAGAGGGTTAAGCGTCCAACTAACCCATATATCCAGCCAAGCGGAGGTTCCAAGTCCCACCATCCAGTCCACATCTCAATGATCAAAGTCCAAGTCAAACATCAAGTCCATATAAATCACACGAGATCAAGGTCGCAAACGCATCATGTTCGACCATATCCAATGTGAAAGACCAAATCCTCGTCTCAGCTACGCCCGTGACACCTATCCAAATAAAGCACCTAAGCTCAATCGCCTATATCAAGTCAAGTCATACTATGCACGCCAACATACGTAGAGATAACTATACCGGATAATCGAACCCCAACCATTTGATAAATCTCTTTGTATTACATTTCAAAAATTAAAATAAAAAGTTGTCGTTACATATCTAATACTCCCTCCATCCGTATTAGATCGTCAGACAAATTTGGATTTTTCTACAAATTAAATGTTAAATTCAAATACTTTTATTTTTGTTGTATAATATTTGGTGAAAATTATAAAATAATAATATTTTTAATGTAATTTTAATATCGACATTAAATTTTATTTAAATCAAAATTTTATTTTATCGAATGATGAAGAAGTAAAGTTTGTCAATTTGTAGTAAGACTTAAATCAAGATAACAATAATCTAAGATGCAGTGAGTAAAAGATTTGGATATTTATTTTCCTAAAATTTAATTTTTTATTATAATATATATAACGTGTTAGTTCTTATGCTTAAATAAAAATATCTTTATCTATAAACTATATAGGCAACAATAAATTAGAGTTGAATTAAATATATGAAAGTTTAAATTAAAACATCACTACTATTTAATATTGATTAGTAATTAAGAAACTAAATAAGAGAGAGATATTTTCATAATAATCCTTATCTTAACTAAATAAGAGTATATTGTCATAATAATACTTATATTGGTTTTTACTCTATATGAAATATAAGTCATCGATATTATGGTTCAAAAAATACACGATGAATATGTTTATTATATATATAATCCACTTTATTGGATGAATTTGATGTAAAAATCGTACCTCAATATTCATTTAAATGACTATCAGGACCTTTTTATATTAAAGTTGCTGTTATTTAAGGCCAAATTTTAAAAAGCTCTATATCAAGTAATATTAATCACATATATACAAGAAGGTTTAACTTTTTTTAAAAATTATCAGACAAGATATAATTTTTATAAGAGGTATCAGACAAGATATAATTTTATTCCATTAATTTTTAATATAATTCATTTGGAATATTTCCCATTCTAACAAAGTTTACATCTTACATGTGGTGGCCTTCTTTGGACTGCTTTAATGCGGGCTAAAATTGAGAAAATTTTGTAAAATGTCTTCTATTATCGAAGTCAATCATAAATTAAAATATATTAAAACGAATACATAAAATAAAAATTGAATAGTAGAACTATGAATAATTTATACTACTAATCAATCAGAAATGATATTTCTAAAAATAAATAAATAATATATGGTGTCAGAGATGTTGAAAATTAATTAAAAGATAATTAAAATAATTAAGACCACTTAATCACCACTAAATTGAGCCATTGTAGGAATGCCATTGGCTTAGTGGTTCTCGACGAACTCCAAATTTAATGTAAAACCGTCAGACGGTCAAGTTTCGAGAAAATAGCCCACTCAATGTACATTAAATTTAGGGTTTGGGGCTAAAAATCCCAATTTATCATATTAAAAAGTGCCATGTGGTCCTAAATCAAGTTCTTGAAGTTTGTGGTTCAAAATGAAGACTCTAAAAGTCATGGGGTTCAAAATAAAGACTCCAAAAGGTCTGGGGTCAATATGAAAGTTGCATATGACCTAGAAAAGAATTTGGACCCTTTTTATGCAAAAAAAGGCGCCCCATATTAATACTTCTTGAGAAAAGAAATTCCTAAATTTTTCGACAACAGATCTTACCTCAAAATTCGATCATAAGATCACATCCGAAATTAAATCAACTAATCAAGCAAGTATTCAAAGCCCTTAAGCCTATAAATACCTCCTATATTTTTTAAAATTCCATCCAAAATATTCAAAATCATCAAGAAATCATTAAGAAAAAATAATTAAAAACATCCGAGAAAATACAGAGGACTAATTGAAATTTCTAAGTTAAATTTTTTAAATCACCAAGAGAAACACCACTTCGTGGTCGAAAACACCTCCGTAGTCAAAATAGGTGCCCGGAATTAAGATTATTGCACAAACGCATTTCAATTCTTTTCGCTAGAAGCAAAATCTACGGTAACTGACATCGATTTCAAGAACGCGATTATTCAGAATGTTAAATAGCCCTCGATTATTCATAAATCTTGCATGAACACTGAAAACTTCAAAGTTTGATTCATCAAGTCTTATTATGCTGGGGAATACACCGACTCATTCAAATTCCTATAGCTGGGGATTCTAGGTAGAAACATCAAGCAAGTGCCCCCGTCCGAGTGATCAAGATCATCAACAAGGTTGGGAAAATCTACATTCATACTAATCATCACTATAGCAATAAGCCGCCGAGGCCATCAGAGTACAAGAAGAAACGTATATTAAGCCAAAGAATCCTAAATCAAATCCCAAAGTGAGCCAAATCTCACTAAGCCCCACCCCCGCAACAACACGATGATAAGTGCCGCTGCAGATGCTAAACTATTAATCGCCAACAACTTGCTTGCTATCACTCCATACAACTCACGAGCTCGGAGTCAAATCCCACCAGAGACAAGTAGTGTTGGATTTTACGGATTAAAATAACAATTATAATCACACTAGTCACACTTGGGTCATATCCCTTAAATCCCACCACAAAAGGTGAAGTCCCACCAGTGGTACTAAAACCCAAGTCTCACAATGCAGACACGTGCAGTAAGTCCATCAAGCCTAAAATAGATCGGAGATCAAGTCCAAGACCCAACATCAAGTCCGTACAGCCAACACGGGATTACGCTGCTAAGGCTCCCCGGCTCGGACCATATCCAAGTCAAGACTAGGACACATATCCAACTCAAGTATGTATCTTCTATCTAAACTAAATCAAATCCAACTCAAATCAAGCTCTAATCAAGCCAAGCTCATACCAAGCTCCCTATCAAGCTCATGTGAACGACCCACCCCAGGTCATACGCCCCGAGGTTAATCAGCCCCAACTCGACACTGAGTCACCAATCGACGATGACTGATTTTTGAAGGAAAATGTCTTCAAACAACTCAACAAAATAATATACAACTAACGACAACACTTTTAAAAAAAAAAAAGGATCCATCGTGGTATTCTAACCACATAACAACAACCAACAATACAACATAACTCCAGTACCAATACAACAACCTACAACAAATGCGATCTCAAATAACAACTATACGCATAACAACCACAATCCAACAAAATAAAGAGATCAGAAGGATCAACTGCCACTCCGCTTCATCTAAGCTCTTCAAAGACAAACACCAAGACATCCGCCGAAAGAACAACACCACTGTCAACATAGCAATAAAATTGCCGCCCATGGGCCGAATAAAGCGAAGTCGCTAAGCTTAAATGATATATATTCAAGAATTTAAATCACCTTTCCAATCACTTAATAGCGATCAAATGAATTATTATCAGATACGATAGATAAAGTTGGTATACGATATTATTCAACTTAGGATCTTAATATAAAAGTCACTAGCGCTTTCATTATCATTTTCATAGGGTCATAAATTGTTACTACTGCACTATCCAAAAATGATGGAAATCAACAATAACATACGCATATCTCAAGAAAAACTGTAACAACACGCACAACCAATCGACCCTACTCTATCCACTGACAACGACGACACCACAACCTCAACGACTAGGCAACTCAGCAACCCAACCAACTCAACAATAGTATCAACTCAACAATAGTATCAACTCAACAACTCAACAATAGTATCAACTCAACAACTCAATATAAGTATCAACCTAACAACTCAATATAAGTATCAACCCAACAACTCATTATAAGTCCGGGGTTTCTACAACTAACGCGCATATAATCAACCTCAACTCTAGGGAGTAAACTTATGTCCGTCGACATAAGTTTATCACCGAATCTGCAACGGCAGACGGGTTAATCACCGAATCGTCACTAGGTACGGGTTAACTCACCAAATCGCATTTTAGGAACGAAGCAAGATAATCGACAAACAACTCCAACCGATACAACATCAACTCATATACAACTCTTCCTAATACGACTCAACAACTCTTCAAAACACCTCCGCATCGACTCATAGCACTCACAAACACAACGCAACGACTAACCCACAACGCATAATCAACATATAATCTAACAAAATCATATATATAAATATACACATATCCGTAATCAAATAGTTAATCAACACCAAGTAGATAGATACTCACCTCGATTAGCTAAATGAAAACTCAAATAACCACGTTGACCTTTCCTCGATCAACGCCTAAAAATATTCGTGTAATTATAATTATTACTTATAACACAACTAGTAATATAACATCTCTACCTATATCTCATATTTATACTCCCAAAATAACCCAACAAAAGTTCCCCCTATCACCTTATTCCAACTTAAGTTCGCAACATTTCCTATTAATGATCGAGTTCCAATTACTAGTTTCAAAAGTTTCAACGCTCCATATTAACAACTAATCATCACATTTCTAACCATCTTTAATCTCAAATCCAATTAACTACTCAACTTACAAAACTCATATTATCCGATCATTCTCTAATCACCTAAAAATCATAACTTACACCTCAAAACAACCCTAATAAAAGTCCAAGAGTACACTTCTACCATAATAAAATCATTTAGAAAAAGTCAACAAAAGTCAACAAAAGTCAACTATAATCCGACAATTTCAACCCCATAAATCGATAATTATCAACTCTTATCTAAGCTTGGCAATTCTATAACATAATAAACATCAAATCTCAAAGTCAACTCAAATTCCCAAAAAGTCAACATCCCCAAACTCAAGAAATACTCCAAAAGATTTGAACTTTACCTCAAATGTGTGAATGACTCGGGAATCTCCAAAAAAAATTCTAACCGTGCTCGCCAAACGATAAGTTAAAATTTAACAAATTTTTTAGGAAACTTAAGTAAAGCTTCGCCTTAATTGTATTTGGAGAGAAAGTTAAGATGATAATGATTTATGATAAAATTATTGATAAGTATAGAAAGTCTCGGGTCCGCGCAAAAAATATCTCAAGAGTCGCCACTTTCGCTCGGCTTAGCTTCGCCTCTTTAAGCCATCAAACACAACTCTAACAAAAATTTAAATTTCTAACCCCAAAATAATATTAGTAACAATACTCATACGGAACGGGTTATAAATTTCACCTACCTATCAAAAAATTTGCCCTCGAAATTTCAACTCAACAAACTACGAGAAAGACCCATTTAAACAACTCAAAAGTCATAAACACAAACAAAACACCACTCCCCTACTCGAACACCGCGTAACGGATCCTCATATCATCCTCATGTTCCCATGTCGCCTCCACACCGGTTCCTCCACAACATCACCTTCACCAAGGCCACCTGATTATTCCTCAATACCTTTTCCTCCAATCAAGAATCTTCACCGGGTTTCTCCTCAAAGGTGAGATCCTCTTCAAGCTCCACCCCAGCTAAGAATACGCGACTCATCCGAACATACATTCTCGCATTACCCACATGGAACACATTGTGAATTCTGTCCAACTCCGGAGGCAATGCTAGACGGTAAGCTACGAGTCCCACTCTCGCAAAGATCTCAAACGGTCCAATATACTGTGGGCTCAACTTCCTTTCCTACTAAAACCGCATTACTCCCTTCCATGGCGATAACCTCAAGAACACATGATCTCCAACCTCGAAGGACAAGTCTACCCGGCGACGATCAAAGATATTTCTTCTGCTTTGTCCCGCTATCCCTCGTGTTTTCCCTCAGACAACTTGATCCTCTCCACCGAACTCTCAACTAACTCGGAACCATAAACCTCTCTCCCACTTCGCTCCAACAACCGGAGTCCGACACTTCCGCCTATGTCAAGGCTTCAAATGGAGCCATATCTCGATACTAGCATGAAAACTGTTATTATACGCGAACTCCAGCTTAGGCAACTTGTCATCCTAACTCCCTGAGAAACTCATAACACAAGCCCGAAGCATTTCCTCCAAAGTCTTGATTGTTCTCTCGACGCCTATATCCGTCTGGGACGGAAAGATGTACTCAACTCCACTTAGTCCCCTAACGCCCCTGAAACCATTTCGAATCTCGAGGTGAATCTCGCATCGCGGTCAGAAATGATCGACACCGAAATCCCATGCAGTCTCACACCGATCAACATACATCTTCTTTAACCTCTCCCGTCCATCTAGATCCGATAGGTAAGAAATGAGCCGACTTCGATGTACCCTATCCGTAATCACCTGCATCCTATCATTCCGCCTCAACTACCCAGGGAAGCACTCGAATACAAAGTCCATTTTAATATTTTCCCCACGCCTACTCGAATATTAAGAGTCTCTGCAACAATCCTGCGGGATGTCTATGCTCCGCCTTCACCTGCTGACAAACCAAACATTTAGCCACGAACTCTGCAATTTCTCTCTTCATTCCCGGCCACCAGAAAGTCAATCTCAAGTCCCTGTACATCTTTGTGCTACCAGGATGCATGCTATAAGAAGCATTATGAGCCTCGTCAAGAATCTCTTTCTTCAACTCATCCGAATCCGGCACACATAACCTGCCATCCATCCTCAGAGCTCCATTCGCCAATCAAAAATCCTTTCTCGACCCCATCCCCTTTCCCCACCGATTTTCTGAGTCTTCATCTTCATTTAACTCTTAAAATATGGTGAAAAGTACGTGTCGAACTCTTCACATGCCTAAACACCACCACCGGGCCGCCAATATCAAACTCAACCCCTGTCGCTTTTATCTCCGCTTTTGGCTCCTTCGCCTCCTTTCGACTCAAAAAGCATCTACTACATTCGCTTCGGTAATATTCGACGTCACATCATAGTCGCCGAGCAAACTCCATCCACCTCCTCTCGCCTCAAATTCATGTCTCTCTTAGTCGGCAGTACTTCGCACTTTCGCGATCAAAATAAAATCACATCTAACCCCATACAAGTAATCTCCACAACTTCAATGCAAAACAATCGCCGCTAACCTGCATCATGGGTCGGGTAATTCTCCTACGGCCTCAACCGTCGCAGCATAAGAAATCACTCTCCATTCTCAAAGATCAACACACAAATTAACCCCCGCGCAAAGATCAATCAGAATCACGAACCCTAATCTCGGATGGTAAAGCTAAACCGTGCGTGAGTCAACTTTGCCTTCAACTCTTGAAACACCTCTCACAATCCTCATCCCAAATAAAAGGAACTCCCTTCCCGGTCAATACGGTCATCGGAGTCAGCAATCAACGAAATCTCGAGCAAATCTCCCGTAATACCCAGCCAAACCCAAGAAACTCCTCACCCGGTCACACCCGTAGGTCGCCTCCCACTACTCACGCCTCCACCTTCCGGTGGTCCACACAAATACCTTCAATTCTGACATAAATACGGCTCAAGAACTGCATTTTCTCCAAACTGCACTACATTCGCTACACTTTACGCATAACCGATGTTGCCTCAAAGTCTCCAATACAACTCAAGAAGTGTCTCTCTCTCGTGCTCCTCCGCATCACTCGAGTAGATCAGAATATCATCAATAAACACAATCACAAATTTATCCAAAAACTCCCCAAATACCCGGTTCATTAAATCCATGAACGCTGCCGGTGCATTAGTCAACCCAAACGGCATTACCATAAACTCATAGTGCCCATACCTGGATCGAAAAGCTGATTTCGGAATGTCACCTCTAATCTCAACTGTAGTACTGATTCCAAATCAATCTTCGAAAATACTCGCACTCACTAACCGGACCAAATAAATCATCTATCTCGATAACGGATAGCCGGTTCTTGATGGTCACTTTATTCAACCCGCCTCGTAGTCGATACACAACATCAACGCATTCATCTTTCTTTTTCACAAATGTAACTCAGCAATTCCCACGGAGAAACACTCGGCCCGACAAACCCTTATCAAGTAGCTCAAAGTGAACTAAGTCTTCAACTCCTCAGTCGAGCCATTCTATACGGCGCACAGAAATCGGTGTCGCATCTGAACTACCTCAATCGCAACCCACTTCTCTCTCCTCGGGTGGTGCTCGCAACTCCTCCGGAAAAACATCAACATACTCACGAACAACCTCTACATCCTCTAACCTGTTCTCCTCTCTCTCCAAGTCGACTACATACCCCTGTGACACCAAGTGACAACCTTTCTTTATCAACTTCGCCCAAGACGGAATAAAACTCGATGGCAAAATCTTCCTATCTCCCTCAAACACAACATCGTGTCTACCCGGCTAGCAAATATAATCTCTTTACGGCAAATAATTTTAGCGTGATTGCCCCCAATCACCCATTCCCAAGATAATACTCTCACTAATTCAAACGGAAGTAGATCCACCACTAACAATTGATTACACACTTTTAAGGGACAATCTCTATATACATCTCTAACCTCAACCGACCTCCCAACTGGTGTCATAATATAAAGGGGAACAAGTAAAGACTCCCGACATAAAGGTAAAACATCCACAAAACTCCGGGAAATAAAAGAATGAGTAGCCTGTAATCAGTACCCTAGCCTCCAGACAAATAACAACAAGTGCACTGGCCACAACCCTCGGAGTGTCCAATGCCTCCCGCCGACGGCATCGATCCGCCTCTCACAAGATCAAGCCTCGTCGCCACTCCGCTGTGCTCCCCTGGGTACTTCCAACTCCGCGACCCTGACCTCCGCGGCCTCCAACTCGTCTCTCGCCTCCCCTAGTACCTCCTCTCACGTGACCGTGGCCGCGATTTATGTACTAGCTCCGCCCACTCCGGAATACTGGGGACAATCTCTCGCTATATGTCCAGACTGCTGACATCGGAAGCAAATCATCTCTCTCTCCCGACAATCCTGCATCCTATGGCCCATCTCGCCTAATAATGAAAACATCGGATTTTCGCCGGAACCCCGCGACACCCCCTCCGAGATCCACCCAGATCCGATGCACATACCCGATGTTATGAGCCGCTAATAACTCCTGCCAACGGGGCACCGAAACTACTCGGTACCGGGCGAGCCGGGTCGAAAGCGTCCCTCCTGAACCTCGAACTAGATGGTCCAATCGGCACGACTACCTCCCCGTTGTACCCTCTTCGACCTCTTCCGCCTCAGTTCACCCCATCTCTACTCAATGCAGCTGCCTCAACTCATGTAAACCGCGAAGTCATCAAAGATATATGGTGGCGAATCTCCCATCTCAACCCATCTCGAACTGGTAACTCGGCCTCTACCGGGCGCATACCGGAAGAAAGGACATAACCGCTAAACCGCCTCATACTCACCGTGATCGATCACCCTGAGTCAACAAAATCAGATCCCTCTCCAAAGCAAATGGGTACTCATACAATTCTTCTCCGAATGCGCCACAAACATTCTAAGTCACCCGGTCCTCTAGTGCCCAAGGATACCAAGAGGAGGCTCCCACCAATCACTTGCCCCCACGCAGCCTCCCAGAAGCGGCGAACCCGACCTCACCACCCTCAATACCCATAGGCTCAAAAATGGTCTCCAAATCTCTAATGAACTCAATGGCATCAATCGGTGAACCCACTCCATGAAACTTCGGAGGATCTCTTCGAAACCGTCAAATGCCTTACTCGAGCATCACCTCCCGAGCTCCACCGCCACCGCGCTGTCCCCAAATCCCCCCTGCCAACCCGCACTCATCCCTAGCAACAGGTCAACTGGGACATCGGGGTGTACACCGGAACTCTGCTGCTCCACACTGGGCTCACTCCACCGCACGCCGGCCACCTCTCTCGCTCAACCTCTATTACCCCTAGGTTCACACGGCACGCCTCAAAGACGGGTCGCCCCACGCTGCCTCCACTCTCGTGAATCCTCAAATACCACGGCAAACCCAGTTAAAGACTTGTGACCTTAAAAAGACCTCCAACCGTACAACTCAAAGAACACAACCCGCATGTATTACAACCAATACGTAATTCACCAAAGAATACGAAACCTGGCCTCGATAACAACAAAATTATAAGACCCGCCTGCGCCAGAACACCCTCGAGGTTAATCGTCCTAACTGACACCGTGAGTCACTCAATCGATTTGGATGACTCCTCGATTTTTGAAGGAAAAATGTCTTTAAACAACTCAACAAACAATATACAACTAACGACAACACTTTTTAAAAAGGATCCATCGTGGTATTCCTAACCACATAACAACAACCAACAATACAACAACCTACAAATAACAAGTATCTCAAAATAACAACTATACAGATAACAACCACAATCCAACAAAATAAAGCAGGATCAGAAGTGACTAACCGCCACCCGCCGCCATCTGCTCTCTTTCAACACAAACACCAAGAAATCCGCCGAAAGAACAACACCAATTGCCAACATAGCAATAAAATTGCCGCCCATGCTTAATAGGCGTAGTTCATGGTTTTAAATGTGGGATATATATATCTCAAGAATTTAAATCACCTTCCAATCAACACGCACACAGATCAAATGAATTAATATCGCATACGATAGATGTCGTATATGATATTATTCAACTTAGGATCTTAATATAAAGTCACTAGCGCTTTCATTATCATTTTCATAGGGTCATAAATTGTTACTACCGTATCTATCCAAAATTATGGCAATCAACAATAACATACGATATCTCAAGAAAATCAGAATAAAAAGCACAACCAATCGACTCTACTCTATCCATCGACAAATCCATTTACACCACAACCTCAACGATTTCAGTAACCCGAAGAACCCAAACAACTCAACTATAAGAGATCAACTCAACAATAGTATCAACTCAACAACTCAACGCAGTATGAACTCAACAACTCAATATAAGTATCAACCCAATAACTCAATATAAGTATCAACCCAACAACTCAATATAAGTCCTAGTTTCTACAACTAATGCGCATATAATCAACCCAACTCAGGGAGAAACTTATGTCCGTCGACATAAGCTTTCAACGAATCGCAGTAACGGTAGGTACTTAAGCAATCACCGAATCGGGCCACTAGGTAATGGCAATTCTCACCAAATCGTACTAGTAACGAAGCAAGATACCGGACAAACAACTCAACTGACAACATCAACTCAAACACACAACTCTTCCTAATACGACTCTACAACTCTTCAAAAGTACCTGTACAACTCACAAGACCACAAATACAACTCAACGACTCAACCCACAACACATAACCAACATATAATTCAACACAAATCACATATATACACATACACATATTCGTAATCAAATAGTTAATCAACACCCGTGAGATAGATACTCACCGTTAGCTAAATGAAAACCTTCAAATAAATCACAACAATGACCTTTCCGCGATCAACGCCTAAAAACATTCTAATTATAATTACTACTTATAACACAACTATTACTATAACATTCTACCTATATATATCATCTCACATTTATACTCCCAAAATAACCCAACAAAGTTCCCTTTATCAATTTATTCCAACTTGACTTCGCCGCAACCTTCCTATTAATGATCGAAGTTCCAACAATTACTAGTTTCAAAGCTCTAACGTCTACATAACTAAATCATCATATTTCTAACCATCTAATCTCAAAATCCAATTAACTACTCAACTTACCAAACCCATAATATCCCATCATTCTCTCTTAATCACCTTAAAAATCATAACTTACACTTTCAAAACAACCCTACTAAAGTCCAAGAGTACACTTCTACCATAATAAATCATTTAGAAAAGTCAACAAAAAGTCAAATAAAGCTTCAACTATAATCTCGACAATTTCTTTAACCCCATATAAAGTGATAATTATCAACTCTTATACGATAATCTAAGCTTAAATGGCAATTTTATAACATAATAAACATCAAAACTCAAAGTCAACTCAAATTCCCAAAAAGTCAACATCCTCAAACTCAAGAAATACTCCAAAAGATTTGAACTTTCTTACCTCAAAACGTAGAGAATGACTCGGGGAATCTCTCCCGAAAATTTTAGGACCAAAGCTCGCCAAATGAGGAAGAAAATGGAAGAAATTTTTTTAGGAAACTTATGGGAAGTTTCGCCATAATAAAGACGGAGGGAAGCAAGATGATAAATTACGATGACAGCTATCGGATAAGTATAGAAAGTTCGGTTTCTGGGCTAGTTTCTCGCCCCGTTTAACAACACAACTCTAACAAAATTTAAATTTCTAACCCCAAAATAATATTACAATAATACTCCATAATGAACGGGTTATAATACCAAGTAGAGTCAAGAAGCGACATCTAACAAATCACACAGTGCTAGTGGACCCATAGTTTGGACAATGATCCTCTTCGATTTGATAAACATGCATTAATCGGTGAATTTTTCCTATAGTGGGTTTTATTTTGTACCCCTTGAAATAAATAATAAAAATTCTTCAGACATGTGTGTATTTTTTTTAAAAGTGATATTTTCTAACAATAAATATAATTACATAACGTGTATTTTTTATTATTAGATCTTGAAATGAAGAATAGTATGATAACAAAAATTTTAAATCTACTATTAAATTATATTGTCAAAAATTATAAGGATCATATAACTACGAATAAAATCTAATTTTAATATAAATCAAAAGTAATTATTTATAAATTTACGTGAAATAATTAATTACTTATTTATTATTCACTTAAATATTCAAGATAATTAATCAGACGTACATTTTACTGGGGCTTTTAAACATAAAGGTGTAGTGTTAGCAACATTTAAACATTAGAAAAACGGGCACACTTCATTCTAAGTTCTAAGTTCTAACCCTTTTGACTCTAGCTGTGAAGTGGAAACTAAAAGATTCAAGATTGGGCGATAACGACTATTGAAGCTGCATTAGCTGTTACAAGTGCGCCTAGCTAGCTAGGTAGTTCCTGTTTTGGTTTTGCTTTTGCTTTGTAGTAGTGGATCTTCTTTAAAAGTTGATAGATAAAAATGAGCAAAGCTCATCAATAATTAGGTAAAAAACTAAATTTTAATTTTTTTTTTTTTTGAGAAAGCTCACTTTGAGAGATCATATTAACAAATAATTCTCAATAATAGGTCCTAAACTAAAGTTAAATACTACATACCTATTGAAACAATTGATTGTTTATGAAAAAATTAAATATTTTCTCAATGCAACGTTTTGAATGTTTTTGTTTGAAATTAACTTATTGGTTTATCTACTCCATTTTTCAGTTTAATTGGTTGAAAGTTGGTCCATCCTTGAAAATAATATTCCATTCATCTTAATATATTCGATTGATTAAAACAAAGTTCTTGTTTCAATAATTATCAATAGTATACCGTTCACTCATATATCTAAAATTTGATCATTCATAAATAAACTATAATGAGAAGTTTTGTTTATATATAAACTCATTTATATTTGGGTATTAGATATTGTAGGAAACTATATTTAACATTTTTAAATGATTGTTCATTTTGTTTTTTCAATAATCAAAATTAATAAGCTTTGCCATCTTAATTCACATATATAATTTGATTTCAATCAAAATTCTTAATAGAATAATGTAGTTCAAAAATACTATATTTTGGTATATATTTTCAGACATTACTTTATAAATTAAAAAATATTTGAGTTTAAAATTTAAAAAATTAATTTATTAGAATCTAAAGTTGGATGATTTTTTAAGAAGTGAGGCACAAGTTCATGCCTTTTGTTCTTACACTAAAACTATCTGAACAGATGTAGCACCCGTTCGTTGTACAGTTCAATGAGGACAAAATAGTAAAATACATATAAGACCTTATTATACTTTTAAAATAGTTTTGGAGCCAATGCAATGTTCAACCACTAAACATAAAAGACACTATTGTCGACTACATGTCCACATCCATTCCTTCAATGAAACAAAATGTACAAAAGCCAAAACATTTCCACATTAGGATCATAAAGAGCTTAGAAGAGGAATTCAATTGGCTAAACATCCCATCATCTACATAGTGGTCCGCACAAAGTAGATTTTATAAAGGGGAAGGGTTATAAATTCGGACGGTTCATCTTAGGTACATTGGATCGGATCAATAGGATTATTCCTTATACTCTTTATGTTTGCGAGGTCATCAACTCATATACAATTGGAAATAGTAACTCATATTGTGTGTTTCAATTTGTTTGATACTATCTATTACATTTATTCAAAATTTTAATAATTATTATTTAGCTTAAAAATACATGACATGTATGATGGATGTATCAGTATCATAACCGACTTCAGCTTAAAATGTCAAATAAAATAATACTCCATCCATCTCTATTTAGTTGATTATATATATAAAACAAATTGCTAATTTTTACTTGATCATTTACTTTTTCAACGTAATATTTGCTATCAACTTTTAAAATTCTTTAACATCATTGATTTGTCTCAATATTCTTTAACATCATCAGTTTATAATTTTCTCTCCTCAAAATAAGAAAAATTAATTATACTCTCAATAAAGACTTTACGCTATATAATCAAGAATGTGAATCTTAATGAGCTTAACTAAACAAGGAGTATTATTACTATTTAATTTGGGATATAATAACTAAAATCATAATTTATTACTTGATTATTTAGTTTCTCGATCCAACCTTTTATATTAGTCCTTTTAACTTTACTAAGAAAGCAAGACGTTGACGCACGACTATAAAGATCGAATTTCTAACGGTGCCTCAAAATTCACACGTAGTCATTCACATCTAAAAAATACGTAGAAACAGACATATATGCTCGTAATCGCCCACTTTAATACCAACGGACGGTGAACGTTGTCCATTCTGCCATGAAGCCCGCTCTCTTCCTCACAATGATCCGCCCCATTCAGGCATTTTACAACAACATACAATTGATTTCAAATATTCGATACATTTTTTATGCTTAATTGAATCATTCTAAATCGAGTAAAAACTACCCCTCCTTGAATTTTTCTAATTAATATTTTTATTTTTTCGGGCTTTAATATTTCGGACACAACAATCCTTTAAATATAATATAAAAAATTACAATAAAATATGATATTCCATGGGAGAGATATTATACAACACCGAGATGCCCATGTAGAGATACAAATATTACTTTAACAATTTGATATCCTCTCGACTAAATATATTTGTAATCTACCTCCGCCCAGCCTACTGGCCCCGGCTGGTAATCATTATAATCCCACGAGTCACCACACCACGGGACTTACCTCAGCTTTAAAAAACTACTCATTTCATCCAAAAATTTATTTGCATTAATATTCTCAAAATAATAACAGCTTTTAAAATTTACAATCCATCAAAAGCGATATCTAACCAACCAACTCCATATATATATACAACATACCCTAATAAAGAATGCCAAGTAGCGCTACAAAAGCATTGGCATCGTGACTAATACAAAGCCGACAACTACCCCATACATTAAAAAATAAAAGTATTAACAATCAAACTGACAACACATCAAAATCGCATCACGAGGATCCTCGCCACCCGATGTTCACCTACCACTTAACAAAACTCTCAAACAAATTGGCTCAACTGCCGCCTCGTCAACCCGCACAATGAAAACGCCTATACGAAAAAGCGTACAGTTCTCGGCCTTAGCGAACACTTAACAATGCGTACTAACTTACCATACGTAATCCAGAGACAGTATTAACATTATAATAAAATTTCAAATAATAATAAATTGCATATATATATCCAGTACTACCTAATAAAGTCATACAACAATATTCCAAAAGAAGGCCTCGCATAACTTCACAAGATATAATAAGGTCTCACAAGTGCACACAAACACCTTTAATAAAAATCATATAATTCAACAACGTACTATAACTCTAGTCATCACCTCTCATCTCCCTCATATCTCCACAAATATACCAACCTCTAACGCCGCATATACTCAATCCGTCAATCATATATGAATCTGATCAATCAAGCATTAAACACCGGCTTCTTATAATCAAGATAAGGCCAAACCGCACAACCATACCGTAGTATAGGCCACACCGACAATGCAATACAGCAGTTCGATCATAAAGACTCATACCTCTATACCGTAGATAGCGCCAAAACCGCATAGCCTATACCGTGAGTATAGTGGCCACACCGACAATGCACATGCCAGTGATCAAAAGAGTCATACGCCTATATCTAAGATAAGGCCATTGGGCCACATATCCTGGCCACAGCCAAAGAAACACCTAACCCCTAATCATCCCAACATGTGGTCAAATCCTCGATACTCAAAGTTTCACCCTAAAGTCATACATAACTCACCAACACCTCTCAATAACCAACTACCTACCCCCAAACAATATCCAAGCACACGCCTAAAACATCTCACAATCGCAAGTCAAACACACCGCCGACAGACCATATGTCACGACAAGCCAATATGAATGCAACAAAGCAATACATGGCCGCGTAAATCGAATATAAATTGGGAGCCTGCCCACATTTACCTCAATTCAACGCCATGCATTTAAATCACATAATCATATCACGGCTCACACAAATTAATCACACAATCATACAACAATTACATGTATATCATTCTCACATAATCATAAATAATAAATAGACACAGACATCATTCTCACATAATCTACCACAATAACATGTTCACACAATTAAAAGTAAGCACGTGAAAGAACAATCTGCGAGATAAGACTCACCTCCAAGCAATGCCTACCACAAAACTCGTGGACACACCGCGAATCGCCTCTACCACAATCAACTGACAAAAACACACCTTTAAAGATAATCAAAACCTACTACACACTGCCTAAGACACGCTACCAACTCTAGCTGAACTTATTTCTAAGCTTTCTGCCTAAATGATTTTATAACAATCTAATCAATAATCCAATCGGACATAACCCACCGATCTCCCCGCTAATTCCACCTTATTATTTAAACATTTCAAATCAACTTATAAGTCATTCACCCTCAAGTCCATAATTAACAACCTATACTCCAAAAATATCGATTATAACTCAACTTGAAAATAACACTTTTTCAACGAATCGCCTTCAATAATTTTAAATCACCATTTTAACATCACAACTAAGGCCAGTGTCACAATTAAACTCCCTACACATTTAAAGTCTTATAAAAATATCAACCCAAAAGTCAACCGAAACCTAGAAAAGTCAACCCGAATTCATAACATCCTCAAATCCACCTCTAAATCACATGAATTCATCACTTATATACACTTATAAAGATTCATAACAAACTAAGATTCATCATAAAATTGAATTATGTAAAGTCATTCCTCAAAATCAACTAAAACGCTATTTTCTTACCTCAAAATCGTCAAGACGTTGGAAACCTTTAATACCGACTGGTATCTTTAAACGCACAAAGTTGGGATTTAAACGGAAGAAAACATTTCGTCAGCTTCATCAAAGGGTCTCGCCAAGATAGGAAGAAAGCGAGAAGATATTTTGTTTGGATTTTTGTGTTATGATGATAAGGATGCAGAGGCTTCTGCTATTTCTAACACTTAAGTCACGAAAAGTTCGCATTACTTAGCTCAAGCGCCTCAAATCACGCGAATCGAATCATCTAACGATCAAACTTAACTCTAATTATCCCTGCAATTATTACTACTAAATTATAAATGCGATTCGCTCAAATAATTTAATAAATAATATTAATACCTAAATTATTTATACTATCTCCCAAGTCCCAATTTAATCGAAATTTTTTAAAATTTTTTTTTAACGAATGGTTATTACAATATCACGAATTAATCATCAATATAGTATCATCTAATTATTTACATTTATATCGATTAAATTGGTATGGATTTAAAAAGATACTTAATTTTTTCATGATCTCAATATATAAAATTCCTATTCACGGAATTAAATAATAGTATTAATAATAATATAATAATAATAACAATAATAAATAATAATAATAATAATAATTTTTAAAAAATATATGATTATTTAACAAATACCTATTATAATAATAACAATAGTTCTACATGGGGAACATATTACCCCCTCTCCATCCCACAGCTGCCTACTTTTACCTTGCTCATCTCTTGAACTTCAATCGTAGATATTTTTATTTGTATCAGATAATACTTCGATTTCAAACTACATTTCAAACTCTTCCATCGATATTTTTTATAAAATATTATAAACACAAACAAATATATTTAACAGCCAAATTTCGAAAGTTACAACTATAAAAAGTGCATAACTTCCTGGATTCGAGGAGTATTATCAACTAACACCAATTATTAAAGATCAAACCCGACATACGTTGGAGAAAATCATATCGATGAAAAGGAGTAATAAATTAATAATATATAATATATGTGGCATATTCTCGTGAATCAATCACGACGTTATTACGCAAAAATCGAAAGAAAATAATTGTGTTATTCAACGCCACCTTGAATCA
Organism: Lithospermum erythrorhizon; assembly: GCA_019722365.1. NCBI lineage: Eukaryota > Viridiplantae > Streptophyta > Magnoliopsida > Boraginales > Boraginaceae > Lithospermum > Lithospermum erythrorhizon. Next base: position 464,092 of record JADFUC010000590.1, read on the forward strand.
ACATGCACCTGAGATGTATAACAAAAGCTTAATTATAAAGTCGTGAATGACCGTAATTATAAAGTATATATGTCAAATGTACCATGATGATTATCCTCAAACCGCACGCATGGCTGATGATTTTCTTCCAATTGATAAACTTTCATATATGCGCAAAGAGTATGATGAATACTAATACTACCTACTCTTTTTTATTTGACGCCAGATATCGAGGTGAAACTTCGACCATTAATTACTAATTACTTATTATCAATGAATATAAAAGCAAATCATTGGGGATTCATCTTTCAAAATAATTTCATAATATTATTTTTTTTATAATTTTGAACATATAGTTTAAGTTAATAATTGATAACAAAAGTTTCAATTTATATAATTTAAAATGCCAAATAAAAAAAACTCAATGAAAGAAGTAGCTAATCTTGCCAACTCCTACTCTTTTTAGATTTTTGTGGTATGAATTTAAGAATTAATCACTAACATATATAAAGTTGCGACAAGGCTGGCTTTCTTCCGTTTCTCCCTTTTCACATTATTAATGACTAAATTACCCTTCTTTCTAAGAACTTAGCCAAAAATATAGTTTGATGAGATATATTATGAAAAGAATACTAATACTCCTATCAAACTAATATTTAACATAATTTTCTTCATATTTAACTGATATTAGTTATTAAATTTTCTATAGACATAAATAAATAATATCAAATTAATATTATTAAACATAATTTTCTTCATATATGTCCTATGTTATAAATATTGATCATCAGATGTTCTTCATAAAAATAAACGGATAATATTAAATTAATATTAATCATCAGGCTCTCTTCATATATGCCCTACATACTAATACTATTTTATTCATATACTATTTCAGGTAAAACATAATTACTGTCCTCTCACGTTAATAATATTCATTGTCATCCTTGGCCTCCTCACGTTAAACAACAATACTCATTTGGTAAAAAAAATCCATTACCCCCATCCTCACATTAATGCCTTTTTTTCTTTTTACTATTATTTTTCCCTCACTTTTAATGCAAACTTCTATTATTATTATTATTATTATTATTATTATTATTATTTATTATTATTTTTGCTTATTATTATAATTATACTTATTATTATTATTATTATTATTATTATTATGCATACTACTAATAATGCAACTTATTATTATATTATTCATTTATTTCCTCTTTATATAGATTTTCTATTCTTTTTAGAAGCCTAATATTAAGAAACATCTCAAACATATCATATTTCAATAAAAAATATTATATTCAAATAATTATCCAATTTAATATTTAATAATTAAACTATACTTTCTCTAAAAATATTATATAATAATATATATAAAACAATAATTGTGTCTAAAATACAAATAGTCAACCATCAAATTTCAAATTAAAGGACAAGTCACATATATATATATAATCACTTAAATATTTGATATATATTTTATTATGACTGAAATCATTCTAAACTGTAAAAGCTTACACTCCTTAGAATTTTTTCTAATTATTTTTATGTTTTGACGTGGGATACTTTGATTTAATAAATCTTAGTATATAATACTAAAATTAATAAACATGTTTATAGATATACTACACCAAACTGAAGAATATTACAAGATCCAAACATATCATATTTCAATAAAAATACTAGTATTCAAATAATTGTCCAATTCTAATATTTAATAAGTAAAACTATACTTCAAAAATATTATACAAGAATATATAAACAATAGTTGCTCAAAATACAAATAATCATCAAATTTAAAATTAAAAACCATATTTTTTGAAAAAATTGTTTTAGCGAGCTTTTTTCATTATTTCAGTTAAGTAGGAGGTTATAAATGAGTTCGATTACAACAAACCAAAATAAACAAAAATGGTCAATTAGGTTTCAAAATTTATTATCAAGTATGCACTAAAACCACCAACACCAATGTAAGTATCGATCCTTTAATATCAAGAATATTTTCTTATCATCACGACGATACATATTCAATAAATATTTTATTAAATAAGTTTAATAAGTATTTATTTAAACTTGTCACATAATTATTTTTATTAATCTCATTTAAAGAAAAAACAAGAAAGACAATATAAATGATAATACACTTTGCCTTACTAAAATATCAACAATTTAAGCGAAGATCCATTATCAATTCCTTTGGAAAAATAATATTTAAGAATATAATATTTAATTTTATAAAAATTATTATTTTTTTGTTCAATATGTATTAAGAATAATATATATTATGTCATCAATTGTCTAACAATCTCTAATATATATCCGAACTTATATTATTTGAAAATAATAAATGTAAAGAATTCCATTACAATCAAATAATTAACGCAAGATATTTACGAGATCTTAATATCTCATATTTCAACACTCTACTTGCCCTCGACGATTACTTGTAACCGACACACTAACCGACATTATTTTAAACGATCCCTTGTACTTTGATTTCTAATACCAAGCTTACAAGAAGACTATGGTCACCAAACTCTTGTGACCGTTTCGGTGTACGAATTAACGTGATTCAAGTATCAGACCTGAGCACTATAATCACCCTTAATTCTCCAAGAGCAAATCTAACTGCTATATTTCGTATTAAATTTCATCTCTTTGTGTACTCTAGATTTCACAAATCTACGCTTGTAGTATATGTAACTCAAGTCTTTTATAATCCCCTCCAGCTTACGGGAAAAACATTAGATAGGTCAAAGTAAATTACTCTTGTAAAGCGAAATCAGTCATTCGGATCTAAGAATCGGCCATTTAACATAAAGCTCATGAGAAACACCTTAGACACTGAGAGTACTATCTTCTAAGTCATGTTAAGTCCAAATATGCATTCTAATACCCATGTGATTGATTAGAGCGATAATCATACTCTTCTCGATCCAAACGGATCGAGACAATCATTCACACACTAATCAATTTGGTGCCCGATTTCACCATGGATACCTTTATTGTGACAAAGAATCTCAAGATTTCAGTCAATAAGGATTTCTTGTTCGATCCTTAACTGTTAATCTCTAGAAAATTTTTATTGCTTAGTGGAACCAATTTTGTTATTCTAATAATAACACTTTATTGTTCAATAACAAACGATTTAGGCAAATACGCTTGAATAAGAAGCATATATTCAAACAAGCTCATGAAGAGATTAAACTGAGCTTCTTCCCACCGAATCACGCATTTAGGTCCATTAGGAGATGTAAACAAGATGATTGTGTCATCATCCTTAAACCATCATTTGAAAGAATAGTCTTTACATCCATATACCAAAATATTCATGACGCAGGCGTAACGAAGCAATCTCTGATTCCCGAGTAGATAAGGACAAGAAAGACATCGCCTATATAGTGGTTTCATCATATTCAAACACGACCGCCTCAGCGCCTTCCTCAAATTTTGAGTCATGGACGATATCTTATACACTAGTCAACTTTTCGCATATCCTAGCGTTATCTTCAACAAATAAACTCTTTATCAGTCAAGTAACAACGATCAAGATTCAGCTTTATATTACCCATGGGTGATAGAATCTTGGTCAGACGACTATGGTACACCCCTGGAACAATTTCCACAATTACCATAAAGTTTATTTAGTTTTATAACTAAACATCAGAATCCAACCCCAAACAACAATTTCATTAATACCTCTATTCTCTTCCATTACTTGAGTATTACTCATACAATTCATGACTTCTCAGATAATTTGTTCCTAATAATTAACGTGACATTCTATATGAGATCTAAAATGGAAAGAGATCCCCATTAGTCACGCCAGTTCAGACAGAATTTGTTCAATGTTAGTTTATTCATGCTTAAACTCCATAACATTTATCATCTATAATCGTTATATCGAGTTTAATACATATCAGATGTTAGCATACATCTCTTATTAAGTAAACGGTTACTTACTCATACCATCACCCACTCAAATATGGTAAGGTCATTTTCCTTAGTAACTTCAGATCTCACATACATATAATGATCTGCCTAAGTCTCCCACCGACATTTTGAACTCTTTAGTTCACCTTCTTTCTCCAAAAAGTTAAGATTTACTTTTTATTATATTCAAATATCTCAAGTCCACTACTTGAATATTAATAGTATAACGCCTTATAACTAGAAGAAAACTTATGAAATAGATCTGAACATAGTCTGTACTTGTTCATGATCTTTGTATTTCATACCTAACAATTTCTTAAAATCATTTGCAGGAAACTGATCCATTCATACTGTTATGAATAATTTCTATTAAGGTAAATATGAATTTTAAATGTGTGAAATAGAAGTAGTTTATCTACTGAACCTAAGTTCAATACATTCTCTTATATATATATATATATCACCACATCATATGCATATTTTATGAATCTCATTCCTGACATGATTTATACTATCAATCAACATACCTTATAACCACGAACAGCTCCATGTTATCGTTAATCGATTTAACTCTTATCTTAAGTCGACATGTATTTCATTAAGATAATACATTCATCACCAAGATTTGTAACTCTTCATTAAATCTAATGGTAGTCGACTCCATCCATCTTCTTAAGATGGATATCCAAGTTTCGTTCAAGGTCACAATATTATGAGTACACTTAAGTACTGCTTCGTCACTATTTCTTAAAGGATAGAAATCAATTACATTCCTTTAACAAAACATGCTTCAGAATAGAACACACAATGTATACCAACGGTTTCGAAAGTATTATTTCATGTCATAATTCAATAGCACGCCAAAATCAAATCATTCTGATAATAGATTCTAAGCAAAGCGGGTATCACAGCTTGAAAATGATTTCCTCAAACGGGATCACCTATTTCCTCCTTCAATGCAATACTTTATTTGTCGCATATACTAAAATATGTAATTCAAAATCGATATTTTCTACGAGTGGTTTAACTTAACTATTAAGCATTAGACAATATTTTACTTAAGGTAAGTAGATTCCCAAGAGTCCTTACTTTTTTATTTCTCTGCATACTTATATTTCTTTATTTATGCTTCAAAATGAGCGAAACAAGCCACTCATTCAAGATACCAAGCAGACTAATATCACAACTTATTGTGCTATTACACAAAGAAAACAGATCGCCGCTATTGGTCATAAGAACCATGCTTAATATTTTCATTTACATGAATCAAAAACCACCAAGTTCAAAAACTTGTACGACAAATGCACAGATAATATACGATATATTACTCTTATCGCATCATCAACTTTCCACCGAGATAAAAAATCACAACTGCTCTATACGGAGGGATGATAGAAATAATGTACAATTATATTATTAACATAACCATATTTGATTTTAGATTCAAAATCTCAATCATGAACTTGCATTATTAAACATAAGTTCACAAAGCTCTTCCTACGAGATAATGTCTGTAAGAATGTATTATTTAAATGGATTTGTTAAGCATGCTATACATTCTTGACCTTTAATACAAGGGCATTGAGTTCTCAACTCAAGTTGTAAGTCATTAAGGAACATTTCTTTAACTTGATTACACATTTTTAATAATTTACATTAAATGCTCATATGGTGAATAATTAGACAATACATGTATAAAGGGTGCCATAAATACTATATGCAAAGATAAACCTAACAATCATAAATTCTGTCAAGAATGACATAATTGAATACTTCAAGTAAGCATAACCCCACTAAAATGCACTAAGTATACCAAGACCCTACATGACTGAAAATTGAACGGCAACACGCATACATTTCAACTCTCAATCACATAGGTAAGTACTTACTACTAATTATGTCAAACATAACTCTTGGCATCACTAAAAGTTCATCATGTATTTACGCAGGACTCCTTTTATCAAAGCGGCCCAAGTCCTTCACTTGGAAATCACCGCATAAGTAACCAAGTCTACCGACATGTAGCCGAATGGACGCTTATAACTCAAGTCCCACTTTGGGAATCAGATAAACACTCTACTGAAAAGCCTTTGGCATGACATATCTACAGACTGTAGGTCCAAGACATAAACGTAGACTCTACTTCAACTTTGAAATGGTATTTATTAACACATTAATTTAAGGATTAGCTTATATTTAACAATAGTAACGATCACGCAAAGATACATATTCAAACAAGAAAATACATATTATACTGATCATAAGATAAATATAATTATACCGAGATTTATATATAACTTAAAAGAAGAAAATATAAATTAGACTAGTTCCCTAAATTCATGACACGCTTCTCTATTAATTGTCTATTCCACCGATTCTCCGCGTGGTCTCTATATTTTAATTAATTACATTTACATTTAAATAATAACTACTAACACGCCATCACCCATGCTTCCTCAAAACAACTTAGACTATATTTCTAAAATACTTAATAATTCATATCACTAGTCTTACGGCATCCATCAACATATTATACATTTAATAACTAATTATATTTGTGACGATATGATGTATGGAAGAAACGTATATACAACACAAATCTAAAATATATGTCACCTAATATTCATCAATATAAATAAACAATTTAATTGCATCGGTAAAACATTTATTTGAAACTCCATCTAATATTAACATTTAATATTAAACAATTAGAATTTTCCTTTAAAATATACGAAACACATATTCGAATCTAATTAAACGTATCAATTTTAAAAACATATTTAAGTGTATTATCATTTAATATTAAACAATTAGTGTTTTCAAAAAATACTATTTATTAATTTAAAACCATTTAATTCAAGATAATATGTTTCTCTAAAACTTTAATTATCAAATAATTCAAAGTTTAATTAAAACAATCAATTCGAATTAATAATTTTAATTATAATTCCTAATCGATATCGTAGATTTAATTAATTATACTTTTAGCTTAATCATTCCAAATACCACTAAACTAGTTCTAATCAAATTAGAATTATTTAAATATAGTTAAATAATTGTCTAAGTTTTAACTAGATCTAAAAATCTCAATTGAAACTCTCCAATCAAATTAACAATTAAAAATAGTTAAATTTATTGAAATAATGTTTCAACTTAAAATCAATCAAAATTTTAATTGATATCAAAATATCAATTTGAGCAAAACCGAGCATAAAATCAAGTCAAAACTTATTTTAGCTCATTTAGGAAACAAGTCCCTTATCCTAATTTAATTAGAATATTTATTCAAAATAAAAATCTAATTAACATTTGAATTTATTATTTTAATTATATTCAAATAATATAATTTAAATAAATAATATCAATTTTAGGATTATAAAATCTGGTCAAATAATTAGTTAAGATGGTCACCAAATTTTGGTTTAAAACCAAACTATAATTGAACTTAATAAACTATTATACGCATAACCCCAAGTCAAAAGAAGAAGTATTAGCCATATTCTCAATCCAGCAAAGGTCCAATAGAGAACGATCCATCGGCCCAATCCGCAGAGAAGCCCAACCAAGCTCAACGATAAACGAAGTTCGCCAACACAAAATCCGAGCAAATTTCACCACCGTGCCGCCAACATAGTGTCAAGTTAAAGAAGTCAGTCAATCTGACGCGGCCTGGCCAACACGTTGCCGGGGCCGAACGTCAAACCTCGATTTCACCGAGTCAACTCGATTGAGTCGACTATGTCTAACCGAAGTCAACTCCGGCGCATCGACGTGGCATACATTGCCTCGACACAAGCATGCTTACGCGACACGCCGCCTCCGTAACCTTCTCGTTTACTTTGATAACCCATCAATTTGATCCATTCAAAATAGAAAATTATCAAAATTCTAGAAAAATATTTCTAATTGAATTATATAAAAAACACAAATTAAAGATTAACATTAATCAAGATATCAGATGAATCAGATAATCAATCGATTCAACTATTTTCAGATGCATAAAAGTCATTCTAAAAATCAAAAAAGAATCAGAAATCAAGAAAAATATTTCGATTTAATTACATGTAAATCATGATTTTTATTAATTATTTTAATTCAATTAATCACATATCTCATATCAATTGAATTAAACAGACATCAAATAGCAATTTTAAACATATCAAAATCAGATCTAAAAATATAAACAATTTATATACCATAATTACGTGATTATAATACTCGAAGTCGGCTCTTGATGCCACTGTTGGGTTTTACGGATTAAAATAACAATGATCTAATCGACATTGGGCGAACTCTACGATTATGAAAACACTAATTTAATCAAAGATTACACCTTACACCTCAAGCCATAAAGGAAATAACGTCGTAGGAGTTCGAACAACCAAAAGTGAGGATTGCCTCAAGCACACCCACACCAACGACGATCAAACCTCACGGGTTTTATTGTACTAAAGTAAACAAAGTGAATTTAGGACCATGATTTTCTCTTTCCCCATATGGCCGAACAAGCAGGGTTGAAAGAGGTTTCGGCTTCATCATTTCTCTAAAAGACGGATAAATGAATTGAAAGAATTATTTTTACCAACTAAGCCCTTTATAAGCTTCTCAGCCATAATTTAGGCACTTCAAGAGTTATGGCAAACTCTCTACCACCTCCATAAAGGTTAAGATTCTATAACTCAGCAGAAGATTCTAGAATCCTCAATCTTCTCTTGATTCACAAGTGTTACTTTGTGCAGATTCCAAATTTCGAATCTTGCCCCATTATTTCCATATAGCTACACTTTTAACCCGGGAAGAGAATCATATTATATTGATCATGTTAATACATGACCTCTTAGGCTCGATTGACAAGAGTATATTAATTTATGTTAAACGAACATCGTATTAATATATAGACAGCGAATGATCTCACAAGTCTATCATCATAACCCTTAATGCCACGCGACTTAATCCTAATATGTCAATTGTCGAACAATCAACATATATCTCAACTTATATTATTTGGAATATAATTAAACGTGAATGTGAAATCGTCAGATAATCAAATTATTCAATGCATATTTACGAGCTCTAATATCTCATTTCCAACACAAAGTATACCTTCAAAAAATAAAGACATTTATTAGAAAAAATTCGAATGGGTGCAAGTTTACATAGTTTTCGAATGATTTCGAAATTACACATAAAAAAATGTCTCAAATATTTAGACATCAATCAGATGCATCGCATCACTGCCTTCTTTACTAGTAATTGATTTGTCTTCTATATATATTCATCATTTCATACTTATATCAGTTGATTACGCCAATCAAGCTACTATATTGTGCTAAGTCAATGTTACTCTGGAGGCCAAGAATAGCAACATTATTTCAGCACTAAGAAAACTCAAGGTCCAGCTTTTGATGACTCACGATCAAATGGCAAATACTCTACACACTCCATTTCGAAGTCTTCAACCCTAAAATGATCATGAAAGCTATTAAATAAAGAGCAGAACCCGAATACCTTTTGCAGCCTATTATTCTATTCTTCTTAATAGTCCTAACACATCGTTGGGGATACCAATTTTAAAATCTCTATCTCTTTATTTTCATTACTTTACTTCTAATCTCTTTGTCTTAGAATTTACATACGCTCCTGTGATAGCAAATTCGCTTTCCGCCATTATACCAAACAAAGACGTGAGCCAAATCCAGACAAATAAGAAGATTGGCATGAAAGTATGAAATTTGCTTAAGTTCACCGAGTAAATATGGATTCTCGTGGGGTCTTGGATGGTGTTGGGCTTATGCCTCCATCGAGGAAAATTGTCATAGTTTTAGTTTTGGGCGCTCATGATTTATTCATTTACTAACACTAGTAAGTGGTCAGGATACATCGGAGAAGAAGTTCTTCAATAGGTCAATGACGAGCCCAGCGAATTGGACAAGGCTACTATCAGGATGGAGTCAAGTCCGCATGTCCCAAATGAGTGCAACGTAAAAGGTCCTCGAAAGTGGTACTGGCTGCTATCGCCGCAGTGGTACGCATTTCAAGTGACATTTAATCTTAGTTGCCGATGCCATATTTTACAATCGATTGGCTCAATCTCGAAAGATCCTATCATATGTGTTTTAGAGGAGCCGTTCTCAACGATAAGGCTGACGGGTGGTGAAATCATTTCGATGGCGAATGGGTCCGTCTCAAGTAGCGGCCGAGATTACTCGGGGAATTGTGAGATAGACGTAGATCTCGCGACATTGAATAAGGTTATACATGTCAAGACCTCGAACTTGCTATCTCCCGAGTCTATTAGACAAGGAGTTCGCTTTCAGGAGAAAGGAGGTCGATTGCTCATGCGGTTCAATGCTACTCCAAAAGGAACGGAACTTGTATGTTTTACAAGGTAAGATATTTCGATTCAAGATGATGCAAGGCCGGGAAACAGCGGGAGCAAAGGAAATTGCGGACTCAAAAGAGTAGCCGGTAGGCATTTCTGCCACTTTCAAGGGAAAATACTATAATAAGCTTCAAGAGTTTTTGTGGAACATCATAGGGTGCTTCGCTGGGATGTCCTAAAGAGCACTACCGCTCAGACTATTCAATGGCGTGTCAGGATCTCATTCTCATATGTCATCCATGTCAGGCCGGTGACTATTCAATGGGCAAAAGCTGTCACTGATAGAGATTTCATTATTGTGGATCCTGAGATCATGTAGTGACTGCCAAGATAACGTTTGGGGAAAGAGAAAGCATGACTTTGTATTTCTCTCATGCTAGTACGATAGGAAAGTAGGTGTTTTGGTATACACTAGTTTTATTTATTTCTCTCGTATTTCACACAGTATTGACCATAAGAAGCTGGATATCAATAGGTAGTGGAGAGGTTTCTACAGGGGCTGGGCTTCAAATAATGGATCATGAACTAATATGTTTTGGTATTTGCCTAAAGAATAGGGCACATGAGGCTGTGGAGCGCAATTAAGATTGTCTATCTCTTCTGTGTGTCATCTTAATATTATCCTCACATCCGAGTACCTCGAGTACATCCGTTTCAATTATCTGCACATCTTTGGTACTCGGTACATCCGGTGCACTTTGGGGAGGTTCATTTTCTTACATCTCGCGCGGATTCAAGCCGCGGAAATTTGTCGGATTATGCCTCAATCAAGGTCACGGAGTGTCGTATGTTACTCGAGGTAAAGAATAGCAAGACATTGCGGATCAAGAAACTTGTTGGCCAAGTTTCGACGAGACTTAATGATCAAGTATTTGGCGTATAAATATTCTACACATTCCATCTGAACCTCAACCAGAATCATCACAGAGGCTATCAACAGAGAGTTTGTTTCCGAATCAAATTGCGCCTCGTTTATTCTATTCTTCTTAATAACAGAGTACTGAATAGATTCGTCTGCTATTTATCTTTCCAAGAATATACCATACAGCCTACTGGGTCATAATATCGCATCCCAGAATTTACTCTAGAAATAATGTAGACAATAATTTATTCGTCTCTACAGTTTTATCTACATCCGAGCCAAGCAGGCTCAAGTCCGTAACTGCCTCTATTATAAGAAAATTTGCTTTGTACACAGCACGCATTACCATAACATCAGCAGTGATACCACGCTAAAATCTCATTTCTTTATTTTCAAGATTTCTTAATTCTTATCTTAGAATTCAGATCTATCCATATAAAGAAATTGTCGTTATAACATATATATTGATGAGATTTGGGTTTTAACTTGAGACAAAACTTAATGTTATTATCTTTTTACTTTCACATTACTTTAATTTTTGTATTTGTGCGAAACATTTAACTATTTGAAGACATATGAGATTTAAATAGAAGGTGAAATAATATATATATATAATAATTATCTAACGTTTGGACCTTTAGGGGTGGGCCAGTGGCATTAGAAAATATGATTTACCTTGAGAGGCATCTTTACAAATACCTTTTATTATCTCCAGATGAAGAAACCTAAGATAAGAAAAGTGGGGGTGGTCTGTGTTGATGGGGTTGTGATCGTAGAAAATGCTCTTTCTAAAGGTGAAGTTAAAAAACGAAGTTATCATTGTCAACTGATAATTAAAAATGGACAATAGCAAAAGGATTGATGCACATCACATGTTAAGCTGTCCTATAACAAGCTTTGAATGAAAAGTCATCAACAAATAAATTAGACACTAAGTAAAAGTTAATCCAATTGATTGAAAAATAAATCATTTAGCGCCGGTTGACGCTCCTCGTGCTCTTCACTCTAATGTGAACAATCATATCTTAAATTACAAAAAATGAGATTTGTAGCACTTCATGATGCTACAACCTTAAAAAGACATCTTCATTAAGACCTTGGAAACAACAAAGTATGGGTTCAAGTTTTAAGTTTCTTGTTTGTAAGTCTTGAGATATAATCATCTTTGTGATTACTCAAATAAATATATTTTAAATGACAAGTTGTTTGTTAAAATGAGTTAATCATGATTTTGGCCCCATAATGAACGTAAGCTTGTACATTGGGCCTCGATAGTTATATTATTACAAATTAGTCCCCAAAAGAAGACAAAGATACGTATGGTCCATGACATAGTGAAAATATCATAGCATTTGGCCCCTCAATACGATTTGTTACTAAGAATACTTGCCACTTTTGAGATCATATCAGCAACACTTCAGGCCACTTTCAAGATTAATATTTAAATAAAGATCTCTGAACCAAAGTACAACTTCATTACATTATATATTATATAGGACCAAATTAATAATTACCTCATTAAAAACAAGGCCTTATTCAAGGATCGGGACAAGAGCTGAAACGCAATAAAAAGCTTTAATTTTCTCATCTCTACAAATTTTTAAGAATCATGGAGACCGCCTAAATTGGCCCCAAGAATAAATGACCGTCATAGCTGACTCCATGTGGCAATCACACAAGTAATCAGAAGACGAAATACAGATTGAAAGGAAAGAAACGATCCCAATTAACAATTCAAGTGTTCAATCTTATGAAAGAGTTTAAGTCTATTTTTGAGCTAAAAATATAATTTAATGAATATTTTGGGGGAAAACATAAATTCGACAAAAAATGAATTTAATCAAGAATAAACTAATTTGCCTTAATCAATAATTTTGATAAATTTTATTAAATTTATGTTTTTCCCCCCAAAATATTATATAAATTAGCAATTTTGACCCAAAATTTATCTAAATTTTCTTTTTCCGTTAACATTTAAAAGCATGCAGCATTTAAAGTGGGATTATTTGGCGCACACACAACACTTAAGTGACTATTTCGCCTATCTATTCACTTCATGCGACCAAACCGCAATGTAGCCACCCAATTACTGCGACTATTTTCTAAGAATTACCTCGATTCATGATAAAGAGTTTTAACATTTCATACGATCTGTAATATTATTATTAATTTCTATGTACTAGGTTTAATACGGAGTATAAAATACTTCTACTCCGTACTTAACATGTATTCTTCCAAGAAATTTTTACCAGCTCATTAAAATGGGCCACTTCAATCTCATAACTTATACAACTACAAAATAACAAATTTTATTGAAGTGAATCACTAATTAGAAACATAGTTCATCTACAAGTTACTTATACGTGAATTCTTTTTTTACTTATTTCACAATTAATTCCAAAAATTGCTAACTTTTTAGTATATAATTGGTAGTTAACATAAATGCATTAACATATAGATAAATTATACTTATAAAACCCTTTTGTCAAAGTATTTCCCCTTGCTTTTGTGAAATTTTTTTCCTGAAGATTAATCCCAATTCAAGATTTTCCAAATTTGAGATTTTATGCAGGTTGATGAATAATGTGAGTGCACATTTTTGAGGTGCAAGTGGAAATAGTTAGACATGGGAATAAGGAAAAGGCAGATGGATATGCAGTAGTGGTGATAAGATTAAGATAATACGCTACATTTATCTCAACTTATATATCCTTCGTCCAGATGCAAAGCATCACGGAATGCAATTATTCAAATGTGTACGGACACCATAATGAAAACTACTCGTAAATACTATCTCCATCCATAATGAAATTACATGATCTCTCTAAACAATAAAATTCATTATCTAATTTCTATCAAACAATAATAATTTCACAATATCATGGGAAAAAACTATTGATCAAGAAATGAATCATATCTCTTGATCAATAATAATGCATCTTAATGCACAAAGATGTATTATCAAGATCCGTAATAATGTGGTAAAGTTAGGAGATGGGGTAGTTTAAGAGATATAATGCTACACTACTTAGATGTATAAAAATATTCCTCGACAAGATTGGCAGTTAATTAATATGCTAAACCTTTTCTTGGCATGTTATTTTATGTTTTTTTTCTTTATCCACTTGCAATCTACTAATGAGGTTATTTAGATGATAGTACCATTGTTTTTTGGGGAAGGAATCATATCATGTTCTTGATCCAAATTCATTATCTTATCTCAAGTCAATTTGTCCCTCCATTATTGCCAAGAAACAAAGCATATTGCTTTACACTTGGAGCATTGTAGTATAATTCTTAAAATCAGTAATCTTTTCAAATTTAAGATAGATCAACACAAATAAATTGAAAAATAAATAAATTTATTATATTCCATATCTTTAAATATCTTCTAAACAATTTTAGGTCAAATCTTTGATTTATTACCATTGCTTAGATCAATCATCGATCTTTTGTACTTGATAATAATTATTTTAAATTTATAAACAATGAAATAGAAAATATATATAATTCTATGTAAAATTTAAAACCTAATCATAATAAAGTTGTATAATATTTTTTATGAGTAGTTTTACACTTTACCTCCATCAAAATCAATACTTATGATATTACATGCTCTGTTGTCAACAAAATATACCACTCAGTACTCACCTAGTCACCTCCTTTTCCTCATGTCCCAAAAAATTGAGGCTTTCAATAAAATTGGATAACAAACTCTCATTCTCCTAAAAAAATCTTTTTTAATTGATAGTATCTTTAATTTTCATATCAAACATTAATCATCGATTTGTTCCTTAATTTAATATAATATATACAACTGATACCGTTTTGTCTTTAAAACTATATATTTTCAAAATTTTATTTTCTAACAATTTTTCATGATATAATTAAAAAATAATTGGGTGAAGGCAAAGTTCACAATTTTTCAATTTTTCATGATATAAATAAATCGAAGGGAGTACTACATTTCAAAAAATTGAACAATTAAATTTTTAATTATCATAATTAACAATACAAATATAAGTTAACATATATATCTTTGGTTTTAATCAAAATTATCATGTTGAAGACAAAATTCACCAAAAAAATAATACTTCTACCAAATATACTAATAAAAAGTTTAAAATTGAATAATATTTTTTTTAGACAGTGGGTATATTAAAGAAAATGTCTTCCGTGTAGGAGTTTAAAAATAAACTCCAATACGAGAGAAATTTCCATATATTAAAAGTTTAAAAACCCACTAAGCTTTTAAAAATCTTTCTTTATTTTTCCGTTATGACAATTGTCTCCCTGATCTCTATATAACCAATCCTCAATCTTCCTTACAATACTTCCAGTATCTTTCTCCCCATCATCATTCATCTCCTTCTCCATTTTCATTGACTTTTACACCAAAATATGATGAAGGAATCGTTGACTTTAGAGATCATGTTGTTTGGTGTGAGAGTTAAGGTTGATCCCATGAGGAAGAGTGTTAGTATGAACAACTTGTCTGAATATGAACACCCTCATATTGTTACTAATAACTTGAACAATGAAGAAGCTAAGGTTGTGGCTGAAGACAATGGTTATGCCTCAGCTGATGATGTTGTGAATACTCAGTCCTCTGCTGGACGTTGCATTAAGGAGCGTAAGAGAGGTTGGACTCGTAAAATATTGATTTGAATCAAAATTATCACGTTAGTAAATTATGTTTAAAATGGTATATTTTACATATTTCTCACCAGAACATATACAAAAATCAGAGTTATCGTATTACTAGTAAATTATGTTAAAAGGGGTATATTTGTATTTATTTCACATCGGATATTATATAATATATACAAAAATATTTTAGTAAAAAATTTAAATATTCGATCATCAAATTCAAGACTAGACGATAGGATTGAGCAAAAAAGATTGATCTTACAGTATAACAATACTGTGTACTGTTTATGTATTTCATTGTTAGAATTTGATGAGATGTTTATCTTACATATATTTGTTAAACTATGTGTATAAATAGGCCATGGACAGAAGAAGAGCACAAGTTGTTCCTTTTGGGATTACAGAAAGTTGGAAAAGGAGATTGGAGAGGAATTTCAAGAAAGTTTGTTAAGACTCGGACACCAACTCAAGTTGCTAGTCATGCCCAGAAATACTTCCTTAGGAGAAACAACCTTAATCGTCGTCGCAGGCGATCTAGCCTCTTCGATATCACCACGGACTCTGTATGTTCTCATTCGATTCAATGCTCGTCCTTATGTTTATTCGTCTGCTTATTAGATTTGTTGGCATATCGTTTAGATCGCGTTTGATTATGGGATTATCAGATTTTGTTGTAGTAAGTAGAACAAAACATTGAGAATGGATTAAATCCATAGGTTTGTGTTATGCATCAGTACTTAACTTTTAGGTCTCACGGAGATAAGGCTACTTACTATCCGATGGCCCAACCCCCCTATCTCACTTTGGCGGGAGCCTCTATAGAGGCACTGGGGCTTATTAATTCTTCACTTGATGATGGTGGTAAAATAGTCGTTTTTCATGTAACAGACATTTAGGTGGGTTCTGATCAAGTGCAGGATTTAGATAGGAATTAAAAGTGTTTTACTAACTTATTTTTCAAGAGGGGTAGTTGAAGGTCGATTATTATACAATGCTGATGATGTATATATCTGATGTTGTTAGGTTTCTGGTATGCCAATGGAGGAGTGTAATGATGAAGAAGATAAGTTCACACCTAGAGTAACGGCTCATGGTGCTGCATTCCCAGTATCTTTTGGGCAGATGATGTTACAAGGACCAATTCAGAATCCTATAGAAGCCATGACCTTTGGGAAAGTCGACCCTGTTGCAAATCCTATGTCAAGTTCATCCCCAAACATTGAGATGGAATCAACTCAATTATCATTGGGGTTATCTTGGTCATCAACATATCAGCTTATGTCAAGTTTCAGGAATGGGGAGAGCATCATAAGTGTTGCATGAGACCAGTTAAAACATTATTCCTAATTAGAAAGACTTGATTATGCTTGACTTAATATCTAATGCTTTGATTTGTACAGACCAGAAAATTGTTATGCCTTATTGTACTTCTTGTTTTTATTGCTTTCCCCATCAGATAATGTTTTCTTTTTTCCTTTTTGTTTGTAGTTGGGAGAAATAAATAATAAAGCTAATTATAACTTGCTTCTTGTATGTGAATTAGTGGTTGAGTAGCTGGAAAATGAAAGTATCTAGTGGGAATCCACATTTCTCAGATTAGATGCTATTTTGTGATGGAGATCTAAAAGTAGTAGTAGTACATATGAATGTGGATGGGAATAATGTTAGATATTAATGGACAGTATAAGAAGTGGTAGGGCCTTCTTATGGCCGGTGTGTATGGTGTGAGGGGCTTAGTGATGTGAATGGATTGAGTAAGTCGATACTTGTTCGGCATCCGATAAGGCCAACCAATTCGACTCGACAATCAACCCAAAAAATATGTTCCGGTTGTGTTGCCTCTCTATCGCTCCTCAGCAACCCCTCAATGCATTGCCATCAAATCAACGCCTCCCTCCTAGAGAAACCTAACAGAATATCAAAAAAGATGAAGGGGGTTGGATTTGACAACTACGTCCTCTGCTCCTTTGGGTAACTTATCGTAATTTTGATTTCACCAATGCGATAGTCACACATGAACGAAGAAACAGAGAAAGATCAAAAAAAAGTTGGGTAGAAACTATATCTAATTACTCAATATAGAGATTGTTAGAGGAAATATGACGCAGTTCCTAATTCCTCTAATAGAGACGAATGGATATGTAGAATTTAATAACTAGCCCCATTAAGTGAAATATGGTTTCGTTTGATTAATTTAATTAAATTTTTTGTTTGAAAAAAAATGTTCATTAATGAGTTTACCCTTTTTTCTAACTATAGAAGTACAAATTACATACGACTAATAAATTTGTTTAAGAAACTAGTTCTAAGCCCAAAAAGAAGTTCTGATATTGCACCGGCCACGAACTTTTAAATCCTACCTGAAATGGCTTTAAAGTTCGTCAACAATACCAAAGTCCCACATAATGTATAAAAACTGCATGATGTGATAATATACTTTCGAATCGATCCCTGAGATTTCACGAATGGGGACAAGTGACCGGCATCACTAAGCCCATGAGGCCACGAGTCCTGTTAGATGGACCTCCATCTAATTTAACATAAAAAATTGATATCAAGCAGTCAATTGAAATGATGATTAGTTTAAGGAACAAATTAAAAAGATGTCAAAAAAAATTTAAAAAAGATGACAATTTGGGTGAATATTTGATATAGGTTAGACACTGATAAAGGCAAGAGTTCAAACCTTAGTCGATAGGTTTAAAAAAAATATCAATAATTGGGGAGTACATAAAATTAAGTAATTTTGGATTCTAAGTTGGAACTTTGACACTGGTCAAATACAATCAAAATGGGACCTTAGCTTTGCCTGAGTGGGTGATGGGAATTGGGACAATGTATGATCTGAATCTGATTACAGGTTTCATTTGGATCGCACATGGTGGTATCTTTAATTGGATTCTTTTATTTCTTAACAAAAGAATAATGATGTTTTAGTAGAAATGTAGAATTCCCTTTTTGGTAAAAACTGTTTGTTTGTTTATAAAATCCAAAGCAATTATGCAATCTATATTTTTATTACCACTATCTAACATTCTACTTCTAGGACACTAACGTTGAATATATAAAAAAAAACTATTGAATTTTAGCTAGGAAATTAATAACACAAAACATTAATCAAGACTATACAACATAATTTCTTTAAACCAAATTTGTTCTCTATCCAAACGCTTTTGTGACTATTATTAGAGAGCTAAGAATCATTCCACGATATAAATTGGTCAAACCGACACTTCTGTAAGACTCTAAACAACGTTTACCGAATCAAAAAAGCAAGAGTAATCACCAAATAAAAATTGTTTGATTTGAAAGTGGAGGATTTTCGTATAAGTTGTGTTTCATGGATGAAGGTTGTTCCGAATAAATAGATAGCATCAAGGAGTGGTGATCAATCACTCTTGGACCTTCACTATCACGTATTAACTCGTAGCAGCTTAATAAAGCAAAACAAATCTAATAAATGTAACCTTTTATCTCAAACGGGATAATCCAATGCTGTAATTTTTGGTGTGCAAAATATAACTACCAAATATTTGGGGGGCTGGGAACTTGCTCAAGGAAGACCCTAAGACTCTGCCTGCCCCAGCACGCTTTTATATTACTTTTCGTGATCACATATACTAAAAGGACTTGTGGTCCATCCTTAACCCATGAGGCTTCAAAGATTTTTATTAAGAGACGCTTCACTCATGCCTGGGCATGCATCAACTATATAAACTGATATAAACCTCATTAATTATCCCATGCAGTACACAAAGTACCAATTTTGCATTCACAACTTCTACATTAACATTCCGACACTACTGATCCATAAGGCTATGTCAATCTCTACGTATGGAAGTGAGCATTGGGAATCATCAGAATCTTAACTATAAAAAAGTATATTTTGTCTTTATATTTCTATCTGAAGATGGATAACAATTTTTAGTAGTCATGCATCACTAGTCCTCAAGTAATCTAGTCGGGATGAGTAAGTACCGACACCCGGCCGGGTTTTCTCTTACCGGCCTGCACTAGGTATTTTCGAGTAACGAGTAAAAAATTATTTTCCAAAGGCGCTAACCTTCGAGCCGGTTATCGAAATTTGCTTTTTTGAATGCAGAACGAAATGCCGGGTTACCCGGTCCTTTAGGAAATTTGAGCAATTTTTTTATATTTTAAGAAAGTAGTATTTTATTTTATTACAATATTTTAATAAATTTTTTGTATTTGAAGCCCAAAATTTATAAGAAATTAGTATTTTATTTTATACAATACATAATACTTTATTTTATTTTTTATCAAGTAATACGTCAAACCGGCATCGAAGTTACTCGATAAGCTAATGTTAAAAAAATACTTCAAGTTTCGCCGATTAACCTTCGAACGTAAGTATCTAGTTTGACAACGAGCGGTGTCGAAGTTATCCCGATCCTTTACTAAAGACCTGGGCATCACCAAGATGTCAATAGTTGCTTATACGAAAACATAGAATTAAGAAACCATATTATTTTTCACTACAAATCTTGATGATGACATTCCTATCTTTATTATTTTGGTTCAACTTTTTCACTATGTGGAATGTTGTTATCAAAGGATATAGAGTGAAAATCATTGCACTTGAAGAAAAATAGTTTCTTATGTGTAATTGTATTCCCGTATCTTGGCTTAAAGTTAAATAGGATTTTGGATAATAAATGAATATAGATAGGACATGATACACTAAACATCTAGATCATTATTTTTGAAAGTCAAATAAAAAGTAAAAGTTATGTTATGTTTTGAACAAACCTTGACTCAATGAGCAAAAACAAATACTCTGTATAAAATAATGTAACCAGCCTTATTTTTATTTCTTAAAAAAACAAAAACATGTTTTTGATGCTATTAAAAAAACAAAAAACACTTCTATAATTTGAACACTTCTATCTCTAAGAACATTGTAGAGATCATTTCATGTGAATCTTTATATATCCACTATGGCTAATTACCTCAAATATTTCAATGCCTAACTTAAGATACATGAATGGACCACCAAATTAAACCTATGCCTGCCTGACCATGTTTTGTAAGATTTAGCAGCAAATGATGCTTACTTTGCTTTGCTTCAAGTTTCATCTGGACAATTTAGCAAGAGAAAAGAGAAGGCGTTAAGAGACGCTCGTGGCCAATTGTGTTTAAGAAAAGTTCGCGTAGAACACAAACTTCCATCGACGAGAGAAAATGAAAGGATTTCATAAAAGTTCTCGTAGAATCGAGAATGATCAGATTCTTGAACATGCCATAAGAAAGTGAAACAATGTAATAACAAAGAAACTCCCATATATTCTGATCTTTACATTAAGAGATGATTTAAGGTAAAATATTACATCTCAAGTACTCAACCACAATTCCAACAATGGAAAAATTTGGAAAAAAATATGACAAATAAGCGAAACTCGTCTACTCAAATTCTCTCACCTCTCACACTTTCTGGACAATAAGAAGAAAAGGAAGAAATACAACATAACCATTTTCCAGCTCAATCTCAACTGACCTCACCAATGAAAAAAAAAATAGCTCAACAACGGTCCGTAAACTTACTATGTCTATAGAAAAAGAGCAGGGTACAAAATTGGCCCTCATGCAGCTGTCTTCTATGATACACAGAGTGTGTTCACCTCTAGCGGTCGCAAGGCTCCTTGAACGATGTCTTGAACTGTTCGGTTTCGTCGACAAACCTCTGACAGCTCTTCAATCGGAATCATTAGACCATTTATATTTCCTCCAGATGCTGCATCTGAAAGAGTCTGCATGAATTTTGCCCTCTCTACTTCTGTAACAGCAGCAGGCGGAATCAAGGAAATACTTGCGTTTGCCCACTCTAGAGCCTTTCCTGCATAAGCTCGAGTGAGAGCTAGGAGTGCATATGTTACCTGCATAAAGAACGACAAAAGGAAAAAAAAATTATGTTTCGGGCATAATGCACGAAGACGACATATTGCTGCGATATCAAGAATTGTTGTCTGGGAAGGGAAAACGTTAGAGCATAGTACCGTCTCTATTCGTGAGCTGGGCAAAGCTCCTGTTAGAGAAGCAATAAGAATTCTGGAGATAGTAGGTCCTCGAGGAATAATTATGGAGTCCCTTATTGGTAGATAATTGTCACCCTGGCTAGAATTTCCGAAATCAAATACGTCGGACAAGAAATTTAAGATGGAATTGGAGGCTTCCCTGCAACAGTGAATGTAAAATATCACAAAAACCAGAAAAGTTGGCAGTAGTTTCTACTTATGACCAAAAATTGTTAAACCCTATGCAATCAATACTATGCTCGACGCGATGGACTCTTCACTGGATTCTTCAAATTGAATGCGTGAAGAAAAATATAAGAGTACAGAACTACATTAATGGACACACACATATTAGATATTAATATATATGAGAGTGAGAGGGTGGTACCTATGTTGTACTGTGATCCCAACCATGGCACAATCAACTAATGATGAGAAGACTGAGGACGGGAAGAATAACTGTGGACAATAACGTATACATCTTGATGCCAACAGGAAACAGTCATCTGCAATGTCGGGTCTTGAAGTAAAATCCTGCTCAGGAGTCAGGATAATATCGAAGTTATTCAAGAATGATCAGACAACAAGCTAGTTTGCATAAACTAAAAGGTTAGAGTTAAACCTGAATTTTTGTAAGTAGGCATGTTGTATTGGTAAAGAGAGATTCAATCAACACTCTCAAGTAGTCTGCACAAGATGGATCAGATCCAAATATCTGCACAGTTTCCAGAATGATCAATACATAAAGATCAATTCACATTTAAAAAAAAAATCATCTCACACATGGCATTGGTCTTTCCTGAAATGGGAAAAGCGTACCTTGATAACCTCACTGGACAGATAAAGAAAACATGATTGATGGTGCTGTTGATAAAGTCCTTGTATTTCCCCCAGCATTGCTCCAATTGTAATTCCCATGAATCTTTTGCAAGTTCTTACCTGAAAATTTTCACAATCCAACCACATTCAACATATTGGTGAAGACATACACAACTGAAGAGACAGGAATTACTAGTATTATTTCATAGGCACTAGGATAATGCTGATAATTTGACAGAGGGCATGGACTTATACAAAACAGTCTCGCGCTCATAATGGACACTCGACATATGGACTCAAAGGTCAATCAAAGGATAAAAATACACTATGGATGCCGCACATTAAACAGAGACCAAAACGGGCTCCATTTAATATTTCCAGCGTCCATAGTGACCTATAGACATATTGGCAGCTTCGGCGGGTGTGGAAAACTCATTTGGAGACATGTGTGGATGCCATGGGCAAAGCAGAAAAAAATAAACGTGACTGTTTCAGTTGCATATAACGTGACATCATCCCACCCCACATAATAAGGTATCTGGATTGGTTGAACAGTGAGCTCTAAAAAACATCATAGCGTATAATTTCTTTAAAAGACCAACCCCTTCCCCTACAAAAACAAGGCAACAAAAAAAGAAGGAAACATCGGAATGGATGGAGCATTAAATTGTTAGAAGACACAATATGAAGAGATTAAGTATAGCTCATATGAAGGCACTACGCATATCACAATCCAGAAGAAAATTGATACGAGGACTGCTATTCAGACAGGAAGATAGAGTCTGGACTCCCAATTAAGTAGGTACAATGTCAGAATCTTTGTAAACATCATGTTTCCTAAGTACAAAAGTTAACCAAAAAATAAATTAACCTGAATTAATCTTTTTTAGATTTCATAATTAACACAGAACTTAAGCGTATAAGTAATTGAGCAGATTTACTTAATAATGAGTATAAGTTTTGGTATATAAAACCAAAGAACAATACATAAATGGTTGTTTTGAAGACAAGATTGCTGCTCAATGAATAGTCAACCTTATAGATTTCGGGATGGAAGAATATTTTATTTCCGTTCCAGGATTAAGGGTGTATGGTGATTGGTGTCATGTATTAGATTATTGGTCATGGTAGAGCTGCGAGTACAGTACATCATTTATAAAGTAAACCAAAAGTGAAGAAGACAAATGGATATTAACTAACAAAGGCTTGAGAATGGAATTAAAAGGATCTTATTAGAAATATTAAACACTTACAGCATTTTTGCAAGCTCGACAAAGAGATTCCATAGTTCGCATATCCCAAGCGCGACTGCACAATGGACAAATGTCAACGATAGGGCTACACGGTAAGTTCAATGCAAACATCAATGCATAGCCACAGCTATCTTAAGAAATTATCTGGATGTTTCTTACGTGTCAAAGATTGCTTTAAACATTGGCCAAAGCTTTTGAATTGCATCAGCAACTGCTTCTGGGTGATTTACATATCTACGAAAATTTCATCAAGAACATATAAATTATATGGGACTTGGACACATATCAAATAGAGAAGGAAAAAGAAGCAGATTATATCTAAATATATTAGCAAGTCGATCAATATGTACAGTTAGTTCTCTAGCGGTCTTTTGTCCCAGCTCTACAGGCCCTTGATTAATTATTTCCTGTAGTTGGACAAGTTAGTAGTGAGTACTTGTATTGACACTGTTGGTTCAGAATTTATATAAAATTGAGTCGAGCAAACCTGTAAGGGATGGACTGCTGGAAAGCATAATGCTTCGAGTCCCTTTTTGGCATGCTCTGACGGAAGCTGTGTTATAACTATACTGCAGAAGAACATCTTATCGACAGTCAAATGAAATATCCACTATTAGTAATTAAGAAGTGTAAAGAGAAGAAATACCTTAGAGCTTCCACCAGATGTAAAGAGTCCTCAGAAGACACCTTGAAGCTACCTACTCCAGTCATTGCACTTTGATATATATTGAAGAGTCCGTCCAAGGATCCAGAGAGTTTATTTCCACAATCTACAGTTGGAAACAATTCTTGTTAAGTGTATCAGAAAATATTCACAATCCACACCATAAGTTATTGAGATTGTGTAAATTCATTATCAACAAATATCATATAAAGTGGAAAAAAAAGTTTGTAGTTGGACAGAACATAAGGCCACTGAATGAGACTTGAGAGAAACAAGCGAAAAACTCAATTGCTATTACGATTCGTCTTTCGAACTTAAACAGTAAAAGAGCAACAACAAGTGGAGGAACCTTTACCATTACAGATATGTCTAAATGCCTTAGAAGCAGCTGCTGCAGAATCTTCAGACAGAGACATGCCAATCACAAGAATGTCTATGACTGAGGGCAAGAAGGACGGCCCACTGGGTGCAGCATTGAGCCATCTTGAATAAGCTCCAACAAGTGAGCAGACTGGAAAGAAGAAATATATAGATAAGACCAAGATATAACCAAGTAACTTAATTCTTCATTTTCTTTGAAAGACGGTCTTTTATGTATGTGACTACAGAGAGTTCACACTTGCAGGACAACAGATCAGAACATTTTGGAACTAAATTACCTCCTGGCCTCATGAACAGAATGTTTCTAGTTTATAGTTAAAATCACAGGTTTACAAAATAATTGAAAATCATGCTAATATATAGATAAGATCATTATATTGCATTTTAAGAACATGAAGCTGTCTGAACATCTTGCAGGAGAATGCAGATAAAGATAATATCTAGCAAGGAGAAAACCCACAGCATCTATAAGAAGAAGAATTAGGGTCACTCTGAATCGAATTAACTGTAATTACCCGTGTGAAGTAGTTGAGGTTGATGAGGAAGTTTAGATAGAAAAGACATTATCTGTTCCAGTGGAAGACAAGTGAAACAAAATCAATGGAGATTTGCATCAGAAATTAAATGAGAATCAACAAGATCATGGGTTCCACGGGGGTAAAGAAAGCTAAGTTCGCAATTATAAAAGTTACTACATAAGATGGTTTGTACCTGGGGCATGACCTCAGCTTCTTCAAAAGAAACAAAGTCGGAAATTGCCTGTATACAATAAAGTGACGCTTCTGCTGGTTGCCAATCAATTCCCTTTTCATTTCTACTGCTTACTGCCTGCAACAGTGACATGAAACTAAGACTCATGATGGAATCTAGGGAAATAGAAGAACATTATTGAAATATATCTAAAGCGGCGCCAGTCCTTGTCTAAAAACGCAAGATCCAATTGGAAGTAAAAAATTGCTAAAATGGTACCTATAAGTGTAGGCACTATACTCCAAGCAAAGTTAATAGATAAAATATGTTTATTTCTATAGGTACTGAAAAGATAAACTCAAACTTAATAACGTTTAATTCACTTATTTTTCATTTTATATTTTATCCCTGACACCTCTCAAACCAAGTTGAACATCAATGTACATCACCTATCAGAAGAAAATGAAAATGATAATTTCTTCTGCAATTGTATATCACAAACAAATAGGACTATATAGGTATAGTGTCAAAGAGAGGATGGAATATACCTCTAGGAGCTTCATACATAGAATTCGTAGTGTAGATTCACCTCCTAATACCAATGCAGCATCTATTAAGGCATCTGCCACAGCTGAAAGCATTCAAGACTTTCAGAACTCAAACGTAGAGTTATGTGACAATGTATTACTAATGAGAAACATATAAGAACGTCTTATTCAAACTGGTCATGCAGAGAGAACTTTGACAAAGTACATTTATGTTTACAAGATAGAAATAGGACACCAACAAGACAAAACTTAATACCATATCTTGTTTGCTTAAAATCTTTCTGATCTTCCTTCGAAAGCTCTGAGTAATCCTGTGGATATTGAACTCTGGAGCTAACCAATTGAATATGTAAACTTATGAGTGATGTGCAAAATTATTACCGTGGTAGAAAAACTAAGAAAAGCTACAAAATATGAACAATTGTCTAGGGAGCTCTCAAACTTCAAAGTAGATCTCTGTGACTTAACAAATATCAATATGTTTACATACTGATTGCAAGAATACAAATGGTTGACATGAGCTGAAGTTCTAAAAATGTAGGACGATAACACATGATGTCAATAAATAGATTTCTTACTCAACTAACCAATTGAACAAGCGATTCATATGCTGGTCTGAAAACCTGCAAGCGCCGATTTCTTTCTGCTTCAATAGTTGCTTCATCCCCATAAGATACATATGAGTCCCTAGAGATCATATATGTCAACCAGAAGTTTCACAGAACAGCATAAACAATGGAGAATCGAAGTCCACCTTTCAACCAAACTTATCTGGAGATAGTGCCAGAAATTGAATGTCATGGAGGCAATGTCAAACTCTGGATATGAAGCAACATCAAGTAATGCATGTACGATCATCATTGATTCATCAGAACCTGAGAAAAAGTCACATGAGCAATATAAAGAATTTCTTATTGGTGACTTAAGAGTCGTGTAAGGTTTAGTAACTTCTTGGTATCATACAACTGTCACCTACAGAACATTGAGGACTATAGAATCTAAGGAAAATTCTTGCAACAGAAGAATATATACCAGTTGCGATCAATTCAACATACGCATCACCCATGTCTGCAAACAGACGTGCAACAGCCTTTATATCCTCCTCATCCTGTGAAGATACCCAAAACAGAAGCATTAATGGCATGAAACAAATATACTGTATCCAGCAATCTATCTCACTGAAAAAGAAGTTTATATGTATGGGTTTGCAGCTCATGTCCATTTTGATGCTCAGTCATCATACAAATGTCAAGAAGAAAGACTTGTGGACTTGGGATCAAGTCTGGTTATGGATATGATTTATTTGCTTAAACACGAGCAAGATATTTACCAATGCTGCTGCCAATTAATATTTTCATGGAGTATGAGGCTATGAGCCTTAAGGAAGGGAGACTCAAGATGCTATTAAATGGTAGAAAGAAGACTGAACATCACGCTATTACCAACTAGATTTGCCTCTTTAGCGATGAATTTATTGCAGCAAGAAATATGAGACACCATCTAGAACCTCAAGCAGCTTACCTTTGAAGCATCTCTAAGCTGTGGTTTCAAACTCATAACCTGTGGGACAAGTACTTGAATAAGAGGCAACTGTGAGGACATTGCATTGACGTTTCTTACGGCAGTGAAGTGGATTAACTCAGAAATGACTGCAAAAAAAAGGAAAGAGGTTGAGTTAGCTTCAGTGGTGGAAGAGAGGACAGTCGCTAGTGCCCCCATCCCCCTAATTTTTTCAAAAAAATATTTTTTGAGAAATAAATGCTACTATTAATTTTTTTCAAAAATTTATTTCATCTGTCACCATTTCGTTCTTACATTTTTCCATATTTGTCTGACCTAAAACTTGTCATGACTACTAATCAGAAGTACACGAGATGCAGGAAAGAAAAAATATGGAGTGCACATTTTTCTATACTATATATTATCACTTATGTAAGCTTCTTCGTAAGCCATAATGGGGAGATGAAATTGCATGAGTAATAGGAGACTTCCCACTCCAGTACTCACTATCTACTTCATCCGTACGATGCCAAAAGGGAGGAGTATGATACATAAGGAAACTAAATCCTAGCAACAGTTCACACTCATATACCAGAATCATAATCAGGTTTTATATATGTCACAACACTCAAAAATGTATCACAGAACAAACGAAAAACTATATTGCGTATCACACAGATAACAAGTTGAATGAAAAATTATTTATCAATGAACCCACAGACATGGCTTTAAAACTAAGTAATTCTTTCACTTCTGAGTTCCAACTTGTTCGTAGATACTTCAAAATTTAATTTTACTTTTGTCCTTTTTCTTTCTTTTTAGTCAGCTAGGAACTAGGAAGGAAGTTGAAGACTCTACTCCCAATAAGATGTAGCAATATAGATGAGAAGCTCTCAAACATGTCTGGTCCTCTCTAATTGAGAGCACACGGTACAGTTCTTCATATCGGTCTTGTTACTAATAGAACTTTTCAATTCAATCAGAGAGCTTAGTTTCATATAATGTGAAAACAGAGAAAATAATGGAATTGAGTTGTAGTACCATTTACTGATGCCTCTGAAAGCACTTCGGAGCTCAAGCTTGAGAGAGCAATAAGAACTAATGGGTGTGAAGCAAGTGTAGATGCCGTTATCCTTGAAGCAAAAGGGAAAAAGTTAATGAAGATTTCTTTCAAGAATATGATATTACATTTACAGAGAAAAACAGAAACGTCCAAACCGATCGATCAAAAGTTATATAAATTTGGTATCACCAGAAGACCATAATCATGTACCAGAGAGAGTGAGAGCGAGAGAAAAATAAAGAGAATAACCATTCATGAAACCAAAATAAATAGTTATGTAGACTCTAACGGATAAACAAAGACTTCAATTAATAAGAAATAACAGTTAAACAGTAATATAAATTGAAAATCCACAAATCAAACAAGTATGATCACTGCATAACCTCACTTTATCATGAAACATGGCATGCGCTCTTATCAAATCAGAAATTTCAAAAGGTACAACTAGTAAGTTTGCAGAATCAACAGAAAATGACTGTATAGAAGAGCAGCCACAGAGCAAAATAGGCAAACATGCATACAGAAGTAAAGACGTATTGAAGAAAACTATTAATTGGAAATGGACAGATCTGCTGAAATGACAGGATTTGTGTACCTGTGCCTAAGGCGCAGCCAAGAAGCAAATGCCTCCAGAACCTGCCAAGCATCTAAGTGTCACTCAACATGGTTGTTACACAATATTCATATTTCTAGGGATCCTCGTGAGTACCAATAACAATAAAGACTGTAAAGTTAAGATGAAAAGAAGATTTAGGCACTGAACAAGCAATTTGCTGTTCACTCATGGTACTGTTGTAGTAGAGTTGTCAATTTCAGTATCACTAAGACCGGCAAACATAAAAGGTAGAAAAAAGACGCACGGACCTGCTCCTTAAGTTCACCAATATTCAGGCATGCGGTCAAGATATTGAGAGAGACATCGATTGCAGATGCCAGCTCATTTTCGAATTGACGCCGTCTATCAGGACGAGCAGCTATCTTATAGTTGAATGCTTCCTATTACGAGGATACATGGTCATTAGATCACAACAATTATTATGGTAAGGATAAGAGAACAAGTGCTTATGAATCTGTAACATGGCTTAATAACAACCCTTGTGTCCATAATATTTTAAGCAATACTCCCTCCGTTCCTCTTTACTTATCTTTCTAAACTTAATTTTTTGTTTCAAAATACTTGTCCTTCTAACTTAAAAAATTATATTTCTATAGTTTCAATTTTGTTTCAAAATACTTGTCCTTCTAACCTAGAAAATTGTATTTCTACATTTTCATTGTACTTTTTTACTACTTTTTCTTATTAAATTATCAACCAACCAATTATATAGTTTCAATTAATTGACATTTTACATTTTTAATCTACTTTTTGATTACTTTCTATTTTTCTTAATCTATGTGCAAATGACTAGAAAGACAAGTAAAAAGAAACGGAGGGAGTATGTGGTATATGTAGTTGCATAAAAAAGGAATGCACAGATGGTCAATTTAAGGAATTGATCTTACACTAAATAAGAAGTTGTTAGATCATATCTCTTCTTCCAAAGAGAAGTTGGGGTTCAATACCTCAGGCAATACTCTGAGAAGCTCGAGGAAGCTTGAAATACATTCAGAATGTGTGTTCATTTGATCCCTAAGCCAAGTCATTATACCTCCATCACCCCAATCATCTGCGGGTACGTGCACAGCCAATGCAGCCACCGCTAAACTAATCTATAAATGGAGACATTTTTAGCAAGCAACATTATCCAATCAATGATATGAAAAGGAAAGAGACCTGATACAAAAATCGCATGCAACAGAGTTAACTTGATGTAGGAAAAATAATATAATTACTACCTGAGTTCTAACTCTAGGAGGGCCTTTGTGGAATGTTTTCAATAAGCTCTGCATTTGAAGAACAATGAACATGAAAACACCCAAATTGAAATAGAAAATAGCATTGAGAAAACCCCAAACATGAAGAAGAAGAAGAAGAAGAAGAAGAAGAAGAAGAAGAAGAAAAATGAAACATATAAGTGCTTACACATGGATGAGTAACACATAATTATAAAAGAGTAGAAAGGCCTAAGAGTCATGATAATAGTATAATTGGACCTTCATGTTTATGCAGGAGCCAACCATGTTTTGTAGTTCTGGTCAGTCACAAGAAGAAACCCACGAAGTCTAGAAGAGATTATCCAAATCAATAGATGAAACTTCATCTTGTTTGATACCATAAAATAAAATATTCTCTCACGAGGGACTCGATTTATAATTTTATATTCAAGATTTGTTTCAGAAACAGCTATGTGATTAAAAGGAAGAGATGCATGAATCACTTCAACAGTAGCTGAGAAATAAGACATGAGGGATTTTGCAATTTCATGACATCATAGCGACAGTACCTTTCATGAGTTTTTTACATGAACCTATAACCGACATCCTGACCTAGATTTTTATTACAAATCCAAATAATTTTCAACTTCAAGTATAGGCAACATACGTTTAAGAATGATTGGGAAACATATATACAAAAAAGTGGTACAGAATTCCACTGCTCATAGCAGAGTATTTTTGTGCACAGCTGGTGATAAAAAAAAATCATTTATTTAAATGGAACTTACATTAAAACCCTAAAGCAATTCTATGCCAGTAAGTCATTTCTTACAAAATAATTATATAACAGAAATTTCAATGAAGGGACAACCTGATTTTGACGAACAACCACATTGGCAGTTCTAGCAGACATCCAAACCCAACATGAATTATCACTAAATTAATTGTGCATAATGCATAGACTTCATAAAATGCTACAAGTGAACTTTAAACTGTTCAAATTAAATTTCTATATTTACATGCTTCCTTGGTTATATATTGCGGATGTAAGCAATGCCACTTACATTTAAGGAGTCCCGAAGAGGACGAAATGCTTCAGAAGGAAGTTCTTCAAAATCTCGTTGTACCTTAGAAATCAACAAAGCAAGACATAATTTACTTATAAAATCCTGGATAAAACTTTGTTAAAGTATAACTGAACTCGGAAAGGATATGTGGCGTACATGAAGCTACTGAAAGCTATGTTATTTCTGTTTATTACCTTGCTTCGCAGGGTCTGTGAACAGAATATCAATGTTTCTTGATTGCTAGAAGAATCATGTAGTAAATTATCAGCTACCTATCAAATGATGACCATAGAAATGAGTTATTCACGATGACCATAGAAATGAGTTATTCAACAACGGTAACAGAATAAGTTCACATGACAAGAGAATACATATCAGACTACTGCCATGAAGGTAATGGAAAGATCCAGATAATAGCAAATATGTATTCACGAAGATGCATAATAACAACGAATACATGTATAAGTGAATAGGTCACTATTACAATAGACAGAGAAAAAAACAGGCAACTGCATTGCATTGTGAAACCTCAAAAATAGTAGATGGCAACAGCTTCTCCACTGAGAACATTAAATACTCTGATCGAGAACCTCTTAGTGCACTTGCAATAGCGTGATCAATGGGGCGCTAGGTAGCGAGTAGAATGCAGGGGACAGAAGCGAGGACCGAGATAGGGGCGGAAAACGTCTAATTAAAATTTGCTTGGATGCGGATCTCTGGAAAAAGCATCGTGCGTCAATAAAAGATATAAGAAAAAAATACCCATATATTAAAATATATTCAATTTTCAATATATTCTTTTATTTTTAGAATAATTGTTATATATTCTTCATTTTTCATCAATTTTACAACTATTTTGTTACTTTATTGGAACTAAAAATAATTAATTATATATTAAAAAAAGCGACTTTATGAATTTTATGAAATGTAAAAGTAATCCTGTTTTATAAAAATGAATGAATAATAATTAATAGACATAACTTTGTAGAATATAGAAAAAATGAAAATAATATATTAATATTGTGAGGAGGGTGAAAGTGAAATGATTAATAATAGTGAAAATCCTAACTATGTTTTTTATATTTTATTTTATTTTGGACTTTTCTTTATACGGGGACACTGCTCTATGAGGAAGCGTTCGCAGCATACTCGATCGCCAATTTAAGCGTCATGCCTTCTGGCTGTCCCGCCTTAATGAGGAGCAGACTGGGGCGTCCTCCATCTAGCGCCATCCCGTCCAGGTCGTCCCAGAAATAAGTCTTGTAGCTAATTGAAGTCAACGTCTTTCTAGATGAAGTTATATCCACATCTGAGCTTCGATAATACTTTGCATCCAACAGCTACTAAAAAAACCTAGAATGAATCCAACTTCAATAATCAAACAAACCAACTTACAAACAACAATCCAAATTCAAAATTCACGAAAACAAAAACAAGAAACCCAACAATTAAAAATTCAATCTTTATACATAGAAACTAATAATAACACCAATCAGCTACTAAAACCAAGATTGAATCTAATCCCAATAACCCAAAAAACCAAATTGCAATTAACAATTTAAATGAACAAAATTCAAAAAAACAATCTTTATATCAGAGAAACTGATAATAGAACCAATCAACAGCTACTAAAAACCCCCCAAAGATTGAATCCAACTTCAATAATCCAATAAACCAGCTTACAACTAACAATCCGAAATCAAAATTCAGACGAAAAAAAGGAATCCCAACAATTAAAAATTCAATCTTTTTGTATCATAGAAATCGATAATAGCACCAATCAACAGCTACTAAAAGACCCCACTAGTCAAACAGACCAACTTAAAACTAGCAATTTAAATGCACAAAATTCACAACAACAAAAGATCAATCTTTATATCATAGTAACTAGTAATAGCACCAATCCACAACTACCAAGATTGAATTCAATCCCGATAATCCGAACAAACCAACTTACAACTAACAATTTAAATGCACAAAATTCGCAAAACAAAGATCAATCTTCATTTCACAAAAACTGATAATAGGACCAATTAACAGCTACTAAAAAATCAAGATTGAATCCAACTTCAATAACCAAACAAACCAACTCACAAAAAATGATTACAATTCAAAATTCACAAAAAAGGAAGAACCCCAACAATTAAAAATACAGTCTTGATATCATAGAAACTGATAATAGCACCAATCAACAACTACTAAAAACTGATCAATGAATCCAACTTCAGTAATCAAACAAACCAACTTACAACTAACAATTTCAAATTCACACAAAAAAAGAAACCCAATAATTAAAACCCCAATCTTTATAACATCTACTAATCATACTATAACCAATCAACAGCTACTAAAGTCAAGATTCAAACCAACTTCAATAATCAAACAAACCAACTTCCTGCCAACAATTCAAATTCAAAATTCACAAAAAACCCAACAATTAAGAACTCAATCTTTACAACATATAAACAAATAATATCACCAATAAACAACAACTAAAACCAATACTAAATCTGTAGTATACTTTTCTTTTGGTAAATATTGATATGTGATTTTATCAGATTTTCATCTGATTAGTTATCTTTTCGGCGAAGCACTTATGAAATATTAATTATCGTTTCAATTCAAAAAAAATTACGAATATTAAATGAAAACCCAATAACCAAAAATACCTGCCAAGCATCAATGGTACGTTGAAATTCTTGAAGCCATCGATCGGCTTGAGTCCTAACAGAGTCATCTGGATGATGATAAAGTGCATTTAGGGCTTCTTTTACTGTATTCTGAAGCTCCATTTTTGACAAATTCTTGAAATAATTACTACTTCAAATCACAGAATTTAATTATTATCTGTATAATATGAGTATATGAGTGTGTTCTGGGTGTATTTGCTCTGTATTATGAACTGGGATTTTGGAGGTTTTGTGAGAAAAAGTGGAATTATTATTCATTAATTTGATTTTGGTTTTTTTAAGGAGGTAATAACTCGAAATAATGGTCGGGTGAATCTAAGTGAATATTTTAAAAGTAAAAAGTATTATGTATGTAATATTCGTCCTGATTTTTAACGATTTTCGCGTGTGTCTGCAGCAATCTGCAGCAGTAATAAGCGGGCCAAATGATGTATGAGAGGAAGGTGGGAGTTAAAACCTACATGTTAACTCTTTAATCAAGATGAATTAAAGTAAAATAAACTTAAGATAACATTCAATTCATTATTCCCCTTAATTTGGGTAATGAAAAGGGAACGAATCTAGGAGAATGGAGGCGAATCATTTAATGTTGTGAATTTCAATTGAATCTAAACCCCATTTGTATTGACAACTCTATCACAAATTCGGATTATATATTATGACACTCAAATGTTAATAAAACAAATTAGTTTTATTTTTCATTTTATCTAAATAATTTCATCATCAGCTTACATGAGCGTGGATATTTTGTTATTGCTAAAGGTATGGAAGAACCCTAATTGGTTTACCAAATTAATGCTTAATTTGTTTAGTAGATTAATAATTGTTTCAATTAATTTGTTTAATTAATATATTTTTAATAATTCATCATAACATATTTAATCATTTCTAAGTTTTGCTAATTAAATTCGGGTTTTTGGCAAGTCACGAGCTATAATTTAATTTTACATGTGGTCATGAATTATTTTAATTTTAAAATCTGCTATTTTTAATTGTCACAAGCGACACTTTCTGGCACAATTTTATTTCTGATATATGGTAAATAAGCCCCATATTACCACAAAATACGGGTGAGATGGTATATCGCTGATAAAATAAGCTATTTTGTCAGTAATACTAAGGTATAGGAAGTAAAATGTAGGTCTTAAAATCTTCCAATTTCATTTTCTTCGCCCAATATCACGTAAGCCCAACACTACCCTCTGACCTACCCCACTTACTCACCTTATCCGCTTGTGACCTTTATGATTCGGCCTGACAATACTATTTGGCTAGGATTCGAACTCATGATAGCCACCACAATTCTACAAACTCCGTACTGACCCTTAACCACACCCTACCTACTTTGGCATGCTCACATGAACTCATAACAACACATCATCAAAAAAACAATTAAATAGCCAAAAAAATATCGACAAAAAACAATTAAATGAGCAAAAATCGAAGCGAATTTCTTCAAATTCAAAGAAACCTGTAAAAGTCAACGGATTTGAGAACTTGGTAGCAAAACATAACTTAGATAAGTCAAATCAAACATATCTACAACTTCTCTATTTATTTATTAAATTAAAAAATTTATTTAACTTATTTATTAAATGGAAAGTTCGATGCCAAGCTTGAGGAGGAATGAAGTGGTTTGTTTTGGAAACATTAGTAGAGATTGGGGGTTGTGGGGTAGGGGTGAAGTGTGAGAAAGAAATGAGTTTGGGTATTTGAATCACATATTTTAGTGTTAGAGACAAAATAATTCGTTTTCTTTGTGTGACATAATCCAGTAATGTATTTTAGAGGGTAATAGTCGTTTATTTATATTGTAGTAGAAATTAGGTGTAAGGGGGTCGGGGGGTGCTGGAAATAATTAAAATAGTGAAATTTGCCAGATTATAGTCTGAGGGGTGCCCAGAAAATTAAAATAGTTCGGGAATCGCTATAAAAAATTAAATCGTAGTTGAAGGGGTCTCGACCAAAAGCATGATTAATGGTCATTTGCCTAAATTTTACGCCTTGGTGCATGGTACTTTGATTAATTGAAGATATATTCAATTGAAATTTCTTTGTTGAGTTTAATTAGTCATTTTGTTTGAGGGTTCAATTGAGTAGCAAATGTAATCCATGAGTTATGTATTGCTCACTCCATTTCAAAAATAACGTTTAGTTTTGAATTTTGATAGGTGAATTTTTAAATTTTGAACTCAAATATGTTCGTATGCATGTATAATATATTAACATTAACATGCATCCATTCCTTTGAAGGGACCTCCAACTAACCGGTGTAAGGGAATGGGATAATATGTAACCTTATCATGTATGTAAAATATTTGGCAAAAAATATATTGAAAAATGATACTCCATTAATACGTATTAACTATTAACATGATATTTTCGATCCACATCCAAGTTACGTGTGTCAATTAAGGCATCAATATATTACTATTTTTGACTAGTGAAAATCAAAGTAGAATGGAGATAGTATGTGATGTGTATTCTGTCTATGGAAAAATGGTTAATGCAATTATTCACAATTAGTAGAACATGTAGTTGCTTCATAACTGATGTTCATAATATATAATGTTCAATTAGTTAAAGAATTAGGCACTATAAAAATTAGATAGATGATCATATAGGTGAGAGTTATATAAAATATATAGAACCAATATATATATATTTTTTAAAAAAACTCACCCACCGTTCCCTTACAATGAGAATCGAACCGAAGACTTTTAAGTCACTGGAAGGTCTCCTAACCACTAGTCCATATACATAATTTGTTATCTAATCATAGGAACTTATAAAGTGTTAGGAAAGAAAATCATTATGTTCATAGATTTAATATACAAATATTGCCAACAGTTGTGATCTGATAAACACCTCTAATCAGAAAAGAGATGATCAATAGGCAAACTGGAGAGTGGAGACATGATATATAGGCAAACCATTTGGTGCTATACAATAATACAAATACATAAAACATTTCAAGAAAACTACACAATCCACCTACCCAAATATTTAGGAAAAACACTAGCCTATATGTTACCATTCAATCCAAATCTTCAATCCCCACTAAACTATTTTGCTGAGGGTGAAAGAAGAAAAAAGCAATTCCCTTAATAGTGAGGACATATATATACTGCAGAACCTTCATTTTATTATTTGAACTCTGGCCTTTGGTAATCTCATAACAAAAAAGAAAGGCAGGTCCAAGATTTATGTGAGATTATTGCTTTGTTACCAGTGGGAACTTATGATGATCATAAAAACACGAACAAGTTAAACGATCACAGTCTGGCCAGTGATTCTGTCCTGAAGCTGCAATGACCCGTCCCTCGTTAGAGTGAGACTCAAGCTTTTAAACCTCTCTCTCGAGTATTGTCTTGATGCCTTTCTCCAGTCCGTTCCAGCTTTCATCATCACTACAAACTCCTCATAACTAATTTGACCATCCTTTTGGTGGTTCAATAGAAACAAGAAGCAAAAATAACCATAAGCAAACGAGAGGTCTATATGAACATCACTCAATTCTTGACGTTGACATGAAAAGTGCAAGAGGATAAGTTCTGAATGATGAGTACCTTGTCTGTATCAACCTCTCGCATAATGTCATTAAGTACCTCAGAATCAGTTTCACCTGATTCATCTGCTAAAGCTTCTCGTAGTTCATCAAGGTCAATGTAGCCATTTTTATCTTTGTCAAAGGACATGAAAGCTTTTCGGATATGCTCATCATTCTCTACCTTCTCCAAGTGAATTATAACTGCGACAAATTCTCCGTAGTCTAGGAATCCATTTCCATCAACATCGGCCTGGTAATCATACTCTATTTAATATCCTTTGATGAAGAATCTAATAGGTTCTTAAAATATTCTATGCATCACTTAATAAAATGATGGAAGCAAGCAATAGGGGCTTGTAAGGATGGAAGACGAGAACTTACAAAATAAAATGGGACAAGGTAAAAGAGATTTAGCATACAAATGCCTTTCAGACTCTCAAAAGTAAAAGGATATAGTAGAAACTGATATACCATTCTTATTGCAACGAAATTTTAATGACCATCTGAAAAATATTCCATGACGTGGGAGAAAGAAAAATGGGCGTCTGGGGGAACTATAAACTCTTTAGAGAGGTCAAGGAGGTCATTCATGCTAAATCTTAGAACATGTGACAGATAATGTGAAACCTACATGTCTCAATTAAGTTGAAACATTGACCATATGACATTGTTATTGAGTAAAATGGAACGCTGCTACCGAAAAGATAAATTGTATTGAAAACTTAGACGGCATAACTGATCAAGTTGGACAACATAAGACAAACATAACATAGTTGAAGCGGAATGTCATTATTAGCTCATTTGAGTTTAAAGAACTGCAATGCACATAATATAGTGTTTGTGTGCGACATTACCACTTCCATTAAGAACTTCGTCTCTGGTTCTGCCAACTGGGAACCAACTTTCCGAAGTCCAGCATACAGCTCGTCATATGTTACTTTTCCATCGTTATTAGTGTCCATCAAAGTGAACATTTCTTGTACTGCTTCTACTTCTTCAACAGTTAAGTGATCTGCAATTACCTACACCATGCAATAGAGGGAGCGTTCAAGTGTTGCACACATCATATAATTTAGAGGTACACTCAGCTAAAAAGCAATGTAAACATATTTATATATACAGTATCTGATTAAACTTACCCTCAATGCTTTCTTTTTGAATCTATTCATAACAGAGAACTGCCTGAGCCTTGCCCTCACAATATCTCCAAGTGGTACATTTGAAGCTTTCTTTGCATTCTGTATCCAAGGATGATCTGCAATACAATGAACTGGTTTAGAATGCACAAGAACAATTATTTGCAGTAGAGTCAATGTTTTCATTGTAAATTCTGTAAATCATCGAATATCCAAATCAGAAACTATGACGTGACATTTGAAAAGGTCATGTGTTATTTAGGTTGAATTCCTTTGACATTGCTACCATGTTTAGGAAAGATGGCGATATAACTAATGTACTGTAGCAAGAAACAAATGTAAGTGTGAGCGCTATATTACTCTGTACATGTGAAATGCAACTCTATTTTCACTATTTTTAAAAGAAATCATCAAGTCGTAGACTTGAACTATACTGTACAGTATACACTAAATTTTTGCATATCTCATAAGCTGACTGCCTTCGGAACAAGAAACCCAATAAAGTGATCGAGGGTGTAGATGACCATAGTTGTGAAGTAAAAACAGAAAGTAAAACATGCCATTCACAACCCAACAACAAACTTAATTATCGAGAAAGATATGCAAATATTCCAGACAAGAGAAACTTGAGACAGCAATAGATAGTTTTCAAGTATTCTTCACCAACTTTTTGTTCATCTTGACAACATCACTGCTCAAGTCAATACCAAAGAAACTGAAACCACATATAAGACATTTTAACATTGTTGGATTCAAAAAGTGGATCAAGTCGGTTGATATCACTATCTGACTATCTGGAGCAGCAGCATATATGACCATAGACCATGTTAAACCAATACGCTAATGAACTTTAAGACATTTTACTTACCGAGAACTTGCTGAGCGGTTAATCGTTTCTTAGGATCAGGTTCTAACATCTGTCTAACCAGACGTTTTGCACTGTCAGAAATCTTAGGCCACGGTTCCCTCTTGAAATCGATATTTCCTCGCAAAATTGCCAGAGCAACACCTTGTTCAGTTTCTGTTGCAGGCAATATTAAACATGAGCACACCAAAATCTTCATGTCAAATTAGTCAAAGAAAAGCAACAGATTAAGGTGAAATTGCATTACCTGCCCAAAATGGAGGAACCCCACTTAGTAAAATATAAAGAATTACACCAGCACTCCAAATATCAACCTCAGGTCCATAATTTCTCTTCAAGATTTCTGGTGCCATATAATAAGGACTACCCACAATCTCAGTGAATTTCTCACCTGCCAAAAGACTATTTAATCAATTGAGTAAATTATTGCATTAGGTGAAAGTGCAAGACAACAAGGAACTTTATTCATTTATTATGTTAACGTCTTACTGAATAGAATCTCAAATAAAATAGTATCAATCAGACATCATATCTCTTCAAATGCTAAAATTCATCAAAGCCCTCAACAGTCTAAGTTGGAAATCGTCGAAATCAAGCATACAATAAGAAATACGGATCAAGAGAAACACCAACTCCCTTGCAAATTTTCATAAAAACATCACACATCACAAAGTAATCAATCCAGCTCCAAGTAGGAATTAATAACATAAAGTCAGTTCTTTGTGACTCTGAACAAAATTCTTCATAAATTAACAAATGCAAAATCCTCATTACATATGAGGAAAATAAAAGAATTTTTTCCAATCGAAGACCTAAAAGGAATTTTTTTCTAAAAAAACACAACTAGTTTGAGTTGCTAAACTATGAAATTTAGCAACTAGACACTATAGTTTACTCCATCCGTTACTTTTTCAATAGTCTAAATTGACACACAACGTTACTTTGATTTGAATAAAAATACTTGAGTTTAAATTACAACCTTCGAAAATCAAAAGCGGACAATCTTTTCGAAATGGAGGGAGTAGTAAAATAAAAACTCATCTTTTGTCCAAGAAAACTTAGCAACCATGAAAATTCAAGAACATAGAAAGACCAACAATTCACTTTTTACCATTCTTGAAGAAAACAGACAACCCAAAATCAATAGCCTTGAGAGGAGAATTCTCTTTCTTATTCTCAAACAAGAAATTCTCAGGCTTCAAATCTCTATGCATAACCCCATTATCATGACACATTTTCACAACCTCTGCAACAGTTTTCACCATCTCAGCAGCAGCTCTTTCACTATAATGCCCTCTTGCTACAATCCTATCAAACAACTCCCCTCCTTCACACAACTCCATAACCAAATGCACAGCCTCATTGTCCTCATAAGTTGCCCTCAGTTTCACTATGTTGGGGTGCTCCGGTAGGCTCGACATAATCGCTACCTCTCTCCGAACATCCTCAACGTCCACAGTTGTACGCAGTTTCTTCTTTGATATTGACTTGCATGCTAGAGCCTCCCTTGTTTCTTGATCAGTGCACAAATACGTTATTCCGAATTCTCCTCTACCTACAATGGCGAAACCAGAATTTTTATATAGGTGTAACGAATAAATTGATACCAAACAAACAAATAACAAAATCATACTACCACCATCCCAAAAACTCGTCGAAACTTATTTTTCATTAACCAAAATTTGTCGTATTAATTGACATATATAACTTTCATTTAATTTAAAATTATCATGTCACACTAAACTAGTTAAGTACTCTTGGAAATCAAATATTTTCATATATTTGCTACAAAACATTATACAACTAATATACAAAAATGAAAATTCCACCATAATAATTCAAAAACATTCAATCATAATATGAAACTGAACATT
Organism: Lithospermum erythrorhizon; assembly: GCA_019722365.1. NCBI lineage: Eukaryota > Viridiplantae > Streptophyta > Magnoliopsida > Boraginales > Boraginaceae > Lithospermum > Lithospermum erythrorhizon. The sequence continues at coordinate 505,848 of JADFUC010000590.1, forward strand.
CTTTTAGAAATGTAACAAGTATAAACATAAGTGCATAAGAAACATTTTTCGTAAAAAAATGAATACTAGAATTTTATTTTTTAAAAATAAGTAGTACGACTACTTCAGCCCCTTAGTTCCACCACTGCGTACCTAGCTCTCGACCAAGTACATACTTCTCAGAGATATTGCCTTTCTGGACGAACTCTTTCAAGACCCTGATAGGAAAAGGTGAGTGTGAATATGGGTTTGGTCTTTTTTCTTTAATCTTTTTATTATGATTATGGTTTTTATTATTTTTTGTTGCATGGCTTTTTTCACTTCCTACACAAGAGTTACAATTGCCCATATTAAAATCTTGGATTTTAATATAAGTTTGAGTTGGTTTGCTCCGCCGTAGGTGGTGGTGGAAGGGAGAAAATGGAAGATGATGATGTAGAAAATGTACTCGTGTATAGTTGAAGAAGTAATTGAGTTTCAAAATTGGTGAGCTATAAAAGTCAACGAGAATATATTGGTTGGGACTTCAGGTTGTACTTTTGGAATTTTGGTGGGGATTGGTAATGATGTGAAAGGGTCTTTAAAGTCAATGAGAATACTCCCTCTATTTTTTTTAATTGTCATTTTAACTAAAAAAAATTATTTTAAAATAATTATCATTTTAATATAATAATTTATATTTTCACTAATTTTATCTTTAAATAATCAACCAAGCAACTAATTATATAATTTTATCCCGTTAACTAATTATATAATTTCTGTGCGGTCTCATTACATATTTAAGCTATATATTTTTTTTAATTTATATGTGAATGACTAAAACTACAATTAAAAAAATAAAGAGAGTATTGTTTTACTTGTGGAATTTTGGAATGGAGTTACTTTTGGGTTTAGTTTTTTCTAGAAGGAAAAAATTTGGAATGAGTATTTAGGGCATGTTTGTTGTGAGTTAGTAAAATAACAAAGGAGAAAATGTAATGCTACATAATAAATTAAATAATTTGGATTATATTGATAAAGATTCAAATTTTAATAATGAAATTTCTTTTTCTCACAACAAATAGAGTCCTGGGTAGCACTACAAGCACTAGCAAAAATAGTAATCTTTTAATTATGACAATTCATCTTTTTTATTTTTGTATCCACTTTTATATTGTAACTAAAACATGTAAATAATTATCAATAAGAGAATTGTATAAACTTTTCGAATAGAGAAGAGCTAGGTTGAGTTAATACGTTAGCCCAATATGCCATAAATGTAGAGTTATTTTCATTGGTAAATTTATCCCTCAAGTCAAATAGAGTGATCTTCAAATGAGAATTTTGTCCCTCAATATTTAAAAGCAAAAAATGTCATGATTATTTTATAATGGAACACTTGCAACCGTTACTTATCGAATGCGTATTGAATAAACATCGAGATGACGCAATAACCTGTAAACCACGTCAATCGCCAGTAAGGTAAACCACATTATGCAAACCTAGTGTGATAATATGGTCACAAACTCACTTACTCCATTAACTTGAACATCCTTACAGGCTAAATGCCACGATTCTTCTTGATATATATGTTGGCAACGATGACCATTATTTTCACTTCATCAAAAGAAAGAGAGATTTGGAGTTATAATTAATTAGCCCCACAAATATTCTTTTTGTTTATTTTGAGTGAACAGTTTACTGAAAGTTATTGGAGTCTTCCTAACATTGTCGTCTACCAAATGACTTTATGATTATTAGTTCGAAGACCATTCGTTTATACGATCCGTATTGACTATTTGACTATATAAGATTGAGTCTTTGGAAGCAGTCGAGTCGAGTAGAGATATTGAATCTTAGGCTCGGCTAGATTAAGATAATAGTCGGGTGAATAGTAGGATAAAATAACGAGTACCGACTTTGAGTATCCACATTACCGCCTCATTAAGATCACGATCGATTAGTTAACAAAGTTGAGTATCCCTTGGGTAATACCCGAGGCGGAGTAAATTAATCATCGCGAGCCGAAAATCTTTGTAAATTTTCAAATTAAACTTTCAAATTTTTGTAAAATTTTCTCAAATTAAGTTAATTAATTGAATAAATTAAACTAAAATAGTTAAACAAAAGTACACACCTCTTATGTAGCAAATTGAATTATCTACAAATCATAATAATTTTTTCGAATAATGTTATTTCTCTTTATTTATGATTATGCATTGAATATAATTTATAACATTTTTAAAATTTTGACAATTTATTAACTGACCGAGTAAATATCGAGGCGAGCGGGTATTTCAAATGGCCTTGGCGAGGCATGTTCATTATCGGCTTGATCATCGAAGCCGAGTACTCGGTAGGTGCTCGAGCGGGTAACGGGTTATCCGGCTCGATGCCAGCACTATAGAAGATGGATCTATTTCTGGATTTTTGGTCATTATTGTAACCATATTTGTGACATTCTTTATTATATTCACTTAATAAAATCGAGATAAATGTCACAAAAAATATTATGTTCAATTTTTAATACTAAAATTGTTATTATTGTATATTAGAAAAGTTGGTGTAACGTGAAGAAAGATTTTATTATTTATACTGGTCACCGAAATAATAAAATCCTTTTGGAGAAATCTTTCCTAGTACAAAGGAATTTATCAAACAATTGATATTCATTGTCGATGCAGTTATCTCCCTCACAGCTATCGATGTCTCTTGTATAGCTTATTTCGATATGGGCCGGTGATTTGAGGTTTAGATGCTTGATTTGGATGTAATCTGGGCCAGGGGGCACTGACGAGCTGCGAGTGCTTTGACTTGAGATATGGTCGAACGAGTGCGCCCATGACCTTGATCGTATGGTTGTATGGGAAACGATCTTTAGTCTTTGAGCACGATCGGCAGAGATAGCAATTTGGCCCAGGGTAGCCTTGGACCACTTCCCTTTGATATGGGGAATTTGAGTGGTGTGGCCTTGGACCACTTCCTTTGATATGAAATTTGAGTGGTGTAGCCTTGGACCACTTAGTATAGAGGATTAGGTGCAGCCTTGGACCGCCTTATTTGATTTAGGTGGTGTACTGTAGCCCTTTTTGATTGGCTTGACGCCACCAAACTTAGGCGGGGTTGGTGTTGATATGGATATGATCTTGGCCAGGTATCTTTAGCAATTTAGGCTGCGTGTGTTTGGATTAGTTTAAGAGCTTTATCATTTAGTATAGAACTAGATGAACCTTGTGAACTTCCATTGGGTTCCTATCAGTAGCATGGAGTGCTTACTTGAACTTTCCTTGTCTTTTTGGTCTTAGGATACAAGTAGGGACTTGACAACATTCTCTACTTAATTTGTTCTGAGGGGGCGCCCGGTGGCGTGTTTCATGCGGCTTGACTTGAGTCTTAACCCAATATTTCGACTTCTTATCGACTTTTGGGGTTGGTAGCAAGGTAAATTAGATTTTTTGAGGATTGGGACCGTCGTCAGCCTGAATAATCAGTCATGGCTTGATGGATAAGCGATAAGCAATGGCCATTTAACATGATAAATAAAACAATACAACTCGTCCGTGAATTGAACTAACTTGACACCCTGACCACTGAAAAATAATAATCCAAATACAACATCAAACAAACGGGTTTACAACATAAGTATTATATGCAACAAAACTCCAAAGAAAATAAAAGAAGTATGGTTGTGGAGTGCTTGACCATCGCCATCTTCGGGTGCGTAGCTACAAACAGCTCTAAGTCTCATCCCATGACAACCTAGGCATAAGACGCCCGTCCATCGGGGAATAGGGGAATCAGCCCATGAAATTTGAGTGAATACAAATATCATGATAATCCTTATAGCATCTGCTAAAGGATAAACTCGAGGATTGCATTCTGTCACTTATTTATCTGTATGAAGTATTATATATTTTTCTATGCTACTACCGACATGATAAATACTAGCAATGAACTTTTCCATTAGCGATATAAACCCACCTCAAAATCCGACCCTTTTCGCGGTACAACAATCACCGGAAATATCTAATATACAACTTTCCCAACTATAACGACAACTCATTGTCTGACTCGATGTTCATAACTTAGGGATACCATACGTCACGTACAATCTCGCGCCAAAACCCTCGCCAACTCAATTAACTATCGTAGTTCACCTTAAAGTGTTACTCGAATCATAGTCCATAGCGCCTATTTGTGCTCCGAATATTTATAATAGGAATCTACACATTGTTTCATTATCTTATCTGACTAAGCAACATATATCTTAAATCGAAGATAACCTAAGCATCAATTATACCCCAAATTTCTCATTTAGTATATTGAACTTATTACCGCTTAATGGTATCAACGTCGTGATTGGATCATAACATATACGACACATTTGAATCTAATTTTCACCATATATAAAATATCATCAACATCATCTATAGATTAGCATAAACTTCGGTTTATAATATTCTTGTACTAACGTACCATTCCAGATGTTATGGCCAAGTAATCCTTCGACTTTTAACCTTGAAAGATACAACGATGAATACCAACCTAGGATCCTGAGAAATCGATAATATGAACCAATCTTGATCTTAATTAGAGCATCAATTCGTCGCTGACCTCTACTTGTCAATCGATGCGATATCCATAAGCGATGAAATGAGTCATAAAACATATAAATGAATCATAAAACATATCCACTGACACCAAAGTCTAAGCGACATAATGCAATCAAAACAGACTCTTGACCGGAGCAACATGACTGCCCAACTATACAACTTGACCCCAGCCAATGCGACTCAACTGACTCCATCAACCTTGATCAATAGTATCAGCTTCGACAACTCGACAACTCAACGACTCGACAACTCGACAATGAGTGTCGGCTGTGATATAGTATCTTCGACAACTCAACAAATTATGTTCAGCTTAACCACTACAACTCGATATAAGTCGGTTCTACAACTAATGTATAATCAGCCTCGACTGTAGGGGAGAAAGCATGCCCGTCGACGCAAAATTTGTCGCTGATCGTAGCAGTGCAGAGCAATCACCCGAATCGTTACTAAAGATGCAGAACAGCTCGCTTGAATCGTACTAGGAGCGAATCAAGATACGGACAAATCAGCTCAGCGGGCAACTTATCGACTCGACCGACAACGTCAACTCATATACAACTCTTCCCTAATACGACTTCGGCGCGCCTGAAAACATACATATATTTCATGAGACCACCCGACCGCAAACCAACGGGGAAATAACAACTTTCATCCAAAACACCAAAATGAAATTACATTCACAGGGAGGCAAATACAACCAGCGAGACAAAGCTGTAGCGATCAATATATATATAACTTAGCGCGTCTACGCGTCGTCGTATAGTGGAATAACGGTGAAACGTATCCTCGAAGACAACCAACAAGTACAACAACATATACTTATACATCGATAAAGTAAAACTCCGAGTGAATTAGTACTCCACCTTGGCTAGCTAAATAAAACTCAGCAATCGCAGCAGCGGACGCACACCCATGATCAGCGCTAAAACATTCAAAATTATAAGTACTATATAACACAACTAATAATACATAACATTCTACCTACGTATATAATCTCAAATGCGATACCCCAAAATAACCCGACAAAGTTCCCGACAACCTTATTCGACTTAAGTTATGACACTCACAATGTGGTCAATTCGATTACTAGTTTCAAATGTCCTAACGTTCGATAATAACAACTAATCATCAGCATTTCTAATCATCTTTAATCTCAAATCATGCACTATCCGACTTACAAACTTCGTAATATCCAGACATTCTCTAATCACCTCGAAAATCACAACTTACACCTCAAAAGCGATCTAAATCGAGTCAATGCAAACTTCTATGTTTAAGCACCATTTGAAAAACTCTACAAAAAGTCAACAAAAGTGCTATATTCCTCAACATTTTTCAACCCCATAATCGTCGTTATCAAGCTGTTATACGATGTCCCAAGCTTATATAGCAATTCTATAGCCTATTAATAAACATCAAAGCTCGAGTCAACTCAAATTCTCAAAAAGTCAACATCCTCTAACTAGAAATACTCGAATTTGAGCTTTCTTCGCCAGCGTAGAGAATATAAAGAGAATCTCTCGAGAAAATTTTAGGACAGCTCGCCAAATGAGGGAAGAAAATTAAAAAAAAATTTGAGGTAGAATCTTAAAGGGCTGAAGCCATCTAGAAGAAAAAGGAAGAAGATGATAATATTGATGATGAAAAGGTTAAGGATAAGTATAAAAAGTCACTTAGCGAGGGTCCGCAACAAAATATCTCGAAGACTTTACTTTCGACTTTTCGTTTGGTTTTGGTTTGATTTCTGTCTAGGTTTAACAGCCTTGCTTCAAACATAAATTTAACCCAGCTCCCCAAATAATATGTTCCATTCAATTAAAACTTTAAAATGCTCAAAACCGAAATATACTACAGACCGACCGATTCGCTGTATTTCGACTATTAAAACTCCGATTTTTTCCAAATACTCCACCCAGTAAGTAGTATACTATTTAAAATAATATTAGTATGGAGCGAGTTATTACATTGGTAACGATAGCGAGTTCCCTCCACTTGATGTGTGTTGGTCTCCTATTTGGAAATTTGGACTAGGGCTTCAACGAGCATTCACCGCTTAATTTGTTCTGCGGGGACCTTAACAGCGTGTTCTTTGCAAGCTTGAAGATGTTGAGGGAGTAGCTCGACTCGTGATTTTGAGATGGAGCCGATAGTGGATCCCCACCATATGATATTTTGTGCTGCACCTATTTGGGGTCTGGGTTTTCATCTTTTTACTTTGGCTTTGGAAGTGTAAATGAACTTTCCAATTTCATGGTTAAAAGGGGGTATTTATAGGCTTTCGGCCTTGTTTCTGATTGGTCAATTCGTTTTAAATGTGGATCGCGATCTCGGCCAGTTGATCATTTATTTTGTTCGAGACATAATGTGTGAACAGATTAATTTACGTTAATATTAAAATAATATTATAACTAAACCAAACTTGGGTCGACTTTGCAAATTCAATTTGCTTTCCACGGCTAAACATTACCCTAACCATTTACCATTTTTTATTGGATGGGCCAATTTTGAATGCATTTGTCCAGTAATCTATTTTCATTTTGTTTTTTTCTTTCAATTTATTATTTTAATCCTGTAAATTTAGGAAACCCTATTTTAATTCACATGCGTCATATGAGGTATAAAAGTGGTTAATTTAATAAATGATCTAATTTTACCCTAATAATTAATTTCAAAGCGCTAAAATGTTTAGGCACCGCCAATTTGCGTGTCCAATTTTGATTGGAAGCTTCGGTGAAACCAAATCAACCGCTGTTGTGTGATTGGTTATAAATTAATTAAATTAATAAATATTTATAAATTGGATATTATTAATTTTAATTAATAAATTTTGACTGTCTATAGTTGGTTTCAATTACTTTTCATTTTACATTTTGGACACGTATATTTTGTTCGTGTTATATTCCTATTAAATAATCAATATAATTATTGATTTATCACTAGGTATGAGTTTAATCATTGGTAAATTCCCAATATATAACAAATGAAATTTGATAATGTTGAGATTAATCATTATGTATTTTATTATTCAATTTACTTTTAACAAATGTATATATATGGTTCACTTTGTTTCAAGCTAATAGTTTTGTTAAAATATGTATTTGGCATAAGAAAATTAACTTTAATAAGTTCATATATACTTAAGAGGTTGAATGATAATATATCACAATTATGTTGTAGGGACTAGTGAGTCCTACATATCTCTCCACACATTATCGTATGTAGTAATCTAATTTTGACATTTTCTCCGATTTGAACTTTATTTTCTTTTAGTGATGTTTATAATAAAATTAATTTATTTATGAATTTATGAAGTGATTAACAAACACACGTATCAATAACAACTTGTGGCTTTCAGAATGTTAACTTTCATGAAAAACCACGTGTGGGAGTAAAAACATCTTCAAACTTTTAGAAATTACTTTAATTAATTCTTAGTCTTTAGTAACTTGTGGATAAGAATGTTTAAGATGCTCCTATTTTCTCTCTCAACAAATTAGAACTTCAAAGTTTGTTAGTAACCATAAGAGAGTTGTTCAAGAGTAACAATCTTCATAATTTCACTTTTATAAACTCAGTCAAAAACCACATATTATCATCAAGACTAATTCTAATCCATCATACCATTTGTTATGTCACATTCGTTTCTTATATATATATTTAGATAACATTATAGTTTCATTAATATTTACTCCATCTACATTGTGATTATCATATTTCCATACATTCAATGATGTGAAAATATGACTTTAAAGGGTGGAACAAGTTCAGCATGTGCAGCATGCAAATATCAAAGAAGAAGGTGTGTTTCTGATTGTCCACTTGCACCTTACTTTCCAGCAGATCAACCCAAATTATTTCAAAATGCACATAAACTTTTTGGGGTACGTAACATCTTGAAGATACTAGAACAACTTGATCCAAGCCAACAACCTGAGGCAATGAAGTCTATGAAATATCAGTCAAATGCAAGAGACAAGAACCCTGTTTATGGTTGTGTTTGGGAGATTCAAAAGTTGCATATGGACATTCAAATGTACTACGAGGAACTTCAAGTCGTTCATTCGCAACTTGCATGTTTCAGACAACAAGCTGATAATGTAGCAATTAATGACTCCATGTCACAATTGCAATTGGGAATGGCAACTCCTAATAACAATTCTTTGAATATGTTTCAACAAGATGCTTCTTTGCATTATAACAATAATATAAGCTTCATTGATTCCAAGGACAACAATTGTATGAATCCAATGTGGATTCAGCCATCATACAATTCTAGCAATGAGATTAATAATAATAATAATCCAACAATTATACAATCCCAGATGCTTAATGTTCAACAACAACCATGTCAAGATTATGATGAGATCCATCCATTTTTTGATACTATTGATGATAGACAGTCATACATCGATTCTAAGGAAGCATATGAGTCAAGGTACATTATTCTATTTTATTACTCCTATTTATAAGACAAAATAAACTACCAAGGTTTTATTTTAAATATTTTTGTTTTAGGGTAATTTTTTGTAAAAAAAAATATTACAACAAAATTAAAATTGTCATTTGATTATTTGCAGCTCTGAGTCATCATTATTGAAGGATATTTCACAATCAATAGAGCATGTTGCTGAAAATGAATTAAAGAGTGCAGCTGCTTGTTTCAGCCTCACCAATTAGTGTCAACTGATAATAAAGGAAGTTGGATGACTTAAACTAGTTGAATTCATTTTTGTTTATTTTTTCATATCTAGATAATATTGTCCATCCATTGAGGCTGCAGGTAAACTAGTGATTGAGTTTTTATATATTATTTATGAATCTAAAAAATGAAGAGATTTTAATTTGTTAATGATCAATTTTCATGCTTGCCGATTCTATATTGTCTATTTTCACATAACCGTGGCTGATGAATTTTTTTGTGGAAATGACCAAAATGTCACGCTTAAGAATAATTATTAAACAATTGCTTAAGGACGCAAGCCATACTCGAATGGAAGTAGTATTAATGTTTTTATTTTGTTAATTAGGATAGCAAAATTCAAAATTAACTCGGGAATGCGGCGTGTCGAATTAGAAATAGCAAAAATTTTGAATACAATTAAATTTAAGGTTCGGTTTTGAAAAAGAAGCCAGCAGGTTAGGTTAAATTTGAAAGAGCCAGAACCTAAACCAAGCGGATCTTCTTTTAAAATAATAATAATTTAGTAGACGATAATTGTCCAAATAGATTCTTTTTGCATGATTTTTTATCGCAAAAAGATTAATCATTAGACTATGGTCCATTAAGAATGGAAATGGTCTGAAGAAATGAGGGTGAGTAATTTTTGCAAAGTTTTTAATTTTCATTTGTTATTCTTTTTAAAATATGTAATTCTAGATTAGCTTTGTTAGGTAATGACACGAGGCGATCACTTATATTTACAAAATATTTTTAGTCGATGCTTTATGTTTGGCTTAGTCTAGTCGATCACCCGATCTTTAAAAATATTCAGTCATCCAACTCGTTACATCGCGTGAGAACAGTGACTTTTGACATAAAGGGCATTTTCGTCTTTTACTTAATCGAATGGGTGATCGAAGACGGGAACTTTTTAAAAGATAGATGAAAGCTGAGGCAGACTATATCCGGCCAAATAGGTAAACATAGGTGATCAGTAGTAACTGATAAGTAAATATAAGGTAAAGATAGTGGAACTAATTTAGTCAATTTCATATTTAAACATTCTTTAATGACCAGCAACTTATTGTAGCATTTGATACCCATTTATACACTAAATTTTGTTACTTCTTGAATTTCAATTTATGAAATAATTTTTATATCGTCTGCGTAATCAGATTGGCTTCCTAAATTCTTTTATACTTATTTTATTTCGCGTTTTAATACTCAAGAAATGGAATCATCTTTAGTTTGACTTCAAAATCCGACTCTTGCCTCATGAGTCATGATGGAGATAGAAAGCGATAAATGGGGGAGTAGAAGGAAGCGATATAATTGGGGATGATTATAATTGAAAAGTGTCGTCTTTGCGATCGCCGATCACAGCTACTTGCTTGATACTCAAATTAGCGAGCATTTGTATGCAGCCAGTTAGTCGATCTCTGCAGCCAGCGAGTCATCTTTAGTTTGAATTCAAGATTCAGTCAATGACTATCTTCCCAATTTTGATATGTGTGGTCATTGTAGGTTAAGTTTGGGTAAATTTTACAAGGCACTATTTTTCTTATTTTGGTAGAGTTCAATGTTCAGTGAAAATGAGGTTTGAATTGGGAAGATGAAGATGGTGATTAAGATTACTAATTTATGGAAGAAATTGGGAGCGAAATTGTAATTAAGGGGATAAAGGAGGTGTCAAATGTTATAAGAGAAGTATTTTGGGTCATTAATACATTTAAATATTGAACTGGCTAAATTACCTCCGCTATATTTACCTAATGTTACCAAATGATCGCCTATATTTACCCAATGTTTCGGTCGATCACTATGTTTGCAAATGTTTGGTCGATCACCGATGTTTCAAACCGTCGTCGATCTTTATCTTTCTGAAGTTCCGGTCGATCACTGTTTGATTAAGTGAAAAAGACAAAAACACCTACTAAAGTCGTATTTCCTCATTGACGGAATCGTGATCGGCGAAATATTTTTAGGATAAAGTGATCATTTGGGGCCGGTTTGAAGCATGGGTGATCGTGAAATAAACATAGGTGATTGTTGCTGCCATTAACACCCGTATTGGTATAATGTAATAATAGATATGTAAATGTTTCTAAAGCTAATAATATAGAGAATATAAATTTGTAAAAGAGTGAATGCAGGTGTAATGAATGTGTATCTGAGTGCGAAATTAATTTTAAAAGAAGTTCATGGAACTTCCATGGATAAACTCTAGTCTTAGAACTTAAAGAATTGGCTGAAACTAGAACGAGTGAAACCGATCGGGCAATTTGGAACCACTAGATTTAGGTTGAACTTTTGAAGGCTTAGAGTGAATAGGTTCGATTAAAAGCTTGAACAGCGAAGCCGTCCGTCGCGCCCCTAATGTTAATGGAAGTAGTATTAATCAATTAATAGAGAATAATTTATGTTCATTTGACATGAAACCATAAAACATCTACTTTTGATTTCAATGTAATTGGGAGATTATTTTTTTACAAAAAAACAATTCGCTTTTGAAGCAAAAATTAGTCAATTAACATAGAGTTTTTATCAAAATATTTATACAATTAGATACTATACGCTACATACTTACATATAAAATTACGAAATACTATATTAGATATTAAAAATGAAATGTTGAAAAAAGTTAATTTATGATCAATGTTGAGAAATTTAATTTGCAAAAAGTCAAACCTCCCTGGTAAATTAAAATGGATATAATACTAATTAAAAATAATTTGTGTCCATTTGTCCCGAAAACACAAAATGCCAATTAAACTAGATAATATGGTATTTCGTTCATTAGGGCCGAATTGTGCCGAACTTCATGCAGCTTGAATATAACATTCGAAAAAGTTCGATTTAACTCGAGTTCATACTAACCAAAAAATTAAAAAATACAAGGTTGTGTCAAACGAAAATTAAAATTTTCATGTTAAAATAAAAATAACATTAAAAAAATATTATAAATTCATATAATTCGAGTCAAATTGAGACTCTAACCTGTAGAATTAATCCGCAATAGCGAAGAAGAAGAATAATAAATCCTGAGGAGAAATAATAGTTAAAGGGAAAACGACGTCGTTTTGTAGCGAAGATGAAGACAACGAAAGGGGGCAAAGTGATGAACCCTACCGATGCTTTTCGGAAAGAGCAACGCAAACGTGAATTGAAAAGGGTAATTATTAATTTCCCAAAATATTGTCCACTTTTAATTGTCCAGTTTTGAGTTTTTTTTTAATTAATTTTGAAGTAAGTAATTTTATGTATGGTGAATAATATTTGGTCAAAAATATATAAAAATGCTAGTAATTACTTGAATTGAAAAGGGTAATTATCAATTTCCCAAATTATTAATATTTGGTGAGAATAATCAAAATATATAAACTGCAAGTATATTAATGTAATTTACTATTAATTTGATAGTTTTGATTCAAATTGAAGTTTTTTTGTGTTAATTGAAGCTAAGAGGTTGTTAATTTTGAGCTCATTTAATTTTATATATTTGAAAAGTTTTTGGCAAAAAATATATCGAATGCTAGTATTTTAATGTTCTTTACTCTTAAGTATTAACATTATAATTTTGATGTGAATTAAAGTTGTGTGTGTTAATTGAGGCTAAAAGTCTATTAATTGTAAGTCAAACTGGAGAATCTTTTGGGATGGAGGGAGTATATTATTTAGGATATGAAATGAGTTTTGAAACAGCAATCGTCAATTTCCCAAAATGATTGTCCAGTTTTGAGTTTTGATGGTTGAATTTTTTAGTTTCGAATTAAGAAATTTTATGTATGTTGAATAATATTTGGATGGAGGGGGTAATTTTGATAATTGTAAATCAAACTGGACAATCTTTTGGATGGAGGGAGTATTTCGGATATGAATGTGTTCAATTTTTTCTGTGTTGAAATGTGTATGACCATTGTATCACTACCTCTATCCCAAAAAGATTGTCCAGTTTGGTTTACAGTGGTTAAATTAACGAACTTTGTGGCTTTAGTTGACATACAAATCATTGATTTGAATCAATATTATAATGTTCATCATAAAGTAGGTTGAAAATACTAGCACTTGATATATTTTTCACATAATATTATACAACATATATAAACATATTTGTGTTTGAAAACTGGACAATGCTTTTTGGCTTCAATTTCTGTTTTGTTAATTAACAGTGGATATAAGAGTTTGAATTTGGAGTTTTGTCATATTTAGTAGAATTAGATGAAATCACTATTTAAGAAAGTTGATACTGTAATGATTAGCTGTTCGAGTCTTAGCCAAAGGGAAAAGGGGAAACCTTGCGAAAGAAAGAAATAATTTAACAGTTTCCCACTTGAAGTATGTTGGGAAATATAAAATGGAAATGTATGGGAAGCTGAAGTCATTGTTTATTATGATGATTATAGATTAGTCATCAAATTTGACAGTATAGATAATTAGCATTTTGATTAGTAATCGAAGTAAAATAAAGAACTTTTAAAGAGGATACTACTTTATATGTTTTGTGTTTTATAAGGCTACAATTGTAATGTAATTAAAAATAGAAGAGTATGGTAATCTACGAGATGTTAAAAGGTAAGCAATCTATCTACGTCTTTTTATTATAGTTTCTTGGTAATCTGGTCGTTCTATGTTAGTATTACTAGTAATCGTGTTTGCTGCCTATAGTTCTGATATGGAATTCAAGCTCTGATACTTTTCTTGGTTGTTCTGGTTTTATGGCTGACTATGGTGGTGTCTGTCAATTGCAGAATAAGAAAGAACGGAAGAAGGTGAGGGAGGTTGGGATATTGAAGAAAGATCCGGAGCAGCTGAAAGATCAGATTCAAAAGCTCGAAGTGATGAGTAAGCTATAGAGTACTTAAATTAAATTTCTTGTTTTCATGTCTCATTCTGGTAAAACTGTCAAAGGATGTCCAGTGATCTTCCATCTTTCTTTTCTATGATTCCACTCCATTGACATGAAACATGAACCTAAAAAGAGGTTGTAGATTACGGACTAATCGTTCAATAATAACAGATATGGAAGGAGAAATAAGGATGATGATAAAAACAACAACAATAATAATGATAATAATAATAATAGTAATAATTATAAAGTCTGCATGAGTGTATTCACTGTGATGGAAATTTCTAATTTCCTCTTTTGATGTTTCAGAGGCAGAAGGTGCCTTGGATAAAGCCAGAAAGCATAAGAAGAGGCAACTTGAGGATACATTAAACCTTGTTATCAAGAAGAAGAAGGTACTTAGCTAGGATAAGAGATAATGTGTTATTTTTTAAATAAATATTTTTTAGTTAGCTTTTTTGGTTTGTGATTAACCTTAAATGATTGGCATATTATCTAGCATCATGTTCTTTCCATATGTTCCTATATTCTACCCTCCATGTTTTTGTGTGACCAATGTAGCCGCTTTGGCTTGTTTGACAGACGACTAATTTATGTGACCGGCTTGGTCTGTAAAGAAAGATTTGTCATTGGTCTCTGTTCAATAAGTTTAACACAAATCTGCCTGAAGAAGCTGATTGCCATGTTCAATATCACTACAAGTATTCTTCCACAATATAGAAATTACTTGTGACATGGCATGTGAAGAAAAACAATCAATGTTGCTCCCTCGATGAATTATCTGAACAGCATCGACACAGTGCTTTTCAAGAGAATGTAGTCCCTTTTACATCAATGAACCAGGTCTATGAATGTCTCATATGAAGAGTTGCTCCTTCATAGCATGAGAAACATTAGGTTGTCTTGTTCCTCATGAGGGATTTAAGGGATGTATTCTGCTAGTTGCCAAATATTAATTTAAGAGGACCATTTTGGTCTGTTTTTATGTAGTATGTTATATTTGTTTTCTTTATTCTGGTTGGCTCTCTTTACCATTTGAAGTTCTACTTAAATTTTATTAAAATATTTGCTTAAATGTAATTGGGTTTAGTTTCTTATATCAGGAATATGAAGAGAAAATGAAGGAGAAAGGGGAACCTCCTGTTATGTTCAGGTGAAAAAGGCCTTTCATTTCATTTCTTCTTTCTTTCGAAGTTTTTTATCTAAGCTATAGTTTTGCCTATTACCTTAATTTCTTTTCAAAATGAAAATGTCATGTTTTCCATTTGCTGCAGTCATCTAGGACCTCCTAAGAGACTTTCTACTGCAGAGGAGGAAGAGAGACTCAAACACCCGAAGCCAGAGGTAGTGATTTACTTGTTACATTACATAAATATCTTGGTGACAAATTTGTTCCATCTAACATTGTATTCCTACAGGATTCTGTCTACTTTCATCCGACACTCAATCCTACGGGAGCTCCTCCTCCAGGAAAGCCGCCCATGTTTAAATCATCGATAGGTATGTGTATGTCTTATTGTTGTCCTCCTCATCCCCCTTCGTGCCTTCTTCTCTATCTCCTGTCTTTTGAGTTTTCATTTATATAATATTTCTGCTTCAGGGCCTAGAGTTCCAATGGGAGAAGCTTCATCAAGCGGTACAGCGACATCCGAGTCTGAACTAGAGGATGCAACAATGGCAATGCCTCCTCTTCCTCCACCACCTCCTCTGCCTCATTCAGGCGATGCAGAGTCTGCAGAGGACTCCATATTACGTGAATCTTTGCCTCTACCGCCACCACCTCCGATTCCGTCAAAGCCTGCAGTGACTAATTTGGGAAGTACATCTTTACCACCTCTGCCTCCACCCCCTCCGCCACCGGGTCCTCCACCAAAGGAACAAAATGCAAGTCATTCTCTGCTACCCCCACCTCCTCCACTACGAGTATCTGCTCAGCCACCACCACCTGGTACTGCTGGAAGTGAAATAAAGAAAGGCCTATCAGCCAAAATGACTGATGCAGGCATTAGAAGTTCTGTCCAGGTATGCTTTTAATTTGCTGTATGTGTCATTAACGTACTCCCACTGATGGAACTAAGATTGTTCATTTTTTATTCGTTGGTTATTGAATTCTCTTCTCCACCCGCCATTCAAGAATGAGCTTGCTTTTCAAAAGGCGTTGTGGCTCCCCTCTTTATTTAATATTTTCTTTCTCCCTCTTCTTTTGTTCACACTGCCACTCTCCCTGTTTTCCATGTTGGCATGGGAGTATGCTCTTTCAACTTCATGTTTCCTATTTGTATTGCCCGATTTCCGTTAATAACTAAACTATTTAGTTTCACAATTATAGTAATAGGAGAAAGTGTCTTCATTTTGGCCCATAGTAAAACTGGGAATGGATTTATACTTCGCTAGGGAGCATGATGTTTGGGCAGAACTGGTAATTGATTTATAGTTCGCCAGGGAGCATGATGTTTGGGCAGAAGAAACATTCTTATAACTTGTAGTTCGTAGTAAACTTTATAAATTTTGTGTCAGTTTGCATTGTGATTGAATTCAAACTTCCATAGCATTGATCTTTCTTAATAATATGTGTAATCCCTCAATTTCAGACACCTACTGGACTTCCACCTCCGCCTCCACCACCAGGGTTGCCCCTAAAGCCAGCAGCAGTATCTTCTGATTCTGACACTAAAGGTTCAACAGAAGCCATTGACCATGCCAAGATGATGCCTCCACCTCCTCCACCGCCTATAAGGCCACCTATGGCTGGACCTGCAATGGTCCAAGTTCAGCCTGACATGTTACGTCCTGGGATATCACACTTTCCACCTCCACCTCCTGATATGAGGCCTCCGGGAATCGCTGGTCATCCTGTTCCCCCTGGGATGATGGCCCCTCTAATTCAAGGATCCCTTTTTGGATCTCTCCCTGGGCCACCACCAATGATGAGGCCACCACTTCCACCTGGTCCACCTCCCATGATGTTAAGCCATAACAATATGGCTCCACCATTTGCTCCTCAGAAGCCATCTTATGTGAAGTCAGCAGCATCTACAGTGGTAAAGAGGCCTCTAGCTCAGCATACTCCAGAGTTAACAGCTATGGTAAGTTTTTCTTTTGCTTGCAATTTCTTTTTTGTTTTATTTTCTGGTATACGCTGCATCATTGCTGAGCTTCTGGAAACTAGGTGTTTTATGGTTGATATGCAAGATGCAGTTTGTGTGCTTTAATAAATGTGAAGATTTTTACTAATAATATCATATAATCTGCAGCTTGGTGGAAGTTAATAAGATATACAAGCTTGTGGGGAATAGTTTATGAAAATATCTTTACAATTTTTATGCACCTGGATTTGTCAGCTGAAAGTTATCTAATTAGTCTCTTCATCATTCTACTGTCATGGAAAGTATCAAAATATTGATGCTGATTGACCTTTTTTACATACATCAATAAGTTGTGTATTCTGTTTTTGTTTCACTAGGTCAGTATTTTTTTTTTTTGGAAAAGTGTGTTCTTGTGGCTTCAACCAAACGGAGTAAGATCCTCTCCAACTGGTTTAAAGTTGTTTAGTAAAAGCGCTTCTTTGCTCGAGTTAAATGATGTGTGTGTGTTAGCTTATTTGAAAGTTTTCTTTTGGTGGTTAGAAATTGATGGGATTTCCCGAAATTATTAATCATCCTGGGACTTGTTTGCACACCATGAAGCAGCATATTGAGAAATAGATTTCCTAACATTTTTCTTTTTCAATCTATTTCTGATTTGGCAGGTTCCTGCATCTGTCCGTGTAAGGAGAGAGTCAGCATTGCCAAAACCAAAACCAAAGCCATCGACTGCCTCAGCAACTAGTCGGCCAGTAACTGCGCCAATTGTTATGAAGCAAGAGTCAACTAGTACACCATCGGCCCCTAAGCCTCCGAGCATTGATGACTCATATATGGCTTTCTTGGAGGATATGAAAGCCTTGGGGGCCCTCGAAAGTTGAGATATCCAGGTTGGTGATCTTTACTGAAAAACTTGCCTTCTTTCGAGAAGAAGGTGAATGCAGCGATTGGGATTTTCTTGGTATCTTTGCTGTGAAGAGTTCTTCATTTATTAGCACTATCTTCTTTAGTCCAGTGCTGTCCTGGTTCTGCTAGAGCAATATTTACGTTATCCAATGTCGGTCTCAGACACTCAATCTTAACTGTTAATCCATTTTATTTTTCTTTGCGTCTTCTTTTCCCTCGCTCCATGGCCGTTGAGATGCTATGCGAAATGTAAGCCTGGGTTGTGCAGGGTTTGTATTTTATGAAAGAAGTTTATTCAATGGTTTATGTTTTTGCTTTCGCACTTAGGATCTAGCTTCATTTTTATGCTCAACTCTGAACTTCTACTTGCTCTACTTCAACGCCTTAATGTCGGTGATGAAAGATACAGTATATGGAAGCGGTTTAAATGTATTGTCGGTTTGTAATATAACCTAAAAGCTCGACTTGACTCGTAGAGTTTGGTTTGAAAAGTTTGATTCGATGTGGTTCGAATGGAACCTTAAATTCATATAGTAGCCTATTATTATTGAGCCTTGGTCCAATTTCTTGTTAATTCACTAGGGGATTCATCTCTTTGAAACCTGGAGGCTCACGAAAGCGACTACCAATTCTATAATGAGGTCATACTCATTTTATATTTGTCCAGGTCCAACTGATTCATCGAACCTGAAAATGAGGTTCGACTTGAAACTTATAGGATACTTATTTTTTTGTAGAAGTTCGATTTTTCATGTGTTTATTAATACTTATTTTTAATTTAACAATTATATATAATTTGTTGAGTTGAATGAATCACTCAACTCGAAATTGAATACTATGTATTTTACTTGTTCTACGTAACAGAAAATCAAGTTTTCAAGCATCATTTTTTAAGTCGATATTTGACTCAGTTTACAAACATAAAAGAGACAAGGGGTGTAATAAAAACTGGAAGAGAATGAAAAGATAGAACAAAGCCAACATATGTGGAGACCAAAGCTTCAATTATCTCTCCAAAACCAAACCTTTAATCAAACTCAATGACCTCTCTACTTGGAAGCTCTTGCTATTTTCCTCATTCTCTTGCTTTGCCATCTTCCTTAAAACCTCTTTTCAACCAATCTTCATCAAGAAATGCTCAAAACCACAAAAGGGTCAAAAAAACTATGGCATATTTGCATCAAGAAAACTCAAATGGAACTCCATTTTGTAGAAGAAAAGCAATAATATTGATGGGTTTTGCAGTACTTCCACTTCTTGAATCAAAGGTGCAGGCTTCTCAAGGAGAAGTAGCAGGTTAAAGATGTTTTTTTTTAATTGTTGTGTTTTCAAGATTGGATTTTTATTGAATTTTTTTTTTTGTGATGGAAACATTATACACTTTATTTTTTTGATAGATAATTAAAATAAAACATAGTTCATAACATGTGATAAACATTATACACTTTCTATCCCAGAGTGTCTAGTTTTGATTTTTTCGAAAAATTTAAGAGGAAACATTTTAATACTGGAGTACTAGTTAAAGTTGATTTATTTACTAAAATGCGAGTCAAAATTGATCAGACGAGACAAGTTATGTGAAATGAAAAAGAGTCAATTTAGGAGGGAGTATGTTTTATGGGTGAATAGAATTATTCTTGGACCTTTGTTTGACTGTTTGATCATCAATGTAGTAGATTTATGTGTTTGCCATCCAATTATGTTGAATGTTTAATGAGATATGCTAGTGGTTTGAAGATGGCAACTATGATCATCTATAAATGTTTGTCATGGTGCTAATTTATTTTGTAGAAATGGAGGATGAAGGCTTGGATGTTTCGCTTTTTAGAATACATTGACTTAGTTACCGTAAAAGATGTGAGTGCTTAGAAAATTATCTGCTTATGGTTTATGAGAAACAAGATGTGAAGTCTAAATGGGATCAATATACCTTAAAATGTATAAATAATTGAAACCTTGACCACAGCTTACCATTGCTCATTTTATGATTCATTATAAAGATATGGATGGGAACCTATGTGTTCGGTTCATTTTATCATTCAACTGACATCTGTTTTTCTCTTTATGTTGAGAGACAAAATCTCTCTCTTTATCCGTATTTAAGTTCCTAAGCTTTTTGAAACCGAAAAACTAGATTTGCTCTCTTATGTTGTTCGACAATTAATTGATCGTATGTTTATGTATGATATGCCTAGTCATGTTCGTCATTTGAAGTTATATTTACTTTGGTCTTTTTCCTTAAGCAAATGCCCTATAGGGTTGCAGTTGTGAAGTCTCTCACTAACCAACTCGTTTCTAAAATTAAAATATATAGTATGCCAAAAGGGGCATATATTAAGACATATCATGTTAATTTCCTATAAGAAATGGATAAATCAAAGCAATCGGACTACTGAAGAACTATTTATTTTTCTCAATCAATAGTATCACGCTTACATGTGTTAGTTTTCCTTATTAAGGTGCATTGGTTTCATTGTCATTGTTCAGACAATGAATTGCATTTTATATTATGCAGCTGTTGCTGAACCTTCTAAATGAGCTACACTCATAGACTCATAGTTACCATGCTTCATTTCATTTGTTCTTTCTAGATCTAATAACCGACGACATGAACCTGTCTTATTTGTTCAGCAGACTCTGGGTTAAAAACCAGTCAGGCAAATGCACAGCCCAATCTCTTTGTTTCACTTCTCAATGGAATTGGAATTGTTGGGGCAGGTGTCCTTGGGGCACTTTATGCAATAGCACAAAAGGAAAAGGATGCATTAGATGCCAATTTAGATGCGGTAAGGCATGAGCATTGGATGTTTATCTTTCAGCTTCACTTCTAGGTTGCATTGCAATAGTTTATAAAAAAATATTGAATCATGAATGTTTAGATGGTTATTTAGATTTAAAGGTTTGCCTGTATCAGATGAGAAGTAAATTGATGGAGAAAGATGCCAACATCCGAAAAATGGAGAAGAAATTTGAGTCAGAGCTGTTCAATGAAAAAGAAAGTCGGAGTAAACAAATAAAAGAAAATAACGACGAAAAACAGTCGCTGGCTGACCAGCTAACAATAGCGAATGGTACGATTTCAAAGCAAGGGCAAGAACTGCAAAAAGAGAGAAAACTAGTTGACGAGCTTAAATCTCAGATTGATAGTCTTCGAACTAACCTCGAAAAGGCACGGGTGGATAAGTTGGAACTTGAAAGAAAGTTAAAGGAGAAGCTTGATTCAATTGAAGTCTTGCAGGGAAGGATAGATGTACTTGGTTCTGAGATCAAAAGCAAAGAAGACAATCTTGAAACACTTAGCACCACTATTGCTGAAAAAGAGAGTGCATTTAAAGACTTGAGCTTCTCATATCAGCAGTCCGAGGATCAGAAGAAAGCGCTGGAGTCTGATATTAGAGAATTGAAAGATGAAGTAAAGGGATACAAAATGGAACTAGAAAGTAAGGATACTGCAATTAATAGTCTAAATTCTCAATTGACGTCTTTGCTTGCAGAGAAAGAAACATTATCCCAAAAAATTGATGCCATCCAAACTCAATACAACAACTTGAAGAATTCATCTGCAGAAAAGGAAGCATCTGATGCCAAACTATTGGAGGAACGTAGACAGAAAGTCAACCAGCTCGAGAAACAGCTGGAGATTTCTCAAAATGAAGAGAGCATAAACAAAGTGCTCATTTCTGATTTGACTCGAGAAAGAGATAATATAAAGACAACATTGGAGACTGAATTGAAAAATGTAAAAAAATTGGAGGAGGAGCTTCAAGTGATGGGGGAATCTCTGAGAAAATCAGTTGACGAAGCATCAGATCTGGCACAGCAACTTCAGCAGTCGAGAAATTTGTGCTTTGAACTTGAAGATGTTCTATCGAAGATGAAGGCTGAATTTGATGAAGAGAGAGAGTCACTTCAGAGGAGCATTAATGAGGCAAAACATGATGCTGAAAATTTAGCTGGTGAACTTGCATCTGCGAAAGATCTTCTAAAACAAAAAGCTGAGGAGCTTCACACCATATCCCAGGAGGTAGCTACTGTTGCAGAAATGCGTAATGGGCTGGAAAAAGAACTAACTGTTGCTATGAAGAAAGCAGAAACTGCAATCCAAGCCCTAAAAGAAGAAAAAGAGAATTCCGCTTCCTTGACCAATGAGCTGAAGAACTTGGAGACCGAAATGTTAAAAGATAAGGAAACAAGGAAATCGCTTGAAGCAAATCTGGATGAAGCAACTCAGTCACTTGATGGGTTAAATCAGAACGTACTGACACTATCAAAAGATTTAGAGCATGCTAATTCTCGCATTACCAGCCTTGAAGAAGAAAAGGATGCCCTCCAGGGAAATCTCATCGACCAAAAACAGATTTCTCAAGAAACACGAGAAAACCTCGAAGATGCTCATAACCTTGTGATGAGGCTTGGGAAGGAACGTGAATCATTAGAGAAAAAATCCGAGAAACTAGCAGAGGAGTTGGCATCAGCAAAGGGTGAAATACTGCGGTTGAGGAGTGAAACAAATTCATCAAGAAGTCCACTAAATAATCAACATCAGCAAAATCCTGCTTCAAACGATGAAAATTTGATTCCTGCAAAGAAAACAACAAGGCGGAGGAGGGCCTCTCCTCCAAGAGAGAATTCATAGCCACCTGTTCCATTTAATCATGGGGCAACTACTGTGCGTCTATTATCTTATTAGCTAGTATTACAACCTTTAACATTTGGATCATGGATTTGATCCTTATGAATTGTGACAGCCATTTGAGACAATATTTTGACCTTTTTGAGTTGTATTGTCATCATATAGTGAGTGTATATTTCGGGTCTATGGAATTCGTCGAATTCATTTTTCGTCTTTCTGTTAATATATTGTATGACTTTGAAGTGACTCGTTCTTCAGTAGTGGAAGCCCTTGAAAACATCAAAATATGAGAATGAGTCTTCAACTCTTCACTCTCAACTAATTTTGGAGCTTTCTATGCAAATTTGTGTTAAGACACCAAATATTATATTTTGTCATTCCTGTTTCATAGATGGATACAATTTGATAAGAAGTTGTAGGAAACCACTCTATACCAAGAGTTAAGAGACAATCCATATATTATTGATAACGAATTCGGGAACATAAGTTTGAGCTTTTGGCTTAGACTTCCTAAGTTCTGGTTCCTAGGCCAAAATAATCACATTCTTTTGACTGAGTTCCAGGATGTAGGAAACCAATCAAACCATGTTCACAATGTCAATATATTGTAGGTATATTAAATATTGTATGTCCATCTAAGGCTCCAACTTCTAGCAAGAAATGTTTAAGTTCTTGAATGATTATTACTTTGAAGCCCAAATAACAATAACATCCCCCAACGCTCTAAATAAACTCACCATGGGATATGGGATATTAGGGGGTAGGCGGGTTCGGTGTATGCGCTTATGCGGTGCGGATACGCGTGAAAATTTGTTTTCGAGTTATTGACATGAATTGTAAGCTATCTCTTCTTTCTGATAAAATAAATGGCATGGGCAATTTGATGGTAGTGAGTCGTTTGATTTATTCGTTATATTCGAGAGTCGAGGAGAAAATAAGACCTTTTGAAGATTAAACGATACTAAAAATAAATAATTCCAAGGTATTGCATCTGATGTAACTGAAGGGAAGTTATGAAGAAGATGATAGTTAAAGAGGTGGAAACTCTGGCTGGCTTGTATATCAAGGCCTTCATTTGTGAAAGCCTAAAAATACTTCTTGGCATTGCATTTCACCTAGCTCTCCCAGTATATCCCTTGATGGGATACAATCATTCTGGATATGAAGTATTGACAGACTCAGTGTGTCGCGGCTTTGTCTTCAGATATCTTGCAGACATCATGCATGGAAGGTTAGCATGCTCTCTTTTTTCCACATTTATACACAGTAACATTCTTAAAGCCAGTTTTTGTTTGTGTAATAGACAAATATCTTGTTTGATGTTGAAGTATTTTATCAGGTACACATATGTATGTAAGTAACTACATGTGGATTGGGACTGACAATAACTTGCTAATCTTCTCAAATCATTTCTTTATATATGGCTTCACCTTAAATAATACTACAATTATCCTGGTGAAAGTTTCAACTCAAAAATCGAAAAACGCCAATTATATGAAACCCAAAAGGAATGTGCATACATTGGTCCTTCCATATTTCTGTCACTTGACTGCTGCAGAAATCTCGAAACCTTTTCTGGCTATAGTGATATTTTTCTTTATTTCTGGGAATAATGAAATTATTTGTATTTAATCAAATGAACATCTGATATTTGAAAAAGAATGCCATTGTTTGCTCCAAGCAGACAGAAGTCCTTCATTGGTGCAAGTAAATTGTTTGGGCAGTAGTGCAGATTTCCCCAGATAATTCTTTTCTATAATAAAAGCTCTGGAACCAAGCACTAGTATCCTTGAAAGAATGTTTTAGAAATTCCTCCATCTCAGGAATCTTAAAAAAACATATCACGTACATTATCTAATTCTTACAATTTGCTATCCTTGAATAAATGCTAAAATAATTGGTGACGCCATTTAGTAGTGATCGTTGATGGAATGATGCTCGTAGAGTCTAGGAATTTCATATCTCGTGCATGGGGTATTGTCTGCTTTGATAGACTGGTCATGTGAATCGAGTACGTGATCACTGCTAAACGGCTTCACTGTCTCGCTGATGGTGTCTCGATTTTGTCTTGACATGTGTTATCTATTTTGTGAATTTTGTCATCTTACAGAACCTTCAACCATCTAAAGAAAAGGAGTACAGTGGTGCGCTTCTAATAAGTCACATGCCTATTCTTGTCTCTCACAACTCTCACAAGGTTCTTGATATTCCCCCCAACAATATTAAACTCAGGGAAAGGACCAACAGGTATTGAATATCTATATGCATTATTTAATGAAGCACACCAATAACAAGAACACAACTTACTAGGTTAAACCAATGAAACCATTATGGTTCCAGTTTCATTTCCACCAGAAATAAGGTTGCAGAGAATGCAATGAAGCTGGGTATGATTCTTGGTGTTCTACTTATGCTCAAGCTTTTGCTACTTCCTATTGATTCATCATCCTATTACCACCCGTCATGTTATAATTCAAGTGAGTATTCTTGTAACATGTGTTTCAATGCACTTAGTAACTGCAATCTGTTTTTACCATTTTTTTCAAAGTTGTTGGTCTTCATTGGCCATCAAAGAGGTGTTTTTGTAAGAAACTTGGTAGTTCTGATGTAACAGTTTGTCTTGAAGGTAAAACAGTTTCACACGTTGCTGCTGAATTGCCTCAAACTCCACAGGGTGTGTGCATAGAGAAAATCGGAAATAGTAGTTATATTGCTTTAGCTCCGCACCCTGATGACTCAACCCGCATATTTCTGGCTAGCCATCGTGGGAAGATTTGGTTAGCCACAGTCCCTAAAGAGGGATCAAGATCCCCTATGAAGATTCGGGATTCAAATCCTTTCCTTGATATAAGTGATCAAGTTATTAATGACGATGCATTTGGGCTAATTGGAATGGCATTTCATCCAAATTTTGCACACAATGGCCGATTCTTTGTATCATACTATTGTGATAAATTACAGCATCAAAATTGTATAGGAAGATGTTCATGTAATTCAGAAGTCAATTGTGATCCTGCAAAAGTTGGAGCTGATCGTGGGGTTGAACCGTGTCAGTTTCATGCGGTTATAGCTGAGTACACAACCAATAGTACTTCGCAAAAGAACAGTCTAGTAAGAAACTATCTTATTACTGCAAAACATTTCTCTGTAGAAGATGTTTAGAACAGTTTAATTGTTCTTTTCTTTCTTGCAAGGCAAAAGTAGCAAATCCATCTGAAGTGCGGAGGATATTCACATTTGGCATACCATCCAGGGGAGTTCATGGAGGACAGATTCTGATTGGATTACAAGATGGGCATTTGTATTTCTTGGTGGGGGACAACGGGCGAATAGATGCCCGTGCCAGCTTTTCACAAAATAAAGGATCGATTCTTGGTAAAATTTTGAGGATTGACATTGATCACATACCAAGTAAGCATAATTTTCATTGATAAAAGGCACATTCGATGAAATTGCAAGAGTCAAGTTGTACTCATTGTTTTTCAGGTGCAAAAGAAATACATGAAAAAGGATTGTGGGGGAATTACTCTGTACCAGTAGATAACCCATACACTGATGATAATGAATTAGCACCTGAAATTTGGGCTCTCGGTTTTAGACTCCCTTGGGGTTGTAGTTTCGACTCGGAAAGGCCTTCTTACTTACTTTGTGCTGATGCTGGACAGGTATATATGCCCCTCTGATTCTGCACGGCAACTTTCTTTTAACACTTTCATAATCCATAGATGAAAAATAAGTATATTGAGTATCTCATGAGGTGTCTTTATTTACAACAAATTATTGTGTTTCCTGTTATCCTTGCATCTGTCAGAACCGATACGAAGAGGTGAGCTTAGTAACTAGAGGTGGCAATTATGGATGGCCATTTTATGAAGGACCTTTCCTTTTCCAACCAAAAAATACGTTCAACCGTTCTTTGAGGCTGACACTCCCTATAATGGGGTACAATCACTCTGAAAATAAAGGTGGATCATCTTCAATCACTGGAGGCTATATCTATAGGTCTTTCACCGATCCATGTTTATATGGAAGGTCAGCATACCTATTCTTGACCAATATGTAGCTTTAACATATAGTATGTAGTACTTCATACTATATTAGCAATTCATTGAGTCATTGCAGATCATGATAACTAGAGAAAGTGAATTAACTCCAGGTACATGTTCATGGATCTGTATGCTGGAACCATGTGGTTGGGAACTGAAACTCCAGAAAACAGTCGAAATTTCACGACTTCAAAGAATAGTGTTACTTGCGCGCAAGACACGCCACTGAAATGTGGTACTGTGGCTGGTGATGGCACTCTTGAGTTGGGATACGTTCTGTCATTGGGAGAAGATAATCGAAAAGACATCTACATTTTGTCAACCAATGGCTTGTACAGAATTGTTCGTCCTAGCCGCTGCAATTACCAGTGTTCCAAAGAGAGCTTAACAACTTCAAAACAGACTTCATCGTCTGCTGATATCCTCATTCAACAGTATTTCAGTGTGTTCATTAATGTATTAGTTCTAGTTCATATCGCCTTGTGAAGAATGTTCTCTCTAAATCTTAATCGAAATCAAGGTTTTTGTCCTCTGACAACAAATAAGTTGATAGTCTAACCAACATCTGGAATCCCAACTGAAATACCTTGGAAACAACTTCAATTTATTACTTTCTTTTTTTTGGTTCTGTGAAAGATGCACCAGATGAATATATTCATTCATACTTGATAATTTGATATGCAGTTCTCCATTTTTTACCACCAAAATCCTTAATTAAATTAGATGTGATTGTTTTCATGTTCATACATTGAGACACCTCATTGACTCTATTTAACTTTTAAGGGAAATATGTAAAGAATATCTTGTTTGTAATTTTCATAGAAAACATTCAAAAGAGGAGAAAAACTGGAGAAATGGTTAACTAAGAATTAGAAAATATTAGAAGTCTAGGAATACATTAACTGCATAATCATTAACAATTTATCTAGGAGTTACATATAATAGGTAAACTTAGCTCATCTATATAGCTCTAATTAGGTAAACTTAAGTTATCTATCCAGCTCCATTCCCCCAACAAAAATCCATGACTATCCATAATAGGAATACCAGATTCTGTTCTCAACAATATTTCTGTACCTGATCCTGACCAAACACTTGAATCTGTAGAGAATTCATATCCTGCAGACCCTTCATTCTTCTGAATTGGTACTATATTCTCCCTTCTTGAAGCGCTTTCGCCATCGAAGGAATCATTAGGCTCAATTGGCATTGAAGAATCTTGATTATTTGAACATGGTTCATTAGTATTTTGCTCCAATATTGCACCCAACTGATCAGTATTTCTCCTGATTTCATTATCTTTGGTAACACCCCATTCCATCCCTTCTGTGGCCAGCAATTCTTTCTCCAACTCTACATTATCCTGAATTGGTAAATTCTCCATTCCTGAAGCACTTTCACCATTTAAAGAATCATTAGGCTCAATTTCCATTGAACAATCTTGATTATCTGAACATGGGACATGATGATTACTTCCTTCTGAAGATGGATCCAAGTGATCAGAACTTTTCTTGATTACTTTTTTGTTGCAAACAATCCATTCAACTCCTTCCTCATTGCTCTGAGTTACCTTCTCCAACTCTTTTTTCTTGGCCAAATACACCATTGCAGCTTCTTCAGCAGAGTCAAATGTCCCTAACCAAATACCTTTCTTACTAATTGGATGCTTCATTCTTGCATTATATTTACCATTCTTTTGTTTATTAACCCCAACCATCTTTTTTTCCAACATATCACAATTCTTCTCCCCCTTTGAAATCCTAGCCTTTCCTGAACTCCTCTGATCAACAACTTTCTTGATTTTTTTATCACAAACAACCCCTTGGATCCCCTTTTTTCCTTTCACTAGTTTCTGAAACTCTACTTTCTTGGCCAAATATGCCATTGAAGCTTCTTCAGCAGATTTGAAAATCCCTAATCTCTGATATTTTCCACTCACAGGATTATGTATTCTTGCACCATATCCAGTGCTTTTTTTACTAACCCCAACAAACTTTTTTGATGAAGTTTGTGCATCACAAACATTAGAACATGACAAATCTTTGTGCTTATGAAATAAACTATGTCTCTTAACTTGAATGCTTTCTTGAACATCACAAATTGTTGTCTTCTTATTATTCCTCAACCACATATTGCTTCAATGCACAAATTATACAAAATACTAAACAATTGTATAAAAGAGTAAAGAATTGATAGTTTTTGTTGTTATCGAGACCTTTGTCTATACACGTGAGGTTATATAGGAATAAGAGACCATATTGTTACCAAATATTTTTTTTTTGTAATATGGTAATATTATCATATTTAAAAAATTATATTTTCAAAAGGAATTCGATATCTTCCACAATAAACATATACGGAATATTATCTATGTCATAAATTGAAACATATCCCTTTAAAATAAATGTATAAATTTATTTCATATTATCTTAATTTAATTTAAAGTTTTTTTGTTTAAATATATAAAATACATGTAGTGAAAGAGAAATAATATAATACGATATAATATTGTCATAATAATATTATCCTGCCCTTTTGGTCAAGATCGACATTTATTATTATCAATTTACTGTAATATTAATTACTCCATAAGTCCGAATGAATTATAGGTCTAGATATTAATTTAGCTTTTAAGAAGAATACACCAGAACTTGCTATCCAGTTCCACACGTGTCCTTTAATTTGGACTATTGTCAAGCCTCACTGTCGGAGTGATGTGGTTCTTATATCATTTTATATTAGAAGTCGTTTTAAAAAATTTAAAATAGAAAACACGTCCCGTAAATTAATGAACATTTTGATTTTAATATTATATAATATTAGTCGTTGAGTCTTAATGATTTAACAAGTACACTTGCTTAGAGGACAACATTGTTCCTTCACTATTTTTTAATTTTAAAATTCATATTGTATTTCTTAACTTGAAAACTCCTCGTTGAATAAATTTTGGCAGTTATTAGGCGAGTAAAATATGGGATCTCATCCATGAACTTTAACTATTTCATGTCTTTATTTAATGTTTGTTTCCTTTCTATTGATAGTAGTTTTTATTTTATTTTTTACTTTTTTCTTTAATTTTCATTATCTTTTTAATGTTTGATACTGTATATTTTAGCATTATTAATGTTATTTTTTATTTGTTTTTAATTTCATTTTCAAAATTTTTAATTTTTAATTTTTTAAAATTATTGAAAATGCAATAACAGCTCACTTTTATCCTAATTTTCTTAAATCATAAAATAACAATAATGATTAAGTTAAGTTTTCAAAAACAACAAAAATATGAAATAAATGGTTAATTTAACTCTTAATTGTTTCATTTGATTTTCACATAGTTTTTCATAACCATCTTAAGCCTGGTCAATTTAGTTAAAAAAAGTGCAAAGATGGTTACTTATGATTAAGAATAGTTACTTTTTTTTCTTAATTAATGTTAATAGTTTCATTCGAACTTTACATAGTTCTCATAACCATCCTCGGATATTAATGGTTACTTTATTTCAAAACGTATAACCAAAACTTGAATTTTTTTTACTCCCTCCATTTTTTATGGTTGTCGTTTTAGCGGGTTTTTTATAGTTGTCGTTTAGCGTATTTAATAACATTTTACATTTTAAAATGATATTACAATTTCTTGAAATAAGCAATGGTCAATGATATTGTTTGAATTAGTTTAATCGTTCTACGTCTTGGCAGCTGTGTTTTGACTATTTTTTGCTTTTCTTGTCAATAATGCGAAGTCTTTAGAGCAATAATTAAAAAATTGAGAAATATTAATTATGATTAACGATGATAATCTCAATTATAAAAATTGATAAAGAGTTTAATTTCATTTTTTGTTATAGTTTTCATAATCATTCTTGATGAATAATGATTACTCTAATATAATATAAAATAAAAATGTGAAAAATGGTTAATTAATAAATAATGAAATTAAAGCAAAACTAAAAATAATTTTAAAATGTAAGAATTAACTGAGAAAGTACAGGCTGAAACTAAAAAGCTAAACTAAAAACAATCTAAAAATGTACATATAGGAAATTAGGAATAAAATGAAAATTAAATAATAAAACAGCAAAATAAAAAAAAGCGGATTAATCGGTTCAAAATTTTAGCATAGTAGTAGTAATTGTTAGAAATATGAGATATTTGAAATAGTATCGAACATGTGTGTGATTCGATTGTCTGGCCAAATTCTTCATTTAAGTTTAAGTTAGTATATACGTTTGATTATATAATAATGTTATTATTAGGATACTCGAGAATGACATTAGGTTTATGATGGGCACCACCAGGGTTCTACGATAATCAATGTATTAATATATAATGTTAAGTTCATTATTTGGTTTTGTCGATCGAGGCTCAGAGATCCTTTACAATGAAATTATAATTTGATTATAGCTTTGAGATTTAAAATGGGTATGTAAGAGCAGAACATGAATAAATTTCAATTTATGAGATTATGCCCGTATTAAAACAATATAGGAAGAGAAGCTTTAGAATTTTTTGTAGAATCATTATTAAAATATTACAGTTAGATTTTTATATTAATGTATTTTAGGGATAAATTGAAAAGTCTAGAAACATTCCACACACTCAACTTAGTCGACTAAAACACACACTTATAGAAAGGAGTGAAATTTTTGCTAAAACTATTTTAGTTATAAGTTGATGTAATACAGAATTTAAAGACCCAGGGATACTATAATAGGACGCTCTTTCATAAAAAGAAAATTGTTCTCCGACTTTTGATGAAGTCGAGCTTTTTAATAAAAAAGCGAAAAATTCTCTCACATTGTTTTGGTCAGAGCTAGTAGGTGGAAGAACTACGTTGAATTTTTACCATACGTATAAATAGTTCAGTATTTTAAAGGGGTTATTAAGAATTTACGGAGGGGCTTTGTTTCTTAGAGCAGTATCTTTGGATCTTTCAGGTATTCTTTCTTTATTTTAATTCGGAAGAGCAGTCTGGCATGTTTTTATTCTTTTAATTATTATTTCTCTATTGATAGTAATTATAGAGATTCATTATCAAAATAATATTGTTATAATATTATTTATATATTAGAAACACCGACAGTAAATAAATACGTACCACATAATCCGCATGAATTCAAAATGTAAGCAAATGGCACAAATACCCTTGTTTTAATTGCACCGTATGATCAAAAAAGCCATTTAATGGAGTGATCTAATGGTAGTAGATCATTTAAGCAAGGTGATTAAGTATTTACTTAAGCATCTAAGTGAAACTTCATTATAATATAAATAATAAAATATTTGTAAGTTAAATTTTAAAATTAAAAAGTAATAATCTTTTTTGTGGGATGGAAGGATATTTTTACTTTTATAAAATTATTATTTTTAAGATAAATTAAAAATTTAGGTATCAATAAAAGAGAGTAAAACTAAGCAAAGAAAAGATCATATGGATATGATAGATAGGGTTGGGAAAGGTTTTGTTACAATCTTGTTCAGTTAAAAGCTTTATTCGACCTTAGGAGGCTTGTTAGAGCCATCGACGGCTATGCAACCCGACCTTTAACTCAAAAACCCGATGGGTAAGGAATCTGCAAGTAGATAGTCTGTTCATAAATACTCAATCCAATTTAATTTAATTGAATTAGTGGAAACTTTGATCCTGAATACATTATTCACTATGTTATGAAATAATTCTAGAAATACTTCTATTAATTTCTTTTATTAGCGTTTTTATTTTTGAGTTGAAATTTCGATCATAAATAATTTTTTAATTACATTACAAAATATTACAAAAAAATTAATCTAACTTTATAATTTTTATATTTATTAGAATAAGGAATAAAAATATTTGTTGATCAGCTTCTCAGCTCGAGGGCTAATTAGTCCATAATCAAAATGGGCTAGAACTTTTTATAATAATGTTGACGAAAATATTCATTAACCGTTTGATTAGCATCCATTAGCAAAGTAGTAGATAGTTGTTGTAACTTCTTCTTGAACCGTTGGAACAATCGCTATATATATCACGGGGATAAGGATCGTAAAAATCCGACCCCTAATCTCGACATCTCATATCCACCTTGTCACGAAAGTTTAACTTTAGAAGTATTGAGGCATGTTAAATGTAATGTATGGCAGCAGGTAATAAAGTACAATATTTGCATAGGGTACCAAAATGCAACTTATCTATTGTTGGTTATTAAATTTTAACTTTCAGATATTATTTGCTATAGTTAGTCAATATACACTGTTAGAAATATGAGATATTTGAAATAATATCCATTGAATAATTCAGTTATTACCTTGATTTACTCATTTAAAGTTAAGTTAGTATATATATGTTAAATTTAATAGAGCAATGTTCACCATTAGGATACTGAGTGAACCGCAGGAGTTATGATGATGGAGCAGTAAGGTCGCTCATGTCGATATATTAAGTTATAATGTTCGGTTAATATTTATTAATATATGGCTTTTAGGAATCGGCGCAAGAATTAATACAATGAAATCAAGTTATAATGCGATTATAAACTTTCGGGGTTAAAATGTAACTGTATAGAAATAAAAGGGTAGGATTCAATCTGAAGGAGGAAGGTTAAAGAGGCATACAATTAAACCTCAGGAGCCTTGGTTGAGAGAGGAGGACAGAGGCACTTCCGCATTTTATGGGATTTATCTTTTAGAATGTTTAATCTCACTTTTGGGATAGGTATTACAGATGTTCAGCACTAATATAAAGGGCTTGTATGATGAATTTATTGCTCATTCAACATGAAAGCGAAAAACTCTCTCACTCATACCGTTATAGTAGTAATAGGTGGTAAAATCACTTGATTTTATAGCCGGCCTTGATTTAATACTGAGGTTCTAGTAAACTGGAACTTGTTCGCTAGTTGGTGTAGACAATTCTTAGAGGCATTCTGTTTTGGATGCTATTGAATTCTTGTATTATTTCATTTGTAGCTAATTCGATTGTTCAGAAGAATGGTAGATATATATTTTTGTCTGTTTAATTATTGTTTATCTGAAACATGAAGTGATCGCCCAGAGATTAGGTAATACTTAATTATTATTAGAATATTATTTATACAATAAAAACACGATAGTGGTATCGAATTGGATTCTGATAATGTTATATAATTAATGTGATGCATGAATTCGTAATTTGATTATATCTTATATTTTGCTTCTGGTAATCTTTAACTTCGTTTATGCATGAATATCAATTAAATATGATTAATAGTTTATTTAAAATGTAATGTTATGTCTTTGGAATGAATTTATCTAATTAAGCGTTAAATCCGGAAGAGGAAGGAGGTATTGGTAGAAAACATGGTCAGTGGTTGTGAGGGGTTTATTAATCACCGTCCCAGCATTGAAAGTCGGTGTACTCTCAGTCAATATACGGTTTTAATTTCCTCACTCTATTGTCAATTAGTTTTAGAGTGGAATCAGATAAAACAACGTGAGTATCGGAGAAGTACGTTCGTGGTGATATGAGACACGTGTAACCCCGCCGATGAGATTCAGCGTCTTTACCTCAGGAGGAGTTACAGGGGAGTGGTAATGTCATGAGTCCATCGAAAGTGGTGTCTCCCGAAATCGATATATAAGGTTTAAACTTTCTCTCATTAGATTGTTTAAAATGAAACTCCATGAAACTCTTATGAGTTGAGCGTTGTGGACATGTGCATGTGGCAAAAGCAATTTCCATTGTTAATTATCATGAATGCTCTTTCTTGCAGGGGTAGCAATCAGGAAGCAATTTTACGTTTTCACGGGGATGAATAACACTATCGTGACTCCCACTTAGGGCCTCGGTTAGATAGGAATCTATTGAGGAAGGTATTAGAGTGTGGTGTCTGTTGATGTAGATGATGACGACACTGTTGCAGATGTCGACCCATTTAGATAGGAACCTATTAGGAGGTGATAGGCGTGTTAATGAATGATGTGTGGCTGATACACAGATGTCGGCCCGTTTAGATTGGGATTATTCCAGCGGAGATGATGAGCGTGTTAATGTTGATGTAGATGATGATTCTTCGTAGCGTGCGTTAGATTGATTTAGCAGATTATGGCATACATTTCCACATAGGTTTCTCAAATCCTCACAAATAATGAGGGTCGAATCACTTGGTTTTGGGAAATCACTCAAAACATAACACATACATACATTACCCCTGTTGAGTTCTGTAAATTGTGATTTCAGCAAAAAAATGGAAAAATGGAGCATAATGATGCTCATATAACATGTAAATAACATCTGGTTTGCTATTTTAAATGAAACCTTGAAGGAGAAAAACAAGACAAATGGTTAACTAATAAGAGTTAGAAATACTAGAACTCGAACACTCGTTAATACGTCGTAACAATTTATCTAGGATTACATAACGATGAAACTTAAGATGAAATCCCATCTAGGCTGGGTTTCCCAATAAAATTCATGACTATCCATAATAGGAACTCAGGATCACAATTCATAGGCAATATTTACCTTTTTGATTAAAATATTTAACACTTGAATACATGGGAATTCATATCCTACTGATTAGTTCTTCACAGATTTGAATTATATTAATAAGTCTTGAAGTGCTTTAAATGAATGAATCATTATGCTCAATTAGCATTGAAGAATCTTGATTATCAGAACATGGTTTATTAACATACACACCCAATGATCGATATTTTTCCTAATTTCTTTATCTTCATACAGTCCGTTCCACCGTTCATTTGATTCTTTCTCCAATTGAATTGTTTAATTCTCGATGGCAAACATTTTCCCGATAAAGAATCATTGACTCAATTCCATTGAAGAATTTGATCCTTCCCGAACGATGGTCATGCTTATTTTTTCTTCTTGAACGAAGCGATCGGTACTTTTAGAGCTTTTAAACGTCGTTGCTATGACCCATGATCCACTTGATACCTCACAGTTGGTCGTTCTTTGTTCACGGCTTTTCCATAATTTAAAATCCGTGAAACCAATTTCCATTGAAGAATTTTGATTATCTAAACATGGATCGTGATTATTTTCTTGAAAAATTGAACCCAAGCCCGATCAAAACCACTGATTCCATTATCTTTTAAGCAACTAAATTTAATCCACTTCCTCGTTGCTCACGAGTTTTCGCCTCCCATTTCAGTTTTTCTTTTCCAAGACACCATTCACGACTTCTTAGTGAGCTAAACAAATGTCACTAACCAAATTCTTTCTTCTTTATAGGATGTCTAATTCTTGCCACCAATGTTTCTACTCTTTCTTTTCTTAGCCAAGCCATCTTTTTTTCCAATGACGTATCCACGTTTTTCTTCCCACTTGAAACCCTCGACTACTGTAGATCACTTGATTTTCAAACATTGATCCACTACGATCAACAACTTTCTTGATTTTTCATCACAAGCGACCCCTTAACCACTTTTTTTCCTTTCTTGGCCAAATAGGCCATAGGCTTGCCCGGCAATTTGAAAATCCCCCAATCTACGGCGTTTTTTCTCCTCGCGAGTTCGTATTCTTGCAACGTATGACATATCGATTAACACTGCCAACGACAAACTTTTTGATGAAGTTTGTGCTTTTTATTAGGACATGGGTACATGTATAAAGTGATCCGTGTACCTTAAATTGCATGTTTTCTTGAACATTACCAAAGGTTGTCTTATTACTCCTGACCTGTATTGCTTGATGCTTTCAGTTATCTGAAATTGTAAATAATTGATTGTATGAAATAGTTAAGAATTTATTGTTTTTCTTGTTACGGAGACTTTGTCTACACAAGTGAGATTATATAGGAACTAGTAGAGATAAGCCCGGCGTGTAGGGCGAAAAAGCTTACATTAGGCCCATAGTCTTTAGCTTATTTCAAATATAAAATTTAAATAGAATACAAGGTATTGGGGCCCAGATGCGAGATATGATTTTCGATGGTTGGTGCTGATGCGCATTCAATTCTAGCTTGAGTTCTAAGTGCTTGCTAGTTACGTTAATTAGGAAGCTTGCTGTTATATGTGATGTTTTCTTGGCAGAGTGTGATAAGTATTAATTAGTATGGTTAGGAATATTCACAAAATCATCACATAAAATTGCTTAACATTAGAGAATATGTAGATTTTGTTTTCTTTTCTCACTACCAATAGTATGATGGTCATTTACAAAGCTGTGTAAACAAAAAATGTTTCAATAAGATCAATTCATAATAGTACTCGTACTAGGCGGGCTTTGAGGCAATAACTATAGACATCCAGTGGTAAATTATGTAACAGGCCGATTAGTGTGTTTAAAAGGTGATTAAATGCTTGATAAAATATAAAAAAGCTTGATGAGAATATAATTATTCAAATTGATAAAATATGTTATGACTCAAACCATCTTTATTTATCAAGACCACTTGTCTATTTTAAACACTATTTTATTTATTTGACTTTTCTCAATTTATGTGTTTGTTTGCACTTTAGTGGATGAATGAACTCAAGTTCGTAAATCTATTTATACTACAAAGTTTCCAACATTCTACTATTAAGCATTTAATGCGGCGGTGCAATTTTGACCTCACAAGCCCTGTTGTTGTGGCTTAATAATACATTAGTATAAGTGATGTATTTGATGTGTAATTGGATGATGTGTTGATGATGACAAATAATATGTGGTGCAGGAGCATTTTTAGGGTTAAGGGTCTTGTAATGATAGTGCATTTTGTACTTTAAAATAAAATATAGGACTCAAAATCACGAAAAGAAATGTCCCGTCTCGAACAAATAATAACGAAAATCACAATGGAATTAACATGCTTGGTGAAATAATTGAATGATGCGTTTGCAGTAGGCGGCCGGTTTGGCCCGTTAACCCATGGATGTACAATTCTCAAAGTCAGAACAAAACGCTTTGTGCGGCGTCGCGGCGTCAGCTTCGCGTTAGCGGGGTAACTTAGGTCTTTATAATTATTGATAATAAAAAGACCATATTGTTACCAAATTAAGTTTTTGATATAGAAATTATGTTACATATTCTAAAAGTTACAGCACCTAAGAGGATATCTTTCACAATAAACACGTATAATCTGTCATAAATTGCAACTTATCCTTTTAATGTAATGATTTACCTTTTTTCTCAAAATTATTTTACCCTTTTATATTACACAGAGTACATAAATATGCATTTGTACAATCGAATTAGATATCTTTCATAATAAACACTTAATATATACATATGTCATAAATTGATTACTTATTCCTTAGAAAATAAATACGTCGAGTGAATTTCGTAATATCTTATTTTATTCAATTTACATGTGTTTTATAATTATTTTACTTTTTTGCATTATCAATATGAATAGATAAATATACAAGATAAGATTTTTTTTTTCTTGGAAACCTTGTCATGTAAAACATGCAAGGGTTACGTGTTACGAATCCGACATTTACGAGCTACATAAGTTTTGGGGTCAAAATAGACATGACAAGAAATAAAGGACTCAATCGAAAACATGATTGAGGGCAACAAACAAAAAGCAGACAAGCCCTAATGGAAGTGTCTATCCTGTGTTTGATGAAATGCTTAGCCACGAACATGGGATATTCCCGGCCTTTCCAGCTCGATCAACGCCTTCAGCTTGTTGTTTATTTGAGAATGTTGATAAGATTATATGGTATGATATGTAATATTCATGCTCATGTTATCTAAAGGTTTTACTAAAATCGCATGTAATATATAATGCTTATTAGTTTAATATATTATCGTATTAGATTCGTATTAATATCGGTCTTTTTTTAAGGATTAGGAGAAGCCGTGAGATAGCTTTATAGGGAGGTTTCACTGGCTCGGGCCGTGCATTTGCTATAATCCAAATATTAAATTTTAGATGTAAGGAAATTAATATTCCAAGCCCCCTATTTGCTAGTATAGTATTTGAGGAAAATTTCATTAGGAGCAAAATAGTTATTTTATAGCTTTTTATTACTGTTTGGGTGTGCTTTTAGTCCTTCTCCGCTCGAACATTGCACTATTGACCTATCATGCACGCTCCATTATTAATATATATATATATATATATATATATATATATATATATATATACATTTCCATAATATTGTTTTTCAAATTATTCGAACATAGTCTCTCTGATACTAATTTAGGGGTTCGATTGTAACTTTCTTTAGTGATCGAGCATTTTTTATAGTATAAAATTATATAAATCATACGTCATTTATACATACTTCTCTATTTCATTTAATTGAGATTTTTATTTTCGAGAGATGAAAGCTTTATAATTATTTTGGTCTTCATTCTAATAACTATAAAAAGTTAGATAATTTAACAATTACAAAATATCACATTGATTACTTATGTTTAAAACATAATTATTAATCAAATTAATGCTTTTGTTTTGTTCAAAATTGACTGCTTTTGAACTTTTCAAATCATATATATAACTATGCATCTGTACAAGAAAGAATAAAATTGTAGCATGGATAAAACTTTCCCAAGAAAGAATGTGAAAGAATACCAAAAAAAAATTAGATGCAATTGGCATGGATGATAAGATAGTAGTTGAACAGAGTATTTTTATGGATGTAGAGGTTTATTACAGTTATGAGGGAGTTAGTATTATATATTTTGTACGATATTTTATCTTATACTTTATACTTTATTAAAACTAGTTATTTATGCACAGTCTAACATGTGCAAATTCAATCATTAATTTTATAATATATTTTTTCATAGTAGAAATAATGAATTAAATTTATATAATATCTGAAAGTATATAAGAGGAGAAAATAAAAAAAGTTGATTATATAATTCAAGAAAATTTATATATATGGAAAGCCATTTAATTACCATGATTAGTAAGTTCGGCTATTTTCTTCTTTGTTTCCGATAGTTTTGTCAAATGCTTGACAATTGTGGAATTTGAATTTAGGAGTGGTTAGATTCTTAAAAAGGTAAAAGCAAGGAATATCAATTTGAAACTTTCTTGTTACTTAGTCAAATGGGGCCACTTCTAGCGGTATATGGTATAGATATTGATATATTTTTTAAGTTAGTTTATCAACAAAAGCAAATTACATATCATAATTTAATATCATAACACAAAGTAGCATAATTCTGAGCTAATCCAACTAGTGGATATTTTATCCATACCTCCAACAAATTTCATAAATATAAATTGGTAGTTGTGTTGTTCATCCAGTATGTTGCCATAAAACATTAAATATAGATAAAGTGGAAAATGGTTTTAGGTAGTAGTTATTTTTTAGGTAGTTATTTTTTGAATAGTGACATATAAAGTAGAAATAAGGTTTTTGAGTAGTAGTTATATTATGCCTAATGTGAGGGTGGATTAATGATTCTGAGGAAGTGAAAGGAATTAATGTATTCTGTTTACCATCACGATATTTTTTTTAATTTAATTTTCGTAGTAAACTTCTTATTGAATTGTAAATGTCCCAACAAGATAAATTCAGCATTCTATATAAATATTATATATCTTTAAATGTCTTCTGTAATTATCATGCGAGAGAAAATAAAAAAGTTGTTCAGGTCATACATCTTGTTTTTTATGGTAAGCTTTTCGTATTATTTCTTTAGGTTTTTTCATTATAATGTTATTATAAAAATAATAAAATAATTTATGTAGCTTGGTATCTGCTTTAATATAACTAATAGTTTTTTGTTAGAATGAGAGTATATGTATTTCACAAAATATAACATAAATAACGTAATAATTTTAGCCTTAGGCATTATAAATGGTATAGATATCCACCTAACACCTCTCTTTTATTTTCTTTCATCTTTATTACCCCGTTTTTGAAAATATTATCTATACCATTTATTATCTTCTTATCTTCATGGCTTTAAAATAGTATCTGTAGCGTATGATTATATAATAGGTAATTATGATATAATCATTAATGCATGCATGATGTCTGAGTTCATGAAGTCAGGATATGTCTGAGCTTTATCACAATTTATTTATTATCTTTCGGCACAAAAAGCATGTTATATGGTTTTTATTTTTTAAAAAGCAATCTGAGAGTGTATCATCTTAATGCTATTAATAACAAAAAAGTATCCTAATACAAATTTATTCCCAATTTCAAAGAAACGTAAATGATATTCCGTATTATTTTTTAAAGTAAAAAATATAAATTTTTATCCACAAGTAATAAATTTACGGGTAAGGTAGAATTCTTAGTTCCAGTACACAAAAATCCATACAAATTTCCCCTTCCTACAATTATCTTTGTCCCTCTTTTTCACTCTTTCTCTCACACACTTCAACCCTTCATTCAATTCTAACTCAATTCAATAATTGCAGATTTAACCAATATGCCCACAAAATTATAATAAAAAAATTTCAAAAAAGATTTGATTTTTAACCAAAATTTTATAAACTATTGCATAAAGTTTGGATGTTTAATCAAATTTGTCTTTTTCTTTTTATGTTTTGACATTTATTTTGCAATTTTTCAAACCCCAACTTTTTGTTTTTTGTGTGTTTTAACTTTTTGTTGTTCAAAGTCTTGCATAAAGTCTTCTTTTTATTGTTCTAATTGTTTAATGATTCATTGGGATCCTATGATCTTTAATGTGTGACCTTTAGGTGCAAAATATTGTTGCTTCTTTGATCCCATTACTGAAACCATTATGGTGAAAAATGAAGAAAACCCATCAAGAAAAAATGAAGAAAATCTAGAAAATTGTGTGGTAAATGGTGAAAAGATGAAATTTTTTGAGGGAATTAGTGAAAATGAAGAAAACCCAGAAATGGATTTGGTAAATGGTGAAAAAAAGCGGAGTTTTGAGGGAATTAGGGTGAAAAATGGTGAAAAGAAGAGGAATTTTGAGGGAAATAGGAAGAATGAAGAGAACCCAGAAAGTGATTTGGTAAATGGTGAAAAGAAGAGGAATTTTGAGGGAATTAGTGAAAATGAAGAAAACCCGGAAAGTGATTTGGTAAATGGTGAAAAGAAGAGGAATTTTAAGGGAATTAGGAAGAATAATGGTAGTAGTAGTGTTGATAACAATGTGGTAGTTAAGAGGGAGAGGCCGTCGAGGGCGTGCACGAAGAGGGCTGTACAGAGGATGCAGGAGGCGGCTGCAGCAGAAGCGAAGATGGCTGCGGCTGAGAAGAAGAGGAAGGGTGCTAAGAGGAAGGAGCGGTTAGCTAGGCGGGTGAGGTATTTGGAGGAGGAGCTGGAAGAGGTCTGGGTAGGAGAAGAGGAGGAAGAGGTGGGGGAGGAGGATGAGGATGATATTGATGATGGAGGGCAGCCCTCTTCGTCTCGGGGGCAATGCAGTAAGGTTATTACTCCGTTGGTTGGGGAGCCGGAGCCTTCTCAATTACCACGGTGGAATATCCGGTCCATGTGGCAGTTAGCTTCCATACTTAATTTCTTGAATGTAGGTGGTTTTCTGTGATAAATGTTTAGTGTTTTGTGTTGAATTTAGTGTTTCGGGTCTACTATCGAAGGGGCTATTTTATTAAAGTTCGAAATTTTGCCTGAAAGGTAGGTTCCTTAGAGGCTACAACTGTTGAACTTTGTTCCTTATGTGTTTGTTTTTTATGGTATAGGTATTCAGGCATTTATTGAATATCAAAGCAGAGTTTTCGGCGGATGAGTTTGAGACAGCACTCATATGTTTTGTAATAATGCAAATTAGATTCATGCATTTATTGAGTTGGTGCCCTTATATTTTGATGCTAGTGAAGCTAATTTTAATCTTCTAGTGAAAAGTTACTTTCATAGTTTGTCCTAGAATTTGACTTGGACAAGTTGTCTGATACAGTCATTCGAGTTTGTAAAGCTACTATTGTCATAAGAACACCGGCCATTGTTTTTTTGTTGTGTGAAATGAATGAAGGCATCAAATTCTGGTGTTTTATACTGTTTTCAATGATTTCTCCCTAAATTCGTGTGCTAAAAATTTGAGGTAATATAACAGCTTTCTCTTAAGTCACATAACTGATTTAGTGTTGAGGATACCCGAGGCTATTCAATGTTGAGCATGCTCAAGTGATTGAATGCCAGATCTGGTTCACAGTGATAGGAGGTTGCTGCGTTAGTTACGAATTGAAATAATGAGATCTTGATTTGCATTTCAGTTCCCGACTTTACCTGTATTCTTTTGCATGATGTTGATTCTAAATTAGAAAGTTCAGGTAAATAATGTGTACACTCATCTGGACTTTTACCATTACAATTTGGGATCTTCTTTGTATGATAGTTTTCCGGATATTCTATACTCCTTTCAGTTTTTATCGTTGTCGTTTAGCCAATTTTATTTTGACTGCCTGGTTTTAGCATAATAAATAGTTTTTTACATTTTCAATGTACTTTTTAATACTTTTTTCTTAAAATAAACAATGTAATGATATTCAAAGTGCTAAGCATGACAACTAAAACGGAGGGTGTATTAATTAGTGACACCAATACGGAGTGTACACATGTGCATACAAAAAATGTTTGATTTAAAGAAAGCAATAACACATTTATGCGAGGGAAGTTGGTAGTTATGTGTTAGGAATTGAGACTGTGTCGGGTGATCCTGAGCAGATATCTATATATGCAGAAGCAGTCATTTGCTGAGAATTTACACTATTTGCAGGAATCCACACTTCGATATTTGGAACTTTGATGGTGCTGATATTATGATAAGCTACTCCTCCATTTCAAAAGCTTTAATACAGTTTTGAATTTTTTTAGCCAAATTATTAAGTTTTGAACTCAAATATTTTGTATATGTTGTGTGATATTTGGAGAAAATATATCAAAAAATAATATTTTCAACCTTCTTTACTATTAATATGATAATATTGATCTAAATCGTTTTATCCGTGCCACTTAAGGCGGAAAAGTGTTAATTTTGACAATTAAATATGAAACTAGACAATCGTTTTACGATCGAGGTAGTATATTTCACGATATATCATGCACAATTTGTTTATAGTTTGATTGAAAGATAGTGATGTTTTCAGATCTACTGACATTAACAATATGGAATACAGATGTGCGTATGGAAAGATTCATTTATCTTGTCCAAGTTTCCGTTTATGGATTTATATTATTTCCAATATCTGTTTGCTTAATTGAACATTGATATTAACGTGCGCGCCGATTTCTTTTGAAAAGGCTCATTAGCGGGGGGAGTAAGGGGGTTGGATAGTATGCGTTAGTGTCTAGCGATATGAGGAGAGTTGTTTAATTAGTACAATTAAGATGCAAACAACCTCTCTTCTTACTTGTGAATAAAAATGAGTAGTGCTTAATGATTGTTTGATATGAGCAGATATAAAATCCTTTGACTCCCATGGTTGTGAGCTTCAAAAGCCAACAAGGATTAATAACTTTGTGTACTTACTCTGGTCTGGTTCAGATTTACAGTATAATGGTGGAAATGGGGTTTA
This sequence comes from Lithospermum erythrorhizon, assembly GCA_019722365.1. Lineage (NCBI taxonomy): Eukaryota > Viridiplantae > Streptophyta > Magnoliopsida > Boraginales > Boraginaceae > Lithospermum > Lithospermum erythrorhizon. The sequence continues at coordinate 549,980 of JADFUC010000590.1, forward strand.
ACATCTAATTAGACATCTCATTTTTATTAATTCAAGTCTTTCATGTGCCTCATGCATGTAGATTTTCAGAAAGGCTGGTTTGCAGCGGATTAACAAGTTTTTATTTTCTCCTTTTGGTCCTTTATTATTGAAGGCAATTCCTCCAATTGCTCGTATGGCACTCGGGCATAATACTTGGGTTACTGTTCTATGCCGAAAATTGAGGCATTGGTGGCATTGGGTAAGCTGAGCTAGCATAATGTTCTCTTCGTTTCTTAGATGCCTTCTCAATCATCCATTCATCCCTATCACAAATATTTTTTGACATTTAACAGGTTACCCAGGAGATTTACCTATAGTTTATCAAGTTATTAATTTTTTAAATCTCATCATCAATAAATGAACTATGATTCAATCTTCTTAAACATGCATGTGACATCTTTATGCTTTATTAGGGCTGAAATTGAAGCTTATCAAACACTAGACCACCAAAGTTAGCAGCGTGGTGATATTAAAACATTATGTATGTTAAGTATCATTACATTTATCTATTCATCTTGCTTATAGAAAAGTACCAAAAGAGCTTCATTTGGCTGTCAAACATATTTTAGTTTAGTTGTGTACTGCTTCTTGATGATAGCAAGCTTACTTTAGGAAGTTTATTACTTGCTGCAACCCAAACGGGTTTCAGTATTTTCAACATAATCATGACTTTTATGCTATTGGTCTTCTCTGGATGGGTCGGTGGAGTTAAATCTGTTATATATTTCTGCTAATGCTTTTAAGATAGATACAGTAAAAATAGGTATTTTAGAAATATAAAGATACACTAGTTTTGCTGAACCAGTCAGGCAGCTCTGTTTCTTCCCGAAAGTACTCGTCAGTTTTTGAGGTTATCGAATGCCTGCTATAGGTGAATTCATATAAAGTCCAAGCCAGTTACACCCATGTGACTTTTATCCCATTTTAACATTGCCTAATCTTAGGAGAAACGGAATGTGCTACATCTTATTAGGTTAATTAACTATTCGATATGGATGAGAGGAGCTTTAAATTTGAATGAGGATAAATTAAATGAGATGATGAATAGCTTTTCAGGGTAAAATTCTCTTAATTACTAACCCCATTTCAAAAACATTATCCAAATTGTTTTTCAATGGTCAAAATTAGCAAACATTGTAACCTTAATTGGCAAACATAACTTTGATTTGAATAAAAATTGTAATGTTAATAGTTAAATACGTCAGAATTCTATCTTTTGATGTGTTTTTCATCAAAATATTATACAACATATACATATATTGGGAGTTGAAATTTTAAAAGGTCAATCATCAAAATTCAAAACTAGATGATCTTTTTGAAATGGAGGGAGTGGTAATTATGATTTGATATGTAATGTTTTTCTTGTTATCTCAATTTCCATTGGTTAGTTCGGAAATAATAGTTATGGTGTGAGAGGAAGATTCATACCTTGTTTTGTAGCAAGAAGACATTCGGAGTTATATAGAGGATTCTATCAAACAAGGCTTTCGTCTATCTTCATTCCGAAAGGAACGCCTTGGCGGCGATTCTCATGGTATCTCGTACTGGTAAGAAGTGGCAATTTCTACATCATTTCCTAAATACATACTCCGTATTTCTTTTGAACAGTAACCTCCATTTGCTGTTTGTTGCAAAGTAATACAATTAATGGTGACATATAGGTATGAAAATGATCCCATTATTGGTCATCGGCTCTACCGTGAGATAAGGAAGTTTGAGGTGAAAAGAGGAAAGGGAAGGAACATACCGCCTATTCCTAATTCATCTTACCAGTGGGAAACAGTTGCGACTAATCTTGATGAGTTCCTAGATGTCTCTGTAAGGGATTTACGAATCTATTTGCCTATATTATTGAAATATTATGATATCATTCATGAATTGAATGGACATGGAATCTTTATTGAATTTGATCTTTATTTTCCTATACAATACGATCATAAAATTGACAACACACTCTTGTTCCTGAGAATGTATAATTGACTTGCCATTAAAAATATAGGGAACAAAACAGAGTTGTGGGACATTTGAGTATAAACTACTCCTTCCTTTTGATGATTAACATATCTCATAGTCGTTTATCTTACACTCCGTAATCTTACTTGTAGGAGAAACTCTTTACTAGTACAAACAGAATCGAAGTATCTGTTGGAAAGAAGTTGAAAAATGACAAGCTTGCTGAAATTGAGAAGGTCCACAAGGTATTTTTCCGGAAGCACCTGTGATGCACTTATGCATTCCATCCTTAGTTTCTCCTATCACCATTTGTTTTGATTCGATTGATGTTATGTTACTTATGTTGCCGTACTGTTCATGTATTTACTGGTTCTTACTACTGGGTGTGTACAGAGAAAAGAGAAGTTGTTGAAGAAGCAGCACAGGCAAGCTCTTCTGCTTGATAATATGTTGCACATGGATGCGCTTGCTGCTGGTCGCTCTCTTCGTGATAGAAAACCGGTCACCTATACATTTGGTAAGGAATAGAAAAAATAATTTCCAGGCAATGCTAGCCTCATAGTACTGTTAGAATTCTTATACTTAATAATTTAAAACGAGGACGCTGTGCTTGATGATACTGTCTTACTATCTGGTTTTGGGTTGACTATATTGTGAATAGATGTACTCCCTGTAAATAGATATTGTTGACCTAATCTTCTAGAGGAAATTTCTGAGATTTTTTTTTTCCCTTTCAATCCTTTGTGGCTCAACTATTACTGTGCTGCATTATTTTCTCATTTTTTCCATGCCTATCTTAGCAGTAAGACATTTTTTTTCTTTTACACAACTCTCACCTTGTGTGTGCCGTACTCCATGATTTCAACAGAAATTGATCATTAAGTTACTCTTTCTTCTTTAATTTTGTAATCTGGAAAACATTGAGAAGGTTTCACATATGTTTGAACTTGAAAAGATTTATAAGTAGACTGAACTTATGCACATGGACTGGAAATTTTTGTCAGTAAAATAAAAATAAAAATGGATTTTTCGTGGCAATGAAGTTGCGAACTGGATGCGAATTGGGTTAACAGTTTCTGAATAAAAAAAAGAGGATTTCTTATAACTGTATGGAATAAAGTATTCTTTACAGAAGAAATATACAATGCCAGAAAGATAACATATATCTTTTCTGCATTGACCTCTGTTATGTGCTTAGTGATATACTCCGTATTCATTTATAATTTCCCATGAACAAATTATATTAGTTAAATGTTTGCTATTCTGGATGGTTTTACAGATGATTTCGACAAATCAATCAACGATGCAATCAAGGAAACTAAGTATGGATCTTACTCCTTGAAAATTCCTTAATTTGAAAGTTTCTATAGCCTTATGCTTATTTCCAATCTTCATCCTATCCACTAGGATGTTTGTTCAGCTTTTATTAGACCCTTACATCATCTTCCTTTTGCTTCAGGAAGAAGCCACCTTCACCTGATCCTACCGGGCGAAGAGATTTTATGAGACATGAAGTTGCTACAAATGGAACATGGTCCGGTCCTTCACAATATTCCCACCAATTGTCTTCTGGCAGGCAGTTCACTAAGGAATCAACAGATGATGAATATGATGAAAATATTAAAGACGAGACAATAGATCTCAAGTATGTTGGATCTCTACTTTTGCAGTGTTCCTATATTCCTATTTCTCGTTTTATTTAATTAGATCTTGTGATAGATTATTGTTCGGCTCATATTTTGTTTCATTTAGTAACCATCAAAGACAAAGGCCTCAACGTTTTTCTGTGAAAGACTTTGGGGAAGCAGTGTCAGATAATGATGCTGATTATGACAGTGATGATGATATTGTTGGCGAAGCTGTCTACGATGAAGAGTACTTAAGGCAGAAGAAGAGGACAAGGTCAAGCAGCTCTGAGGAAGAAGAAGAGTATCATTGGGATGATGAAAATCCTGAAGAAGAGGAGGAAGAAGAAGCTAATGACTATAGTCCAAGTGATGACAGTGACCAGCCAAGGAAATTCATGAAATTGAGAGGTCGTACTAGAAGGGGAAGTAAGATGCATTCAGTTGACAAGATCCAATCTGGTTTACGTCGCAGTAATAGGGCAACCAGAAATCGTATGGACTATAGCTATTATGATTTGTCGGAGTCAGAAAATGAGTTAATGAAACCTGAGAAGTCAAATGGATCTCACGGACAAGCAGATGCTAGTGACAATCCTGATCCCTCGGAAAGTGAAGACTCTTATCAGAACACGGACAACCAGGATATTAGAGATGATCAAACAATGGAGGAACATTCTGACTTACCAGAGGAAGAACAAGAACAAGAACATGATGAGGATCATGAGCAAGGAGAGGGCCAAGGCCAAGAGGACCAAGACCATCCCCCTGCAAAACCAAGAAGTCCAGATCTAAACAAAGTTGAAGTCGTTAAAAAAAGGCAGTTTCTTGATCTGAACGAGCTTGCCCCAGGTTCCGGTTATGATGATTGCCCGAACTCCATGAAAGATGAAGGTACAGACGACTTCTAGAAAAAAATCCATCATGTAGTCATTTTCCACTGGAGGAGTGTATGATGGGTAACTCATAAATTTTGCCTCGAGGTGGGAGGAAGCGACGAAATAGGGAGTCTCTTCCTCGGTCACTTACAACAAGCTTCTCGACTGGCGCAGTTTGTTTGTTGGTCCTACAGGGAGTAATGTGATACTGGGAGATCATGTAGATTGAGAGTACTCATTTTTAGCTTTTCGAAAATTAATGAGATCCATAAGGGTGGGGTAGATGTTGGGAGATTGTTCACATTTCACTTATCCTACCATTGTAGAATATAACTGATATTGCAAGGAAAGAGTTATAGATAGAATTGCATGGTCTCATTTAAGGTGTATGTTAGTATGTGCATCTGAATTCTATAGAAAAGATGGTCTGTGAAATGCCATTTTTCTTAATGTATTCTCAGATAACATTAGTTTTTAACAGGCTGATTGCTCAAAAAGACTTTTCTCTCCAAGGTAAAAACACTAAAACTACCCTCTTGTTCTTGGTTTATCGCTCCGTTTTAAAAAGATGGTTCAATTTTGTATTCAATAGTTAAAATTGACAATAAAAATGAACTAAGTTTGCTTAATTGCATTGTTAATGATAAGTAACTATGATTTGACTCCAGATTATCCATGAAAAAGATTATTTAACTATTTAACTATTTGTAGTCAACATAAATGTCCATGAAAAAGATTATCTACATGGAAGTGACAACTAACCAAAAATTTCAAGAATTGGAGTTATAAGGAAATCACATAGCCTACTGCTGTATCAATACAAGTGATAAGTGGAAGAGCCTATTTCCCGGGAAAAGTTTCACGAGAATTTTTTCGGTTTACCCAACTGTTTCATTATATCATGTGCTCGAAATAGGCGAGCATACAGAATATATTCTCAACAACTTTATGAGCTTTCATGATGTAGTGTTGGAGTTAAGCTGAGCCAGATTTTGGATCTTGAGAGCGAGCACATAATGTATTGATAACAAGTGCACGTCTTAAAGTATTAGCATTAACGTAAAAATAAACACTAAAATTCTTAGAAAATTATAACATACCGATTTATTTTGGATAAATTGTTGAACGAATATGAAAATTATTTTTTGAAACTTAAGAAATGCCTTTAATTTTAAATTCTAAATGTTTAGAATTCCAATTTTAAAAATTTGTAGATTTTGTCAAAATTTCATCATATTTATAACGAATCTTAAATCTACCACAATTGATTTCAAAAATTTAATTATCCAACCATAAAGGTATGCTGTACACAAGCCCAAGCTGCGTTTCGGCGCTACGTAATACACTGCGTTATGTGTCCCCGATACATGCAAAATGTGTTACCGCTTTATAGCGAGCATACATATTATACACTCAATATGTATATGGAACACACAAGAACACTATCGAGGTTAGTTGATAGGTCCAACACATAGGTAATGTGATCGTTTTGCAAACGAGCACACACAATATATGTTCAGTCAGTATAGTGAACACATGATTCACACGTTGGAGGCTATTTTTTTTTTTCCAATTTACATATATAATTTAGCTAAATAAATTAACATAACACAATATTGATATTTATATAAAAAAATCACATTAATTACATTCTTGAAATTATTAACACATTAACATAAAAATAAATACTAAAATTCTTGAAAATTATAACATACCGATTTATTTTCGGATGAACTCATATGGAAATTGTTGAACAAATATGAAAATTATTTTTTGAAACTTAAGAAATGCCTTTAATTTGAAATTATTAACACATTAACATTAATTACATTCTTAACATTCATAAAAATTTGTAGATTTTCTCAAAATTTCAAATTCTTAACATTAGCTTAAATTTTCAAATTCTTAACATTAGCCGATTTATTTTCGAATGAATTCATAATGGAATTTTTTGAAGAAATATAAAAATTTCTCAATATATACCAATTATTTACAAATAAATTCACAATTCTTGAAATTAACATAAAATGTTATGACAAAAATTAAATTTAGAAATATAAAAAATTTATTTAAAATTGTTAACATTAGCTTATTATTCTAATTTCTTTAAATCTAGTCCAATGTGCATATCGTGTGCTCGATTGGCATGAGAATCTGATCGATCGTAATTCCCGGCTCTGAGTAGATCGGCCCGAGTTGTTCGTGAATCTGTTGCAAAGACTCCATGCCATTCTTTTACGACGAGGACTGTGATACTGCTTATTATGTGAATACGGATGATGTAATCTTGGATGTATTTTTTGTCGAATATGAATGATGTTAGATGTGGATGTTATGTGATATGGGTTGTTCTTTAATGAATATGAATATCTTATTTTTTGTTGAATCTATATATGTTAATTTATCCACAATAACAATCTATATTTGTTAATAATGAGTTTGAAATTAATATACAAATATTCGTTCATGTGATATTCTTTAATGAATATGAATTATGAACTTTGCCTTTTGTTCATATCTCAACTGACAGACAATAATCACAATATGTACCTGATAATGCAAATATCAAGTACATATGAACTTGTAATAGAGCATAGATGGTAATTGTATTACGAACTTGTAATAATTTATGCAAATATAGTGTGTGCCAAGTGCAATCTCCACCACACACTACGTGTGCTCAGATGTAGACCGAGCACAGTTACTGTGTGCTCGTCTTGCATCCAAAACGACTTCTCACATTGCGTGCTCGATCTGTTATTGAGAATATATTCTGTGTGCTCGCTCTACTTCTGAACATATGATGTGCGTGCTCGATCGGAACAAAACTGGAAAAAAATTTCTCCCTTGAAAACTTTTCCCGAAAAAATATATGCACCCGTCGTAAGTGTGTTGACCATAGATATAAGTTTGTACCACTTTTCGTTCCCCATTGAAAGACTGAATGGCAGAAAGATAACCATAATAAATAAAAGAATTTGAAGGGTCTCCCAAATAGGAGATAGTTTTGTTGACAACTATACAAAAACCTGATATTACAAAGGCAAAATTTGTTAGTGAAACAGTTTTTGTATAGTGGTTCTTGTCGTTTTTCGAGTGCTGACATTCATCTCAAGGTTTAAGTTATCTCATGTTACAACATTGTGGCCTGCCTAGTTCTTTCAATTTGTTCCACATGCATAGCATTTGCCGAGGTGACTGGTAATGCGCCGTGTAATAATCTTCTATGCAGCCAAACTGGCAGAACTTCAAGCTGTGCACGTATATCACCGGAGTAATATTATTGAACTTCTCCACCCACATTCCCATACTCACGTCCTCCATCTTGAATAACTGGAAGTGAAAGAAGCAATCGATAATGACTTATAGCTCTGGGCACTTATTTATTCATGGGTGAAGGGGGAGGGGGCAAAATAGGAGGTAAGAGGGGGAGATTTTGACTTACCCTTAACTTATGTTTCTCAAATTCAGAGGCAACAAACTTTGCAATGTCAGCTGAGATTATGTAACCAGGACCATTTGCGTATGCCGGGTAAACCTCTTCTGGCCATTCCTGTACATACATATTCAAGAAATATCTAAAATTTCCATCATAAACTACCTGAAGTACATTTACGTGATAAAATTAGGTTGCTCAAGTAAAATTAGTAATTTTCGCTACAAGATGCTTTAAAGCATGTGAATATATATAAAAATGAAAAGTGTCATAACAATTTCTGCCTTTACATAGTTGTACTGCAGATCTTAAGTTTGTTTCAACTAATTTTAGGTTTAGCCACACCCAAATGGCCACTGCTAGGCCCTATGTTTGAGGAAAACTGAATGGAAGTAACAAATAACAAGCTAGAAATAAGTTGCTGCACAAGTACCTCATATGTCACTGCCCATTTCCCATTGCGGAGGGGCCTATGGTAGTAGTTAATGTTTCCAATATACAAACTTCTATTTTCCGGTATCTTGTTTGCTTCCTTAATAACGGCTTCCACTCTAACAAATGTGTCATCATCGCACTTCATGATATTTCTTGCACGTACTGTTTGAACCTACAGAGGCACAAATAATGATTCAACTCGACAGGGATAATGGTCGGCAGAATACCTATTTAATACTACTATTAAAAGAAGACATCACTCACCCCATACTCACAAATCGCAACCGTTTTCAGCACAACAAGGTCATATTTATCCATGTAAGGCACGATTACAATGTCATCGAAATACTCAGCTTCTTTCTTCAACTCCGCATTCACTTCCTTTCTTGCATGCTGATCAATATAGCATGAAAATCATTAATACGATACTTATATGTTATGCTACAAAATGTGACAACCAAAGTGCCATATTTGTGATCCACTGATCCACAATGAGCAATTCTTCATTGACTAGAAATATAGACCTACCATGGCGACGAAGAAACGAGCAACAACATTAGAAGATCTAATAAGCCTGTTCTGCATCCAAGACCTCCGCACAGCCATGCGCTCAGCAAAATGGTTTCCTGCTGAAAGAACTCCAATGAAAAGATCAACAGGTCCATCTAAAAGGGGTGGGGCCTTCCATCTTGGCGACTTCTCAAGATGCCTTTGAGGGGCATAACTAGGGTGTGCAGCTGGCAAAGAGGCAGCAAATATAGAATGGACATCAATATCACCATTGACAAATAACCCTGTAGCATCCTCAAGTGCATATCCCTGATAACATAAACGGAAAATATGAAAAAATAGTCCACAGTCATGGAGATCAGGAGAAGAATGCAATACTCACTATGCGATATGGAAACGAGGTGACATGTCTCCCATCAACGTTAATATGATACCCTTCCAGGCCAGCACTAAGAGTTAAGATAAACAACTTCTCTTCTTCAAATGGAAATGGCCAATCCATATCCACCTTCTTTGTTCGACCAATCAGCCGATTTAACCACCAGCTTGACTTTGGTTCCTCTGAGTGCTTGTCATCATCCTGGATCCACTTCTCACACTTGGCAAGTCCATCAACTGCAGATTTCTCAAAACAAGCTAACATTAGTCCAACAGGCGGAACCGAGAAGGGGGCAGAATAAGCATTTAGTCAAGTAAGTCGACTGAAATAAGCATAATTGATTATTGTCACATACTAATGTTAGCAGATTTTATAGTAACTGGCCCAAAACTCACATTCCAATGTTACCAGAGCGGAAGACACATGTATAACAGTTTTTTTAAACTCTAATAATTACGAAGTATATCACATAGTTCATATGTCTCAATTTAGCTCTTGAATTGGAAGCAATGTAATGTAGGCCTTCCTAATATTGCAAGGGCCAAGTCCAGTGTTCCTAAGCAATAACATCTAAAGAAATGTGCCTCTATTCAACACAAATATAATTCCAATGTATGTCTACTTATGTTGAAACCCAAACAATATTGGATGCTTTATAAATCTTCATGATGTAAGAATTAGTGAGTTTAATTCCAATCCTTTTAATAGTTTACACACTTGAAACAACTTATGTACAGTTTGAACATTTGATAATTTTGAATTACCTATAAAAAACGCCCCGGAAACATAGTACTCAATTAAATACAGAAATACAGCACTAAGCAAGAACCAATTAAAATTAATTGCTGACTAACCAGTTTCCTCATCAGCTCTGGACAGCCACCCTTCACACCTTTGGGAGGTCCCCCACTGCATCCTATAACAAGTATTCTGCTCAATCACAGGCTTCGCGCTCCAATCCCCCTTCAACCGCGGATTAAAATGCAGAATCCTCGGAGGGTCCTCCCCATCCACAGTCTTCAACCCCTGCAACTCCATCATAAACTGCGAAACCATAATAAACTGCCCCTCCTTCAACAACGATATCTTCGTCTCCCTCTCGGGATGTGCCTTCTTTGGCTTCCCCACAACTGTAATATGTGACCCTAACGCCAATCCACACGGCAATTCCATCACCTTCCCCCTCTTAACAAACTCGTCCCCCGTCATGGATAAAGAATGAGCACAAACAGCATCCTCACTCCTAATCTTCTTCTCTACAACACCATCATTCCCTTTATACAATTCAACCTCCTTCCAAACCTTCCTACCTACATCAAAAGCCTCCTTGGCAGAACCCAATATGCCAAAAAACCCATCTTTTTCACTCCTATTTCCAACATCTCCATCAAACGATATATTCGAAACATACCCAATAATCTTCCTATAAGTATACTCTTGGGTTTGATTATTCAACATATAAGTTACATCTAAAGGTCTAATTGGAGCTTCTTTTTCCTCCAAATTCTCTTCACTATCAAGAGGGTTCCTAGCTATATGCTTAGAATTAAAGTTACCATTTTTACTACCAAGAAAATTGTGTTCTTGATAAACAACTGAACCAAAACCAGCTTTGAAAACAAAGGGTACCTCAAAACTCACCATAACTATGTACATAAATCCTAGAAAAATCAAAATCTGAGCCAATCTTTGCCTCAAGAAAAAGTCAAACTTAGCTTTTGTTGACTTCTTCATCTTCCTAGTCAATTTCTGACAAACCCCAGAAGCTAAAACATCAAACTTTGACTGAAACAACTTGTGATCATCAAATAATTTATTTAAAACAAATAAAACTTGTACTTATTAATATAAAAAAACTGTTGGTTTTCTCTATATGAAGTGAATATAGTCTTTTTTTTTCTTGTTTGGAAATTTTGAGAATAAATTTGAGGCGTTATTACAACAAGTTGGGTTCTATATATGAAGTGAATATAGTCTCTCTCTTTCTTTGTTGTTTGGAGATTTTTAAGAATAAATTTGAGGCGTTATTACAAAGAGTATTATTATAGGAAGAGAGAGAAAGGTAGAGCGAATCCTCTTCGGTATCGGCTTTCATACTTTTATTATGCACGAATACTTCCTCAGACGTCTTTTCCTCGCATATAGAGATATAATTTTGATTATCAAATATTCTTAAACTATATATTCAAAGTAATAAAATAAGATTATAAAACTATTTTCAAAGACGAATCTAATGTTGTAATTTTTTTTAATTAGAATAATGATTAATTAGTACTCCCTCTGTCTCAATTTAATTGATTATCTAACTCAAAATTATTTTATTAAAATAATACTCCATAATTTATTTTACTATTTTTAATGAGATAGAAAAATATTAACCAATAAAAATAAGAATATTATATGAATTTTTTTTAACTTCAATTAAATTGATACAAATGAAGTAATTAATGATTAAAGCTCCACCTTGATATATGACAATGTCAGTTAAAAAACGGATGGAGTAATATATTGTTAAGTATTTAATTTTTTTTATGGGTTACATCATTACAATAATTTTCAACTGATTAAAACCTTGATATTAAAAAAATTTAGAATGCTAATTTAACTATTAAATCAATGGATTATCTCTCAAATGTTTAGTTTAAAATATTATTTTTTTATCATAAAATGTTATGTATATTTGATATAAATTATGTCATAAGTCCATACATATAATCTCGTGCCAACAAAAGGATGGTGGTGACCAGTGAGAAAGGATTCTAGAAAGAGAATGATGAATGTATAGGTCATCTACATGAAGAGGTTTCGTAGTTCAAGTGGGTTTGACACGAACGCGTAGAGAGAGAAAGTCAGAGATAAAGACTACTGATTTGCAGCCTTAGATGGATGAAGTCGGTTTCTTTATTGGGACTATGCAACTTTGTACCCTTCAATGAATCTCAATTACCATTCTAACTTGTTCATGTGACTGGTGAGTCGGGTTTGAAGCTTCTGATTTGTCTACATCGGATCATATACTGATGTAATCAATTTATTTTATTGATTTACATGTTATAGCATGATTGTCTTAAATTTATAGGTTTAGGTCAAGCTAAAAGTCTCCTTGGAGATTATTATAATGGTATTACTAATATCTCCTCAACAACTCTATGTGAAAGTTTATTTCAGATCTCTATAAATATCCTAATATTCAATTTTTTAATGGTTTGTTTGGATCAAAGGACCCAGCATTGCAAAACTTGTTAATTTAAATTTAAAGTTAGTGGAACGTAGTGAAATTAATAAAATATTGCTTTATACCATTAGCGTCGAAAGTAAACAAAAGAAATATTAAATATTATTCCGATAATTAAATACGACAGACACCGACATTTATACCTCCTTTATATCCATATCACTCTTCAAATCTAAAATACGCTTCTGCACATAATCGGAATATCTTTCCATCACTCCCCAAAAACATAGATTAAAACCAAATAAAAACGAAACATACTACTACACCAAAAATAAATAATACTTTGCAATAACATAAAACCATCTTTAACAAAATAATCACAAAAAAGTTCACATAAAACCATCTTTCACAAAGTAAAACACAAACAAGTTCAACCCAACAAACATTAAACATCCTACATCAATAATTAAAAACCTAATGTTGATAGGAGAACATTTGACAATTCTAATCATTGTGACACTGCAACATTTATGATTTGTGTCATGACCAATATATCCCATAACACGTACATCTTTCATTCATAAAGTACCTAATTAAGATATCGTAGCTTCTAAATTTATCCTACAAAATGGAAATGATTTCTCTTCATTAAGATCTTAGTTTTTGTGATTCATTGGCTGATATCTCTATCAACATCATCATCATCAGTTTAACATGCCATCGACATCTACGTATCAAAAAGCAGCATCAAGATAACAACCCAATTAATCAATAAAATTAGAATAGTGTCGTCATCCATCTACCAACATAAAAAATACCAGATATCAACACAATTATACTATATTAATTAGAGATACAACAATGATCTAAAAATATAACACATATCAACATATTTATGTTTTATTAATGATAAAAGTCAAAATTCAAATAAATGTAAACAAATTAAACAACATTTATAAGGAATAAGATAAACTTAGAAATACAAGAATCAAAAACAAAAACTAGAAAAAACTCAAACAAATGTCGCATCAAATATCACTGGGCTTCAAAAGTAAGCAATGAAAAACTCCAGCATAAAGTGGAAAATAAAATAAAGGGATTTGTTTTTAATTTAACAAGAACATAAACAACAAAATCATAACACGTGTCACGCGACACTAGCAAGGAGCTGCAAATTCTTGAAACATACATCCCATTCAAGGCAGTCTTATTATCAGCATAAGTTTTGTTATTTATGTTGTACTAGTATTATTAGGAAGCATCATCAACATATATAGACGAATATTATAGTTCAACGAAAAATACGATGATTTTATGGAAGTTTTGAATTCCAAAGCAGATACAGTTTCTAAATTATCGTTTTCAACGACGTAATTGAAAAAAATGACTACGCAATTTAACATCAATTATAAGTCTATATTACAAATAATTTTAAATTCTAATGATCATCATCACATCATTTAAGAAGTATTTATTTGTAATTATTTAAATCAATATTATCCAATTATAAGTCTATACAAGGCCAATTTTAAATTTTAATTAAAAATACAAAAATATTACCCTCAATAGTAGTTCTCAAGCCAATCAATATAAGTTGGGATTTAATATGAAAACAACTGGGAGTATTGGGATTTGGCCTCATGCTAAAAAATGCTGGTGAGCCTGAGTACAGCCGATTTTGGGAGGGAATAATAGCCATACAAGAATTTTTGAGTGAAAATTTTATGTTTGTCAACAAAAATAAAAACGGTTATTCACCTTGTATTAGCCAAGATTTGGGGGTGAAAGATTTGAGGGGTAATGGGGGTTAATATGTTAACCTACATTAACCTAGTTAAAATTATTTTTTGGTACCCAAACATGGTGAATGATTAAATTAACCTACATTAACCTACATTCACCCCAAAACAAACAGGTAAAATTGTCATTTTATTAAAAAATTATTATTTGGGTGTGTTAAGAAGTGTCTGCTAAAATTGTAAAACTATAAATTTAATTGTAGGTAATGGTGGTCACTTTAAAATATTATATGTATGGCTTTGAATACCTTTTATTTGTGGATATCAAGTTGAATAAAAATAGGGATAATCTAGAATAGAGTAAGTATTTAACTTCGATTAACTTGAATGAAGATAAAATGTTGAACCCGGGTAAACTACAAACTGAATTTACATTCACCTATGTTCACCAAAATTCAAAACGGACCATTAGAATGTTGTTTAGTTACTTCATGAATCAAGCTAAACTATAACTACAAATATTATTCACCTCATTAAACTTAAAATCTATCTTCGATTCACTTAGGTTCGCTCAATCCAAACTGACCGTGTTAGTCGAATTATTTGGGTAAAACTCGAGATTGATATGTGTAGAGTACTTAATAAAAATAGAACAATATCGTGGTATTTAGAAAAATAAAACCAGTAGCCACCTATCTCATTAAGTAATATCGCTTATATGTGTTAGAGTTTAATTTCAGCTTTAGCATACATGTTTGTCTTCTAAAGAAATTAGAGTTTATTTTATCATTATTAGAATAATATCAGGAATCATATCTAGTCCTGAATTGTAGCTATAGTTTGTTCAATGTGGCTTTATGGGTGCTTATTTAATGCTATTTCAGTTTGTATTTTGGCTATTTAAAGTTGGTAGACTCACACAAACTAGTGAAGTCTGGCTTCTCATATTGTCTATTATTTGTATCTCTTCTTCTCTTTATTTTATATTAGTGATATCGTAAGCTGTGTTTCTCGAATATAGAAATCAATTTATGAGAGTGCAAACAAGTATTTTCTTCCTTCCATAAATTACTTCTCACTATGATTGGTACAACTCAAATATCTGTTCCCATATTGCACGGAAATAATTACAATCGTTGGAGTGTTCAAATGAGGGTATTGTTTGATTACCACGAACTCTTGAATGCCAAGCTGAAAATGCTAATGAACCCACAAATGGAAACCGATGTACAACGGAACGCATTCCGTGAATCGGAAGTAAGGATAAGAAGGCATTATATATATTTCATTCATCATGAATGATGATATTATATTTGAGAAAATTCGCAGCAGCTGAAGAACCTCAAACAAGCACGGGATATCTTGATGACTTCTTTAAAGGCGAAGCAGAAGGTTAAAAAGCGGAAACTCCGTATCTTTACGCCGCTAATTCGAACGACTTCAAATGGACTTCTTCGTATAAAAAGTGAAAGTAAGTATTGATAGATTGTCGGCACAACAAATGATATGAGAAATTGTGGAGAGGGTTATCAACAATTGGAAGGTGAAAAATATTGGCGCACTTTGACTACCGTGATTTGGATCACGCGTTACATCCATTAAAGTGAATCACGCATTTCTCTCGAGACGACAACATCCACGTTGTCTCAGACGCCGGTGCCATTGAGTCGCGCATGAACGTGTTGAAAGCTGAAAGCGGAACGGTTACAAAGGTTATTAAGAATTATAATAGAATTTGTTTTTTTTAAGACGCAAAGATACTCACATCGAATATATTTATCAGATTCCTTAATATACAAGATATTCACAAGGAAATATGTCACCGAGTATCTTAAAGACACAAAGATACTCATAAATACTAAACTTTTTATAATGCACAATATAAGAATTACGGAGTATAATAATATATATATTTTATAGTTGGCCCCTAAGAACTTAAAAAATAATTAAATGTAAGTCCATAAAATTTAAAAAATTAAGCAAATAGGCCATTTAAGCATGTTAATAGCACCATACATTTAAGACCCCAACTTGAGCCGAAAGACTACTGAAAGTGCTCTTCAACTCAAAGTTCAGCAGAACTAATGGGGAACACGAAGTTCACCTCAGATTTGGCAACCTACGAGGAAGAGTTCGGGACGCTGGAGGCTAAGCAATGAGGTAACCGAGATGGCAACAAAAACTTCATAGCTTAATACCCACTGTAATCAAGCGCGTATTTCAAAAGAGAAACCATGATAAATCAAAAGTCGAGTGTTTTAGATGTCATAAGTTTGGTCATTTTCATCTGAATGTTACTCCAAAATGAACAACAACAAAGAAAAAGGAATGAATTTTATCGAAATGATGAGAAACTTATTTCATTTACTGCCACACAACATGACATCTCTTCCGATTCAAATATTTGATACGCGATTTGTGTCGTAGTAATCATATGCGGTAGTAATTTTTTTCTCTTTTATAGATGAAGATTTTCATTCAACCGTGACATTTGGTGATTCTTCAACTGTTAAAGTATTAGGAAAGGGAGATATTAGAATTAAAACCAAAAATGGTTTTGTTGAAACTATCTCTAATGTTTTGTATGTCCCTGACCTCGAGTAATCTCTTAAGTGCTAGCCGCAAGAAAAGGGTTATATTATCACACTCCAAAAGTGGAAAAGCCAGAAATATACGATCCAACTGTAGAGTAATTGCTACTGTCTCAATGAGCTCTAACAGATTATTTCCACTCAAGATTGAAAGCATTGAATCATCTTTCTTGGCTCAGACCAAAGATCCTTTATGGTTGTGGCACTATTCAGGCCGGTCATTTGAGTATGGATGGCTCAAGACACTTCAACAAGAGTATCGTCACCGGGTCTTCCTCAACTCGTACTCTCTCCTAAGCTCCATGAAGCACGCAGTTGGTCAGGGGCAAACAATCTTTCTCCTCTCAATTTCTAAGGCCACCTCGAGGGCAAAGATCAGCTTTTAGAGCTGGTCTATTCTCGGATCCCATCAATCCAAAATTTTATAACGGAGGGTGTAAACGACATTTCATTACATTCATTAACGATTTTTCTAGAAAGACTTCGATTTATTTTTGTCGGAAAATGTAAGCTGCTTACATTTAAAGCTTCCAAAGCTCGTGTTGAGAATGAAATAGGAAATACCATTAAGACTCTCCGAACTGACAGAGGTGGAGAACCGAAGAATTTAGATTGTTTTGTGACGACGGTATCCCAAGTAGCTACATCGCCTTATACTCCCAACAAAATGGTACGTCCGGTGAGAAAATAGAACCATCTTAAATATGGTGCTAAGCTTATTGGCCAGGAGGAAGTTGTTCCAAAGCAATTTTTGGCCCTAAACTTAACAGTGTTCAATATTTGAATGAAGTTCATTTGTTGTTCAAAATATGACACCGTGAGGAGTCGGAGTGGTCGGAAGACTAAGGTTTACCCATTTCAGAATTTTTCTGTGCATTTATATGCACATATTTTGGGACGTAAAAGTGAAGAAGTTAGATCGACAAAGTTGAAAATACATTTTCAAAGTGGAGTCATCTAAAGTTTTCAAGTTATTTAATCCACTTACCAAAAAAAAGATTGTCATAGCGTGACGGGTTTTTGATTACAATACTGAACTGAAATCGCTAATCCTAACCAAGTTGTTTATGATTTCGACGATGAAAGTGAATTTTCTCCAGTACCACACTCACTTGATAATAGATCGTTCCCATTGGCTGAAACTTCAATATACTCAATGGTTACCAATGAAAGAGTCCCAACATTCAGAGGCATACCAATGGTTACCAAAGCCAAGAAAAGTCCAAATGTGCCAATGTGATCCGTCACACCTACTGATGAATGATTATGAGGTAAATTCAGAATTGATGATCCAATTACTCATTTTGCTTTATTTGCATATCGGGTGGATCCAAAAATCTGAGGTTGCAGAAAAGAAGAGAAATGGCTTAATAGCAAACGTGATTTAGAAAATAGATGCAATCAAAGAAATAATACTGAGCCAGGATCTTCCAACAAGATGTGTGTCAAAACGGGTCTTCAATACAAAGCAAAACAAAGATGGAAAAGTCGGCAGATATAAGGCCCATTTAGTCGCCAAAGGTTACATTTAAAGAGTACGGGATCGACATACGTAAAATATTCTCCCCGGCCGCAAAGACTCTCGACACCATCCGATTGGTTGTTTCCATTAGCGTACTGCACTATGGAAAATTTTCCTAGATGCCAAATCAAGATTCTTGCATGGTTACTGGGCGGAAATATATTTGTCGATCAACCGGTTTTATTAAGAGCGTGACTTAACATAAAGTTTACAAATTGAAAAAGCTCTACAAGGCTTAAAAATTACGCAACTGGGCTCATAATAAACAAAAAAATGCAACCAAGATCGAATAAATGTATAATAAATCTAATTACTTAAACATAAACAATATAATTCGCATATGTACGAATACGAGTATTTTCATAAACGCAACGGATATTTATGAACAATATCCGAATCCTCCGCTAAACTCCCTTTAGCACCCCTGAATGCCTCCGCTAGTCCACACCAAGAGCTGGCCAATTACGCCGATTGACTTGCTGTGACCCAAGAATAATTGGACAAGAATTCTAAAGGATGTAGGGAGAAAGGCCGAAAGTTCTTTTTGGGGAGAGGATGAAATGAAATTCTTAGGTTTTTCATTATTTCATCTTTTCAATTATATATCCTCTTGGTTTCTGGCCGAATAGCTTCGACTGCTTGATTTAATAGTTAACTCGCTAAGCCGTTAACTTCAACTTATTACTAAACGGTAGCAAGAATTAACAAGTTACTAACGAAGCTCGTTAAACCATCAATTGAAATAAGAATTTAATTGATTCGAAGTCCAATTTGTATTTTACATTATCAAAACTCTTTATCGGGTATCTCGCTCATTTCAATCAACTTCTAATTTAATACCTCGATTTAATTCCATACATGGAATATAACTCAACGCCATTGTATGTAAAGGTGACTGGGGCTCAAATAATATTAGCCGTATAATAATATAATTGATCATTATGATTATTATATCGTTATGGATCTAGCACCGCATAACCCCTACATATCGTGAGTTCCATTTTAGTAATTTACAATGACTATTTATTGAACACTTAGTTTGAGTAATCCTTTACTTAACTAAAACTAGTAAATGAATTATTACAATACTTTCTGAACGGGCATAATTATGGAAATCAAAATACTGACATTTCCAACACTACGGACTAAACAAGCTCCACGGTAATGGGTATAGTCGTATTAAGAATTATTTTATGAAAGCCGATTTCTTAAGTGTCTTACAGCATACACTCGTTTATTAAGCATGGAAATGATGGAAAAGTTGCATATTGTATGTGCTTTATGTTGACGATCTTATTTTTACCGGTAATCAGGAGACTATGTTCAAAGATTTTAAGAGATCGCACGGATGAATTCGAGATGTCCGATCTCGGTCAAGCATTTCTTTCTTGGAATGAGGTTATGTAACTAAGGGCGGGATTTTCATTTCTCAAAAGAAACACAATGGAGAATTTATTGTACTTCATATGAAGGATCAGAATCCTCAGAACACTCAGCAGTAAGTCGTTCAAGCCTACATAAGGATCAAGCATGGGAAAAGGTCAGATAGCACATTATACAAGCAAATTGTTAGTAGTTGACGATCTACCGCCACAAGACCCTAATTTAATGTATTCCCCTGTGGAGTTTGATCAAGAGATACATGTAGAACCCAACAAAGTTACATATGTCGGTTACTAAGAGAATTCGCTACTTGCAAGGAACTAAGGATTTTGGGCATATTTTACAAGGCCGAAATCGATTTATCGGGGTCACCGACGCTGATTATCGTTAGCCTGTGATTTAACCTGTATGGGGGTGAATAAGGTTTTAAGTTCCTATATTAACTTTTTTTCGAAGTTTTAATTTAAGAACGCGAATTAATACACACAATGATAATAAGGATTAATGCGATAGATCTACAACCCAAGCTCGAAAGATTATCAACAATATTAATAATCAAAATTGATTAGCAATAATAATAAAAAGACTATTTAAAGTAAAGAGCAAGGAAGAGAAACGATACACGCGATTTTAACGAGCTTCGTTCCCCTATCGCCGACCGTCAGTTTTTCAACCTCGATTTTGGCAAAGATAAATCGCACTTGAAGAAATGTTTGAATACACACAAAGAATCTCTCAAGCCTATTATCAAACACCTAGCTTCCACTAAGGACCTAAGCTACCCGCTTAAGGATTTCGACTAATCGATCTGACAGAACTCAAGAATACTCTCCTCAGATTTCAATATACTACTCCAACCTGTAATAGCAACCCTATGCTTCCTAATAATATGATTTTACTCAATACAATAAATGATCGAGAATTGGAAATATCACAATAACTGTGAAACTCTCTACAAAAAAGATAATGTTGAATTAAAATGTAGGGAGTTATGACTTTTGCTTTTTGTTTGGTAATGAATTGAATGCTCGAAAAATTGTCAAAAAAAAGATTTGCAAAGTGGTTTGGTGGTTTCGAAAGAAGGTGCTTTAAATAGCTTACAAAAAATTGGCGCCGAAGTTGCCCGTGATCGTGACCTCATCGGCACTGCGGGCCTCGACGAGCCCACGACGATCGCAGGCAACGGTCAAAGCCCGCTTTTGTATAGACCCTATCGAGTAGCCGTGTCTCGATCATCGGGAACCTATCGGCACTGTGGGGTCTCGATGAAAGTCTCGATCATCGGGACTGTGAACTCCCTCTCGACGGGGTCTCGACGGTTCGAAATACTTTTCTAAACTAAAGATCGCTTCACGCCAATTCTAAAACGAAATGACACATACCATTTGTATGAGACTTAACCATGAATCGCCCATACTTCGGATTAGAAATTACTAATTATCGATTTTAAACACAATTAGATTAAATCGCAAAGTCATTACTCACATATTTAAAAACGCATAATATACTAGAGTGTAGAGTTTCCTTACAAACGCCTATAGACACACAGAGAACACGTAGCTCCTTGAAAGGTTTTGCTTGATAGACTCATCCATGAGCCCGAACATCCCGATCAACATTTTGCCGCTTTGAACATTATTAACAATTGACCCTCGAAAGTTAATGCTCACTAAAACGGATTAGTTCGATTAAACAATTTGTTATCTTCAAAATAGGCTCAACGGAATACCATTATTCAACAAACTCCCCCTCTTTTGATGATAACAAATTGACTTATGCTAGGGGGAAGGAAATATAAGACAAAAGGCAACACTTCAACATAAGATTCCATGCTTTATGAATATAGGAACCATTACAAACTAATGGATTTAAATAAACACCTAAGCTCAATATAATGCGAAGATTGCATAAGATAGATAATTAAGCTTCAAACAAAGCTATTATAACAACGAAGCATCCATCAAGTTGTAAGAAACACAATAAAAAACCATAGCAACCAAAGTTTAGACACAACAAAACTAAAGTACTAGAGTTTAAAACACAACACAAAGATAGCCTACTTCATAACCCTCGGGATCATCATTAAAAGTGGTAAAAAACAAGGAACAAACAAGGCATAAATCAAGCAACACACAATAATTTAAAAAGGTCCAAGCCATCAAAGTCCTTTTAGTTTATCTTCGATTCACCGCCGCCTTGTCGAAGAATGATCTCATGCCATCCGCCTCATCATCATCATCACAAGCAAAATCTTCAATCCCAATCCCTGAGTAGCTGCTGGGTAGGGACGCGAAGTAGATGCCGGATGTGTACTTGTACCCGCCATCCCGTGGTATCCTCAACCTCGCCTCATCATCCCGAATACATACACTAAATACTTCTTTGTTGGCCTTCATCTTCTCATTACTTTCTCCAAAAGCAAAAGCAAAGGAATTTACAATTCCTTTTACATAATCTTTTTAAGCTTCTTGTTCTCCTCATTTGCAGTTTCTTGACCTTTACGAGAAGCACTTTGATTATCTTCTATGGCTTGCTGCCTCCTCGCACTCTCTACTTAGCCTTGTCTCGTGGTCTTGAAACATCTTACTTCCTCGCCTCATGAGCCTCATCATCATCATCATCATCACCACCGACTCCAGCATTATCATCATCCCCATCATCTTCGTCGAAATCATCATCATCAACATCTTCATCATCCTAAAATACCGGATAGCAATACGTAACCGGAACGAAGTAATAATTGAG